>OY757940.1:27672345-27832345 GCA_963585895.1 Sepioteuthis lessoniana
GTCTGCTTGAAAATAATCAACCACAATCGCTATGTTAAAAGAAAAAGCACAGACAAAATACCTTAAGCTAAAACGTAAGAGATATAAGAGATACTCTTAGTAACGTGAAATTAGAATACCTACAGAGCCAGAAGTAATCTACCTACGTTTCACATAATAGGATAATCAGGACAATTCTGATTTAAGAGCGTTTGAGAAAACTACATTTTATTGGTAAAGTGACCACCAGAAAGAAAAGAAATTAACGTATAATCCCCACAAACTATATATATATATATATACGCACACACAACACCTTGTCGGCGGGGCTTTGAATACACTGATTTTATCCTCTGAAAAGAGACAAGACCCTCGCCCCAGAGCTGGCTTAGGTATAACACTAACCTTCATTTGTTGGTGAGACTCCTGTTCTTGATCTCCGTTTACGAATAATTTAAATTAGATGGGAATATTTGATATTTAACTGTGTGCAAAAATAGTTGATATTTAACCGTTTGTAAAAATAGTTGATATTTAACTGTGTGCAAAAATAGTTGATATTTAACCGTGTGCAAAAATAGTTGATATTAACCGTTTGTAAAAATAGTTGATATTTAACTGTGTGCAAAAATAGTTGATATTAAACCGTGTGCAAAAATAGTTGATATTTAACCGTTTGTAAAAATAGTTGATATTTAACTGTGTGCAAAAATAGTTGATATTAAACCGTGGGCAAAAATAGTTCATATTTAACCGTGTGTAAAAATAGTTGATATTTAAGAGTGTTAAAATAGTTGTTATTAAACCGTGTGCAAAAATATTTGATATTTAACCGTGTGTAAAAATAGTTGATGTTTAACCTTTAGCAAAAATAGTTGCTCTTCAAGTATGTAAAAATAGTTGATAATTAACTGTGTGCAAAAACTATTAATCAACAACTACACAAAAATATATATAGAGTCCAACGAAGTACGCAATTTACAACCCTTTATGCATAAAATAATCACTGACGAGTTGACATGCCGTTGAAAGCAATGATTCAAATAAACACACGCCAGTACAGTGGAATATTTACTCTGGAAGGCAAACTAAACGGACATCTTTTCATCACTCCACAAAAGCTGGTTTGTTTTGTTGTTTAGTGGCATATCAACTTTCTTGGGTTATTTAATGCCAAATCCATCCTTCTAGAAGAACAAAAGTGGTACTATTTAACGTATAGTTGGAAGGATAAGGGGATTCATTCTTTTCCGAAAGGGTATTTGTCAGAAAGCGAACGTAGTAGCGCGACTGGAGTTTGAACACGTTTACTACAATTGCGCAGTCTAGAGCTTTAACCATTACGCCGCCAGGACACACCCATTCTCCAAGGAAACAATATATTTTTTTTTGACAGAAAATGAGGCAAATGATGATTACTTATTTATTCATCTATTAATTTACTTATTCTTGTATCTTATTCGCTGTTCGTCTATAAAAGTTATCGACATGTTACACATGTTTGAACTATGTACAAACTTATGTTCGCCATTCATTTATTTACGATCTTGTCAGAAATTGTTTTGTTCAGAAGCGTAACTTCGATAAGCTTATCTACATTGTACTTAACATATTTGTACAATTGGCACAGAAGACACAGCTTTTTAGTTATTTATGTATTTATTTTCATCTTATCTATTTTATTATTTTTTTAAATATTTTTTTAAAGTTGAACATATGTCGACTGGAGGACTTTTTTTTTCTCGGGAAACATGAATTGTATTCTCATTGTAATTCTCGTGACCATAACTCGTTTTATCAATCTATTTTTCTCCTATCGTTTCACTTATCAATCCAATGAAGCAACCGCATTGTACATTGCGCTCAGTAATTCATTATGCTTCCGGGAATATTAACATTCTCGCAGCATTTAGGTTTTGCTTACTTTTCATTAATTTCAGACCAGGTCAAGATAGTAATAAATTTCTATCTGCAAATACCAAAACGCCCAAGGCGATAACTGTTTGCTTATTTTCAATGGAAAGAATTATGCTAAAGTTTGCTTTTATTTAATTATTTTATTTTATTTTTTGGCAATTTGACCCAGAAAAATACTTTTTATTTCTTTAGTTATTTTCAGGCAAAATGTCAACATCGCTAAATAATCAATGAATTCGGAGTAAATTTCTATCACCAATAGCTCATTCTATCTAGGCCAGCATTTTAATATCATTTACAGCCCGAACACTTGGAACAACCACAAAACTGAGACTATAGTTTTTTTCATTGATGTTCTCATATAACCATCGCAGGGTGCTATACTGATTATTTCCCTTGAGGGTTACTTGGCGGTTCCTATCTCCTCTCCCATAAACTATTAGATCGTCTGGATACCATGTCGACTATTTCCCTTAATGGTATCTCTCAGGCCAATAAGGATTACTTGGCAGTGTTCTTCTCTCCAAGAAGAGACAGATTGTATTGGGTTACATAGTACCAGCTGCAACGATCAATCATTGTGGTTCTCTAAATCTTGTTTTACCTCCATTTCTTTCAGCTCGCAAACTTTAATTTGCACTCGATTGGAATTGTTTTTAGAACTTCAAAATATGCCGTTACAGCGTTTCGGCCAATTTTCTCTCCGGCCTTCTTCAATAGTCTGTTTGCTGAGAATTATCATTCAAACAAATTATTTAATTCACAGAGATCGGGGCGACTGTGATCGTATCAGTCGATTCTTTCTTGTGGTGTCCCTTGTCGACCTCCTTAAGTAAATTAGAGTAAGACTTTTTTGTACAATCCGATAGAGGGATTGAACTCACAACTGCAAGGTAACTCGATAAGCTAAATTAACGCTTTCATATCCATGTGTTATTGTGATATACCCCATAGCGTCACTGAATGGACCTTCCTCGACACTATAAATAGTGACTGACTCGATAAACAAGCGAGTCTAGTCAGTTACCATTAACCGTTACTGTCTGTAATTCCGTAAATATATACTGCTGTAAACCTTGTAAACCTATTGGTGGTTGTGAAGTGTAAGAGCCTTTACTATTTTATTGTATTGTTCTTATAAAATATTACGATGATGTATCATTTTTTGCTAAGTATAGTTTATAAATGATTATATATATACGAAGACATTCAATGAAGAAGGTGAATTATTGTCTAAGGAGTTTGAAATAGGAAGCACTGTTTACAACTGTTCTTTTTTTCAAGGAAATTAATAGTGATGGGTTCTTTCATGTCCCAGAAGCCTGCCAGCATCACCTTATCTTCTAACTTCTGCCCCTTGGAACGTTTTCTTTATTGGAGAGTCAGTGTGTTTCTGCTCCATGGACTGTCTTTTCATTTTAGGTTAGTAATAGCAAATCTATGTTTAGCCAATTTTCAACCTTTTTTCAACTAAAATATTCTTCTCTGTACACATCACAAATTCTTTTGTGAAGTTCACATGGTTTGGATTTATCGGACAGCAAAAGTTTGATGACCAACCTCTGTTCAAGCCTGGGGCACTGTTTGGTTTACCAACACTTGGAATAGCCTCAAAGTGAATATTTTTGTGTGATTAAAATGTGATAACACCCCTAACTGGCCGGGCCCCATGATATTAGCTTCTTTAAACCAAACTACTCATGGCCAGTGATTCGTCTAGAGATTTCCGACCAGGGGCATTACACATTTCTTTACAGATACGCAAAACACAACCGTAAAGATGGAAGAAAAGAACAAACGAATAAACACGGACTTGGGTAATCTCCAAGTGCAAGAAGGGGGAAGTCTATGTGACACTGTGCAGCTTTCCGCGCATTTGTAGACAATAGCAGGCGTGCATTTTGCGCGAAACTTCTACCAAGCCACTAACAATGCTGACATCTCACGTTGGTTAACCCGGCCTATGTAGGTCAACAGGTCTTAGCAGTCACCTTTCTGACTTCTGTTGACTCTCTTCTCTGCCCTCCGTTGTCAACTGGCTCTCTCTGTCTTCTCTCGGGCCTTCCTTGCCTCCTCCACTTCAGGTCTGGCGGTAGATCTTGCCCTCAGGCCCTTTGTATGGGTTTCGCGCCAAAACAGACAAAGAGATCGTCTGAGTGGTTCCAACACAAACGGAAACGAATTGCTACGCATCGTTTCATGAAAATGATGTTTGCTAAAGACGAATTCCAAACAATGCAGTGTTCACATTTATGCAAAAAAAAAAAAAATCTTAAAACACACACACACACACACACACACACATATATATATATATATATATATAGACTACCAAGAGTACCAGAAACAATCTACCTACGTTTCAACCAGGTAGATTGTTTCTAGCTTTTTAGGTATTCTAGTTTTGTTCTACTTAGTGTATTGAGCACTTTTAAGTTTCAGCTTAGGTAACTCTGTCGTTATTTTTTTCTTTTGGCTAGACATTGTGGTGCTGATTGATTATTTTCAAGCACAACGGATGTTGTTAGTTTTTTCTTTTTTATTGAATTTTTTTCCCTAGATATCAGTATTTACCCAACCCCTCTGCTACGAGGAGGATGTGATATAATGTCAATATTTAAACGGAGTAAAGCTTGTTTAAATTTAAAGTTTTCCTTCTTCTAGAGTGGTTGAGTAACCAAGTCTAAAAAATATGATCTGTCAAATTATTTACCTTTAACTAAGAGAAAGACTGATGGATTCATTCATATCTTTCTGAAGGACATTTGAGTAAAGTAAAATACAAAAACTTTCGTCTTGGATTTGAACTTGGGTTACCCGTTCTACTTTTTACGACGATATGTCAGAATATATGTATTAAAATATCTTCATCGTTAGTGACTGTTAAATATTGTGGATGACAATTTCTTTATAGTTAAAAGATTCCCTCGATAAAATTATTTCCAATCGCCGAAAAGATCTAGTACTATAAGAAAGAAAACATTTGAGAACATGGCAGACATAGTGTGTTGAGTGACAAGGGGACGATTCTAAAAAAAAAAATTAACGTTCCATTCATTTCTGTCTTCCAGACTCGATACTTTTTGAATACACACACACACACACACACGTACGCATACACGTGTGTTTATGTATATACATACACGAATTCAAATGATTTGAAACATTTTGATTAATTTTTAACTTTCGAGAATATTTTAATTAATTCCTAAAAGTATTCAAAATTACAAAACTTTATATTGTTGAAATGTATTTTATATAAAAAGCTCTGCCAATTATTATTATTAATTTTTAATTATCATGTTTCATCTTCTTAATTCTTGTTGATTTTTTCTATAACTTGAATTTAATTCTATTTCAGCCAGGGAAATGTGCATCTAGAACAATAGAACTTATTATTTATTCTTGATTCTGATGCACTTTGATCTTCGCATTCGTGAAAATGACAATCCGAGTAAGTTAGGATGGAAAGAAAATCGAATAAAACGGATTAAAAAATAATACTAGTCAAAATTAATAGTAAAATATTATTACAAAATTCTGACTGAGGTATTAAACTTAATTTTTAAAGTATATAAAATAATATCCATTGTTAAACATAAATTTGCAAAATTTTCTTTTTGCGATATTCTGAATTGAATGGTGTTTCGAGTTATTGCTTTACACCTTGCAAATGTTATTTTACACTGGACTTTCACATGAGTTTCAGTGACTGCAAGTCTCCTCAGGTCTCCAGGACTCTTTGCAGTATTCTGGCCGATCTCGACAATGTTGTAGTCTCAATGGTCTTGATTCTTCCCCCGTTTCCAACTATCAGTCCACTTTTCAAGCCTCTGAGGACCGTTCCAATAATACTAGCTACAATTAGTATTACCATCACTTGCATGTTCCACAACTTTTATTTTGTTCTCTGACAAAGTCCAAGTATTTGTCTCTCTTTTAGCTTTCTCTTATTTTCACTTTGTAGTTCGTTGGTACTGCAAAATCCACAAAAACGATAAGTTTTCTTTTTTTGCTAATTATCACTAAGTCTGCTCTTCTGGCCGGTATTAGATGATCTGTTTGTATCTCTAAATCCCAGAGAATTATTATTATTATTATTATTATTTTTCCTTGAGAGTTTTTTCACATAAGCGTTAGCTGATGGTCCTTCACTGAAGTTTGAGTGACAACCAATTTTCTCAAGTCTCCAGGAATCTACTCAGTACTCTGGCCGATCTCAATAATGCTGCAGTTTAGATGATGTCCAACCATCCTCTTATTTCCAAGTCCCCCAGTCTCTGTACCAATCCTTTGGTGACTGTACCAAGAGCACCAGTTACAATTAGTATCATCGTCACTTTCATCTTCCACAGTTTTTCAATTCCCTACAAAGTCGAGGTACCTATCTTTTTTTCAACTTTCTTTCAATTTTAGTCTATGGTCACCCGGGACAGCAAAGTTCACAATTTTGCAAGTTTTCTCTTTTTTGTTGATTATTATATAGTCTGGTCTTCTGGTAGAGATTAGATGATTCATTTGTATGTCGAAATCCCATAGGAGTTAATGTGTGTCATTCTCTAGGACAGGTGTTGGATTGTGCATATACCATTTGTTGGTATGGTTAAATTTAAATTTCTTGCACATTTCCCAGTGGATCACCTTGCCAAACCAGTCGTGTCTACACTTATACTCCTTCTGTGCTAATTTACTGCATTCGCTTATTATTATCACCACATATACTACAATTGCTATTTTGTTGCCTCTTATCTATTCTCGCTTTGATGTGATTGGTTATTATGGCGTTGTGTTGTGCTGCTATTAGGAGAAATTCTGTTTCTCTTTTAAGATTTTTTTTTCTTAGTCACGTCCAGGTTATCTCGTGTGAGATGTTTATTGGTCGTTTAAAACGCCCATTGAGTTGTTTTTATTCCCATTTTTGTTTTCTATCTATTGTCATTCTGTTGGTATTCGTGTTGACCCTATCGTTTCTGGTGGCTGTAATCAATCCTCCTGCGCTCCTTTCTATATAGTCTTAGAGTCGTTGTATCGATGCGTCAACGCTGTTTTCAATGCTGGCAAATCCTGTTCCTCCTTCTTTTCTTGATACATATAGTCTGTTAACGTCGTCTCTGGGAGATGTAATGTTTTAAGCATGGTCACAAGTTTTCTGGTTCTTTGGTCTATTTGCTTAAATTCTTTTCTAGAACACTTCAAAAAGGGTCCCGAATATATAATGAGGGATACAGCCCAGGTATTTATTCCTTTGATAAGGTTTCTGCTTGATAGTTTTGTCTTGAGGAGCTTTCTGGTTCCCCTGAGATATTCTTTCTTGATTTTTTCTTTCATCTCCACTTGTTTTATAGTGTTAGCCTCTAAGTTACGCAGGTTTTTGCACGTTTCCTTTTCTACGAGCGTTCTAATCTTGTCTTGATTTGGTAGGTCTATTCTGTCCGTCAGCTGTTGTTTGTCGCTTTTCATTAACAGTATGGCACATTTTCCCAGCCAAATTCCATTCCTATGTCCTGACTGTATATTCTAACTGCGTGTATTAGAGTTTCCAGTTCTTTTTCATTTTTTGCAAATAGTTTGATGTCATCCATGTAAATTAGGTGATTGATTTTTCTTGCGATTTACTGAGATTGTATCCGGCTGTGCATTTTCTTCGTACGTATGTGGGTAAGTGGCATCATCGCAATCATGAATGGTAACGGTTATAGTTCATCTCCTTGAAATATACATCTTTCGACCTTTGCTTCAGCTAAGTTTCTCTCTTCTGCTTACATTTCCATTTTCCAGGCTTTCATGATTTATGACTTCATGTGATATTTTGTACATTTTGAGGCAGTTTATTATCCAGCTTTGCGGAACCATATCCTATGCCTTTTTGTAGTCAATCCAGGACATTGCTAGATTTTCCGTCTGGTCTTGCACTCATTTAGGATGTGCTAATCTATGTGAAGTAACTCTCCATTGTCTAGGTATCCTTTCTGGTATCCTTTCTGTTCCCCAAGGAACAATCCGTGGCTTGTTAGCGAGTAGTTAATCTCTTCCGTTATTTGTGTTGTTAATATTTTTCACACCATTGGTTACCAGGTGATGAGAGAGAGAGAGAGAGAGAGAGAGAGAGTGTGTGTGTGTGTGTATGTAATTGCAGTACTTAGTAAGGGTGTAGGGAGAAACAGTTTTAAGGTTTACTTAGCTTTTTGACGGGTTCCTTCGGAGAGTATTTTCTCTTTTACGGGCTAGCGGGGTTTTATATATAGCTTGGCTTGAAGGCGTCTGTTATCTTCTTGTCCAAGATTCTTTCCGCTTTTCCCCGGGAATTTCGGCGGCAGTTTCAATATATCTTATCACCTCAACTCCTGTCCTGAAAATCCCGGTTCTGCTTCTTCGCCCGGAGTTTGGCACGAGATTCGCCCCATCTGTTCTCGGCGACATCTATCTTCAAAACTAATTTCCTTATCTCTATTTCCGCTGATGATAAAAGGGTGCTACTTCCGCTTTAGGATTCTGGCCAATCATTTAGCCTCTTTCTTCTGTCAGGCGATTCGTTCGGAATACTATCTCTTTCACCCGGGCGAGGTTACGGGGTACAGATAGCTTGACCCACATTCTTTTCTTCCTTCGACAGGCCGGCCGAAGTTGACCTACATTCCTTATTCTTCTTTTAACGGTCAGTCTTTGGCGGCCTGTTAATTCAAACACGGAGCGGTAGGGGAAATTCCTTATTTCTCTCCTCTTAGTTGTAGACCCCGTGACACTACGTATTCCAACGTCTCCTTTGATGTGTCATTTTGGCCGGTTTTCGTTGATTTTTTATCTTCGTTTCCAGTCGAATTTCCCATCCTGGTTTAGATTTTTTTCTTCGTGCTTTTTGAGGGGATCCCAATTTTATCACAAAATAATTTTGCCCCTGCATAGATTAATTTATTTAATTCGGTTATATTATTCGTTGATAAATAAGTTAGTATATCATTCATTTTTTCCGTTTCCTACTTAACTGTGTTTTTTAGTGATGGTAAGGTAATCCTTTTCCCGTTCATAATTCTCTATAGATTTTCTAGATTTACTTTTTGTTCTTGTGCTAGTGTTTGCTCTGGGTTTTTCGGTTGTGTGTCATTTCTGTTCTCAGAAGTTGGCGGTCCATTTTGGTTAGACTGTTTTGTTTGTTAATACTTGGTTTATCTGATATTGTATTACTATCTTTTTTATTATTTATTTTCTGGGGTATTTCTAGTATTTCAAGGTCAGAAAACAAACCTTTCTTTGATATTGTCCTGACTTGGTCGGCAAGTCTTTGTCTTGTCTGAAAACCTGCGCATTTTTGCTAGATCTCTATCATTCTTTTCCTATATCTACTTTGTGTAGGGTTCCTAATAAAATAGCAGTGTAGTGCAAGTTGGTTTTCTTCCCTAGTCCATGTTTTGTGTTTGCGCCTCTGATTGGTGTGGTTCCTTAAATCGTCATTCCTGTACCTGAAAAAAGAACAGCCAACATTCGCAGGATGACGATCAGGTGTCCCATGTTGGCTATAAGGTGAGCACCTGCCGGTCATGATACTCAAGCCTGTTGCCTAGGTCCCACGTTGTGTGATATTTTGATTCAGCATTTTTTTTCTTGGTGGTATATTGTGGCTATTTTTGTTATTATCCGTGCGCCTGACACAGACGTGACCGAGAACAGTCACGGTGACTGTTCATGAACAGCAGGTCACACACACTCACAAAAAATTAAATGGATAAAATCTTAGGTTTTTAACTTAGTTAAAGTCCTTTATCCTGCTATTTTTAAATTACCTGAACTAATTTTAGGTGTTATTGTATTACCTTTATGGTTTATTATTATCCTTATTGATAGCTCTCTTCATTGGGTACTTTATCATTGGAGGTTTATTTTAGATAAAGCAATGCTTATTTTGGAGGTGCCCGTGGTGTAATGGTTATCGTCGCAGGAAATGAACACGGCGACACGAGTTCGAATCCTGGACGAGACAGATTGCCATTCACATTTCCCCTGGGAAAGGTATGAATCCAATTATTCTCCCTCCAGCTATGAGTAAATAGTAGGGCAGACTAGGTTCTTCAGTCTTGATGAGGCAACTAGTCTAAGGAAAACTCTGAATTCAAACCTGTTAAACTTTGCTTAAAAAATTGACCTTGTGTCATATCCTGCCCGAGCAGAGGGGTTGGTAAATAGGATAAAGCAATGCTTATCAAATAGCGATTTTTCACTTTTCATTCAAACAGGATAATAAAGTTCGCAACCCGAAAGAGGTGTAAAGTAAGCCAAACAAGAATTGAATAATACTCAAGAGAAAAACAAAATATCAAAACGAACAAATACATCAGTGTGTTTGGCCCAATAGATACTGGATTGTCAGTTGTCTATCTTCCATCAGAATTTTTTTTCGATCTGCGAGGACAACTCGGTTGGTGTAATGGTTAGCAAGCTAGACTAGCAAACTTTCGTGAGTGAGTTCAAGTCTCATTGTATGCCCTATTCATACGGCCTTGTACCACATCTAAACAAAAAGCTAAGTAAATTATGACATTTCGACTTAGGAAAGAAGCTGTAGCGACTGCCGCTGCCCTAGCAAACGGAGTCTTTATAAAAGAAAGAACGCACTAAAATATCTTTCTTTCCGCTTTACAAGCAGGGAGGTGCCCGTGGTGTAATGGTTATCGTCGTAGGGAATGGACACGGCGACACGAGTTCAAATCCTGGACGAGACTGATTGTATTTCACATAGCACTAATACCCCTGGGAAAGGTATGAATCCGATTATTCTCCCTCCAGCTATGGGTAAATAGTAGAGCAGACTGGGTTCTTCAACCTTGGTGAGGCAACTAGTCTAGGAGAAGGAAAACTCTTAATTCAAACCTGCTAAACACAGCTTAAAAATTGACCTTGTGTCATATCTTGCTCGAGTGGAAGGAGTTGGTAAATATGTACAAGCAGGGAAGAACATATATTGACCTTAGTCTTTTTACTTTGCCATATTAAACTTTACTCCTCAAGCAATTCTCTTCTGTAGTTTTTATGTAATAAGCACACATTTATACAATTTCAAAATGAATTCTAAATCAGACATTATGAACTCAGATTTATCTTCATAATTCTGAAGATCTTTTTGAGAGGTTAAAAAAATTAATCAAATGATTTTGACAAAATAAACTTTCCTTGTTTGTAATTGGATAACAGGTTCCTGCTTAACTCATTCACTACACTTCTTTCTTCTTTAGTGTCTTAACTTGGCTTGGTGGTGAGTGCACTATTCTTGGGTAGAAATCTTGTGGGTTATTTAATGCCAAATCATAAATATATAAATATATATAATATTACCTATAAACTATTCGCTTTCAAATTATATAATTTGAAAGAGGATTGCTTGTGCGCAACATCATTTTTAAAAGTGTCAGAGCTCTTCTGTTTACACACAGTTGAATGGTTTCAAGTATTTCAATTTAACATTAGTAATTCTTTTTTCAGGTATTCCTATGTAATACAAACAACGTGCACACAGCTGTATAGCTTCAGACCACTAATTATAATAATAATGATAATCCATAGAAAAAACTGAACTGTTCTATTTGACCCATACATGGCACTCAAATTGGTCAGAGAGGACCTGGTAGGATCAGCAATGAAGGGGTACTCCGCATTTCTCAAACAACAAGACTGGAGCTTCACTCTCAGATGCAGTTTAATGTTAGGACACAAATTATTTCAAGCATTGCTATCAAACACTAATAATTCTATTTAACATTATTCATTCGCTTGCACACTGTTAGATTGGTACAAATATTGCTATCTAATGATAATAATCATTATCTATAATATCAGTTGACTGTTGAAGCATTGTTAAATGGTTTCAAGTAAAGAAAATGATAGAAAATTTCTATTTGATCCATAAATAGGACCCTAACAGGTACTCCCACTCCCGTTCAAAATGGACATGGGAGTAATGGCAATAAAGGAGTATTCCCCATTCTCCAAACCTCCAGAACCAGAGTCGCATTATCAGATAGTTTACTGCCATATCCACTACACTTATCGGGAGGGTCTTACCCTTCAGGAAGAGGTGAAGTCAATGAATTCTCCAGCCCACCTCCCCAACCGATCGAACAAGAAATGTGTTGGTATCGTATGGCACATTTTGGCAAGTGTAGATGCTTTTGCCGTGGCCGTGAAGATGATCAACCTCACTGGACTGTGAAATGACCGAGTTCGCCTCATACTTTCTGAGGGGCACAGTTTGGTAACTCTAGATGTTTTGCCGATGCTGTGAAGGTGACCAACTACACTGGACTGTGAGATGAGTGAGCTCGATTGAATGTTACATGATCGATTTGACGCTATGCCTCGAAGCACGGTCTGGGAATCCACAGTTTTAGGTCTATCTGATATTTCATGATTGTTTTGGTTCTTGTAACTCAAGCAAAATTTCTTCAACGATCTAATTATTGTACTGTGATCAACTAAACTCCACTTTTCACACAACAAATCATTTTGGGTGCTTCCATGGTACTAGACCCCAGTTCGAACTCGTAAAGCATTAGTTTCTGATTTAAAATACGTTGTACGTTTATCTGTGCAGCTTTCAAATCACACCCAGCGTCAAGCAATACATAACATTCTAGCGCACCTACTACCACGATACTAACAACTATAGCGGATACTTACGATCACTTGAACCGCCTCAATCAAATGATATACTCACCATAAACTAGTATGTTACCAAAATATTGCAAAACTTTTGACTCACTCTAGATGTTATTATTCTTGCCGCAGAGATTAAATCAAATTATTAATGGGACCCTCACATGCTATAATGATTAGCAAGCTACATTAGTGGAGCGTTGTTCGTGATTGTAATCATCACTTGGTACTCCATACTTATGGCCTCGTGCCATAACTAAACTAAGCTTTGCAAATGATTCAATTAGACTGTAGATGCCCCATACTTCAGGCCTTGTGCCACAACTAAGCTAAGCTTAGTAAATAATTAAATCAGATTATTGCCGCTTGATCTGTGTATTTAAAAAACTTTAATGCGCTTAGTGTAATATATTTATTGGTAAAACTGAGTGAAAGAAAATATATACAAATTCTTATTTCTTTGAATAATATCATTTCTAATTTCCCCTCTAGACAGGATTAATATGTCATTGAATTTTCTCGGTTTGGTGTTGTTTTGAAAAATATTTACAGTTTCACCGGTGGACTCTTTCCCTACTCTATCGGTTTTCTTATATATTTCGATGTAGTTGCGTTATTTCGTATTATTTACTTTCAAGGTCATTCTCTGGTTGTTATAACTTGTTTTTTTATTTTGTTTCTTTGGTTCCGACGCAATTTTTTCCTTCCTTCGCTTCTTTTTCATTCGTTTTTTCTTTTGTTTGGTATATTATGTACATTTCCATAGAATGTCCCTGCAATAGACATATTTTTTTTTGTGCTGTAGTTTATTTTATATTTTGTTTACTTATTGTTTAATTTTCTTATTATTTTGTTGTTTTGTTTTGTTTTGGTTTGGTTTTATGGCATATCAACCATTGTAGGTTATATAATGCCGAATCCTCTTTATACATATATATTAGATATATAGGATTTGTAATAAAATTTTGTTGATAACATCTTAAATGACCCAGGGCTAAACTTTTTTGCAAGCAGCTGAATGGTTTCAAGTATTTTTATCTAATACGAATAATTCTATTTATCATTAATGATTTGTTTGCGCATAGTCAAATGGATATACATGATATATAAGAAATTAGTTTGTCGGTAATTTCATTTTAAATGTGTTAGAACTTGTTTGTACACTAAGTATTGATATTGTTCATTTGTTTGTATACAGTTTAAATATCAAACCGTTCTTTTTGACCCATAGATAAGACCCTATCAAGTACTACCACATCGGACGGGAGTGGACTTGGTAACAATGGTGATAATGGAGTACTCCGTATTCCCCATAGCTCCAACATGACTGGAGCCTCACCATCAGATTAGTCAATTTCATATCTTGGACATTCGAAGGGGCGGTTCTTACCCTTCTGCAGAGATGTTGTCGGTGTATTCTACAGCCCCAGCCGATTGGGTTATATTTTGTTATTTTGTTTTAATAATTTGTTCAATATTTTCTGTACATTTGTTGAAAATTTTACTGTTTATCAATTAGATATTTAGTTTAGTTTATTTATTGCTTTAGAAATTCTAATAAGTCCTTCTTTCCTAGCTTGGTTTATCATGTTCTGTCTCGTGTCAAACTAATTTAGAGAATCATTAGTTAGCAATTAGACATCAAACTAGGACCGTTTACTCTTAGTCAGACCTGACCGATAAAATAAAACGCAGTTTCTTCTAAGCAGCGGTCGTGTCGATACTGATATATGGATGCACTACTTGGACGCTAACTAAACGTATGGAGAAAAAGCTTGATGGCAGCTGCACAAGAATGCTGCGAGCAATATTGAACAAGTCCTGGGGGCAACACCCCACAAAGCAGCAGCTATACGGCCACCTACCCCCATCATGAAAACTATTAAAGTTAGACGGACCAGACATGCAGGACACTGCTAGAGAAGTACGGACGAGCTCATAAGTGATGTACTCCTATGGACACCTTCACATGGCCGAGCAAAAGCAGGGCGACCAGCTTGAACCTACATACAACAGCTCTGTGGGAATACGGGGTGTAGCCCTGAGGACCTGCTGGAATCGATGAACGATAGGGAGGGGTGAAGAGAGATGGTCAGGAATATCCGTGCTGATGACACGACTAGATGATGATGAGCTTTAGAAATAATTTGCAGGATCCGTGGAAATTCCAAGAAATCAAAAATAAGCCGGAGGTATTTAAGCAAGAAAGGATCCCTTTCATCAGATCAATCATGATAATATTGTCCAGTGATAACTTCAGCTATCCTCACTAAGTAACATAGTAAACATGAATTATTGTATATTAGTTTGCTGAAGATCGAATGATCTCCAAGGATCCGAAGATTTTATAGCATATTTTCGTATCATTTATTGCAAAGGCAACAATAGGATTTATATCTAATAAAATTGAAAAAAATTCTTTTCTCGCTTATATAACTCCTCTTGATTTTTTTGTTTTGTAGAATTTCCACGGGTTTTGGTAGTTGTTATAATTATCGTATTTACTCAAGTAATGAACTGCTTTGTGTAATGAACAAACCCTAATTTCTTGCCGCCAAAATAAGATTTTATTGGCAGGATTAGGTAAAAAATCAAGGTAAACTTTGATGTTTAATAATATCCCAATTGATTGAGAGGAAGGGTGGAATAATATACCACTTGGCTATTAGAAGATGCAGAAGAATATCTCACTTCGAGGTAGGTGGAAGAATATCCCACTCGGCAGTAGGAAGGTTTGTGGGTGAGCGTAGCGTTCGAACAAGCGAATAGACAAGCAGAATAACGAAGGTCGTCAGAAAAGTTCATAGACTTACCAAGATACTCTCAAATGTGACCAAATGAATTTTTTTAATTGTGTAAGTTTTTAGATGGCTTCGAAATGCTCATTTGAAGCTTTCACCCCTTCTTGAATAGAAGCATGGATATCATCATGGACCATTGTTACAACGGGAACCCAAGGTGATCACGAATCGTCTCGTTATAATCCAGTCCTTCCGAAATGTCATGAAGGTGAAATGTTGATTTGTCACTCCTTTTTTTTTTCAAAAGTAAAAATATTATCTGTATAATTTCACAGGAAATAGAATCGGATTTTGAAATTAATGATTTTCTTGACTCGAGGTCTGAAACATGTTTCGATTTTGAGTGTGTGTGTGTGTGTGTGTGTGTATGAGTGAGAGAGAAAGAGAGAGAGAGAGAGAGGGAGGGAGCGAGGGAGGGAGGTGAAATTTGATACAGTGAAAATCAAAAAAGGATTTAATGAGGTTGAGTAGAGAATATTAAAAAATCAATGGTTTCAGATGTGAAGAAGAAGAAGAAGAAGAAGAAGAAGAAGAAGAAGAAGAAGAAGAAGAAGAAGAAGAAGAAGAAGAAACGTATTGAAAACCGATGAGCGTTGAACAATATCTTTTGATAAGTTGGTAGGATTTAAAAACATGAAATCGTTAACAAATACAAAGAGGGAGCAAAAAGTAAAGAAAGAAAAAAATAAATAGTGAGAATAAGAATAAAATAAAATAAGAAGTTGTGAGAAAGAAAGAAAGAAAGAAAGAAAGAAAGAAAAAAGTAGGAAAATATGTGAAAAGATAAGTGAGAGAATGAGAAGAATAAACAATTAGAAAGAAAAAAGAAAGAAAGAAAGAAAGAAAGAAAGAAAGAAGTAGGAAAATACGTGAAAAGATAAGTGAGAGAATGAGAAGAATAAAACAATTAGAAAGAAAGAAAGAAAGAAAAAAGAAAGAAAGAAAGAAAGAAGGAAAGACATGATGTAGAAGATGAATAATAAAATAATTGATGGAAAGAAAAGAAAGAAATAAGAAGAAAACATGAGATTGCGAAAGACAGAAAGTTAGGAAAATAGACACAGTATAAATAAAAAGAAAAAAAAATGACCCGTAAAAAGATTTTAAGTGATTGATTGATTTTAACGGCATGTCAAGGGTTATTTTGTGCCTCGATGTTAGGGAAATGCGTTCATTGTATGTTCAAATTTACATTTTTTGCAGTTTTTTATAAAGAGATTTTTTTGGCATACAGTCTTATAGGATATAAATAATTCGTAAACAAGTCTATTTTGCCCATAGATGGATCACTAACTACCATTCCAGTTTAGAGGTGCCCGTGGTGTAGTCGTTATCGTAATTATCGTCGTAGGAAATGAACACGGCGACTCGAGTTCAAATCCTGGACGAGACTGATTGCATTTCACATGGCACTTATACCCTTGGGGAAGGTATGAATCCAAATATTCTCCCTCCAGCTATGGGTAAATAGTAGGACAGACTAGGTTCTTCAGCCTTGGTTAGGCAACTAGTCTAGGAGAAGGAAAACTCTGAATTCAAACCTGTTAAACTCCGCTTAAAAATTGACCTTGTGTCATATCCTGCCCGAGCGGAGGGGTTGGTAAATAGTACCATTCCAGTTTAGAGTGGACTCAGAGGTCCAGAACAGATGAATCTCTGTCAGATACAATTGAATGTCACACAAAGGATACCTCTTTTGAGAACGACGGCGTCTTACTCTTCTATAGTCAGCGTATCAGGGTACAGAAAATATGAAAGAAAGTTCGAAATAAAATTCAGAGTGTCAGAAACCGACAAGAGAAACAAAGAGAAGAAATTAATAGTAAAGAGAAGAGAGTTTCTTTTAGCTTCTTTATTGTAATGGCATATAAAATTTCGTGGTTTAATCAATGCCAAAGCCATTTTTCTAGAAGAAACGTTGTGGGATTATTTAACCAATAGCTTAGGAGATGAGGGTGTTCATGCCTTTCCCAAAGGTATATGTCCGATAGGGAATGTAAGAATACGATCTGAGTTCGAACAAACAACGATGTCACAGTCCTATCACGTTACCACTACGCCTCGGGGACTCACTCGAAAGAGAAAAGAGTAAGACAGAATATAATCCTTAGGGCTATCATATAGAGAAAGAGAAAAGAAGGTGAAAAAAAGAGAAAAACTGAAATAAATATCGATGAAAAAAAAAAAAGACAATAATGAACAGAGAGAGAGAGAGAAGAGAGAGAGAGAGAGAGAGAGAGAGAGAGAGAGAGAGAGAGAGAGAGTTATTTGGTTAAAATGTACTCAGTATCGTCTCGTTTTCGCTTTTGTAGAAGATTCCATGACATACTTATATCCGTTCAAGTCCTTTTTATAGACGGTATAAAGTGCTATAAAATGATGTGAACTTACTAAGAAAACGAGACATGCGCGAAGTGAAGATTTGCAGATAAAATGGATTTAATCATTCAACAAGATGATAACAATGACGCTTTATGGCGTTCTTGGGCGATTTTCCTCCTACTCCTTTCTTTTCTCACTCAGTCCTTTTTGAACCTTCAAACGGAAGTTCAAGTCATGATATTGTCTTGCTTTTAGTTTTCCTTCCTTGACATTTTCTTCATGACGGCTCTAAGCAGATTTAATACTTTTATCTCTTAAAATATTTTTGTAAAGTCTTTCATCAAGTCCTTTTTTCTTTCTTTAAGACTTACAAAACTACTTTTATCATATCGGTTCACTGTAAAGCAATTTCCGTTTAGTTCAAACTTAAACAGGTAACATTTTTGGATTTTTCTTTTCAGAATGCATAAAACTATCGCTTTAAACAAATTTTTAATACAATAAAATATTTGACAAATGGAGCCATCTCAAAATCTTTATCATATGGAGCCATTTTAAAATCCACGACATATGGAGCCAACTTAAAATCTATGATATATACAGCCATCTTAAAATCTTTGTCAAATTAGACCATTTAAAAATCTTTGACAAATGGAGCCATCTAAAACTTTTTGACACATGGAGTCATCATAGAATCTTGGCAATATGGAGCCATCTTAAAGTCTTTCTGATATGAAGCCATCTCTCGATCTTTAACAGATGGAGCCATCTCAAAATGTTTTTCAAATCGAGCCATATTAAAATCTTTGATATATGGAGCCATCTCGAAATTTTTGTCCAATGGAGTCATCTCAAAATGTTTTTTATATGAAACCATCTCAAAATCTTTGCCATGAGGCGCTATTACACAATATTTACTATTTGATGTAATCTCTGGTCAAAGTACAAATGCAAAGAGCCAATATCATTTACTTTTTTGAGAGTTATAACCATTACAAATTTCCTGTAGAATCACCAAGACTTATTTTGAGATTTAACCAAAGTGGGGCCTCAGATAAAATGCTTCACTAGTTCTGTAACCTAGTTGAGTCATGAGGGCGCTATTCATATAGCTTGGAGGAACCTATCCCTCTCCGAGTCGACAACTGGTCTGAATACAAAAAATTCCTTCTACATCGGTTGCTATACCAAAGTTAAAAGCTTAATCTGCCCTACTATTTACCCATAGCTGGAGGGAGAATAACTGGATTCATATCTTTTCTAAGAGTGTTAGTGGTATGTGAAAATGCAATCAGTCTCGTTTGTGATTTGAACTTGAGTAACGAGTCCAACTCCCCTAACGATAAGCCGTACTCCACCAGTGCATCTAGCGAAATGGTTCGATTTGATGAAAAGGGAATCGACGAACCGAGTTCAAATTCTGTAAATTTCACAGTGTATTAATGCCCTCAGGAATGACATAAACCCATCACTGCTTTTTCTACGTATGCACAGACCAGGTTTTCTAGACTTCGTGGAACAATCGGTCTTGGAGATCATAAATTGACAAGATCGACCTTGCGGAAAACATAGGTCTAGCAGTAAAGAGAAAAAAGACTGAGAGATTCTTATAGGATAGGACTTGGGGTTGGCCTATGTCTAGCAGTAAAGAGAAAAAAGGTTGATTCTGATAGGATTAGATTTGCGAAATGACTAGTTCTAGCAGTAAAGAGAAAAAATGTGGATTGATTTTGATAGGGTCGGGCTCGGGGAAGGCTTGGGTCTAGTAGTAAAAAGAAAAAATGCTGATTGATTCTGATGGGATCGGGCTTGGAGAAGGCCGGGGTCAAGTAGTAAGTTTATGTTGAAATGTTCTGATTTTCTAACCCTTCGGTTACAATTAGATGTAAAAATCTGATTATACAATTTTTACATCTGTTTGTAATTAAATGATTAGAAAATCAGAACATTTCAAAATTAGTTTTTGTATAACAGGATATTCTTAGATTTGCCCAATGATGAAAGTTTATCTACAGGGAGTTGCGTTATTGGAATTTTCAGATCTTACACACACCGTTACGATCATCTACATTGTCTTTAACTCTTTTGAAATCAAAAAATACCAAAAGAAGAATGTTATTCGCTGATGTCACATTGATGAAATTATGATAATTCTAAAATTCTAAACCAGCTGCTAATCTAGTTTGTACCACATGTTAACAATTACATAAAGTTTGATTATTTTTTGGTCAATAAATGAAAATCCTATTGGCGAAAAATACATTCTTATAAAATAATGAGATTTGATAATATTCCCGTCTTTCATATTTATCTTCTACATGTAGAAAAATGGGTAATTGTTTCATAATCGATGGGTGAAATCTAGTTTAAGTAGTTTCAGTAAGTTAAAAAATCGTTTAAACGGATGGAAAGATACTGTGAGTCAACTCAGTTTAATTGACAGACAATGACCCACGCCCAAGATCAATTTGAAAACTTGTCTGCGATTTGATAATCTCAGTCAGGTGACCCAGTTATTGTAGAAGCTTAGAAAATAATTTGAACAGTTAATCAATTCGAAAAGAACTTCTGATTTACACCATGCTCATCACCGCCACCAGCTGGCTCAGTTGGCAGGGGTTGTAGAATATACCGACTGCATATCTGCAGAGGGGTAAGACTCCTCACCCCAACGAGTGTCTTTGGTACGACATAAAAGTATCAGATGACAAGGCTGCAGCCTTAGAGATTTGGGAAATGTGGAGTACCCCTTCATTGCCATTGCTCCAGGGCCTCTCTGACCTGGAGTGGTAGCACCTGATTGGGTCCTCTCTATGGGTCAAATTGAACAAACTGTGTGCAAACAAATGACAGATATTAGATTGTGATTGTTATATTGCAATACTTGAAACCATTTAATTGTGTGCAAAAAAAACCTCAAATTCGTTTAAGAATGTTATCTACAAAATGTGTTTACAAAACAACATAAATATTTAAAATATATGTATAAAGAGGATTTGGCATTAAATAACCTACAATGGTTTATATGCCATAAAACCAAACCCTACCCAAGCAAATCTATATATATCTAATATATATGTATCAAGAGGATTTGCTATTAAATAACCTAAAAGGGTTGATATGCAAAAAAAAAAAAAACAATAACAAAAAAAAACAAACCGTAAAGGTCGTGGGGGTAAAATAGATATATCGTAAGAAAAAAGAAATCTCCACATGACAATAAAGTCCACGTTCTTTGTTATCCAAGCAAAGAAGAACTGAAACAGTTTGGACTTCTCTGACGTTTGGCTAGCCAGCAGGTGGGAACACCAGTAAATAGCGAGTGGTTTTGCCGCAGGATACACACTGACGCATAGGTCACCGTCACCAGAAACCGATCAGATGTAGTTGTGGATTTCAGAGCATTGGAAAGGTCACATCTCTGAGTCCTTGCAAAATGGATTCATTACAATGACACATTAATTCCTAACACAGTTTGGTGATCTGGCTGGAAATAGTTCTTTAAGCGGAATTTGACAGTAAGCTTTTAAAAAATTAAGCTTAGCTTAGATTTAGCATAGAGTCACAAATATGGGTCACCCAGTGAGAATCAAACCCCTTTGTTAGTTGCAACTGATTTGAAAGACTAGCTTGTTACATCACGCCAGGGCGTCCAATTAATTTTCTTGGATGATTAAACAGGGAAATTTTTGCATTAGTTGAAATAGTTACACTCAAATTAAGTAAATAAATGAACCAAATATTTCTTTAAAATTCATTCAACAAAATAATAAATGAATCCATTTTAGAGCAAAAATGTTTGTCCAAATGAAAAATTGTTCATTGTCAAAATTCTAAATCAAGAATTTGGAACATAAGTCAATCAAAAACTTAAAGAGATCCTCATTTTATTATCCCAACGAAAGATTCTTTATAACTACTTAAAAATAACACTTTAAAAACAAACAAACAAACAAACAAAACAATTCCCCCACCAATAAAAATTGTAAATTAGTTGTTTAAATTTCTGAGAAGAAGCTTTCCTATTTTTTATCAGTAAGAGTTTTCGGACTATTGTCTTCGTCTTTATTGTTTTTTTCACAACGTTTCGGTCGCTGTATTCTCCGGCCTTCCTCGGGTGTCCCCCGTTTATCTGAGCATAGAAATGATTCAACCTGGGAAATCAAACTTAACAAAATGATTTCCCTGGTTGAATCCTTTCTATGCCCAGATAAACAGGGGACACCTGAGGAAGGCCGGAAGATACAAGGGCTTTCACGTTGTGAAAGAAACAATAAAGACGAAGACAATAGTCCAAAAAATCTTAGTGATAAAAATAGGAAAGCAAAGTAAATATTTCAGAAAATTTAGATATATATAATTTATAATTTATTCTAAGATAAAGAACGTCTCCGAAATGGGGTGTATGAAAAGAAACTATCTGGTGGTGAGGCTCCAGTTCTAGAACTCTGAGGAGTGTAGTCAGTCCTTCATCAGCATTACTCCCTGGCAATATACAAGTGTTGTTCATAACATATTACAAAAAAATGCTTGGTCCCATCGGATTTCCCTTTTAGCGATGCCTCAGACACCAAGCAATAAAGTCAGCCCTGCTTAGTAAATAGTGCTAGGGTAAAGAGCACCTGAAACCAGCCCATCATGGATGTCAGGAAATTATATATATATATATATATATATATATTGTTCATAACAAAAAAGTATTACCATTTTGGGTCAAAGTAATCTTAGCAGTAATACAAATGAAGGGGTGACTCTACTCTCCCTGGGGATTAGAACTAGAGTTATATTTATGATATGAATTCATCCCCTAAAGGGGGTTAGTCTCCGTGGTGTAATTGCTAAATTGAGAAATTATATATATATATTAATGGAAACGTTTTAGGCAAGTGATTGTTCAACATATGTTCTATTTACCAACCCCTCCACTCGGGCAGGATATGACACAAGGTCAATTTTAAAGCGGAGTTTAACAGGTTTGAATTCGGAGTTTTCCTTCTCCTAGTTGCCTCACCAAGGCTGAAGAACCTAGTCCGTCCTACTATTTACCCATAGCTGGAGGGAGAATAACGGGGTTCATACCTTTCCCAAGGGTATTTGCCCGAAAGTGAACGTAATAGCGCGACTGGAGTACGAACTCGCGTACTACGATTCCGCAGTCCATCGCTTTAACCATTACACCACGAGGACACCCCCAACATATGTTCAACATATGTTAGACATTTTTAAGTGAGTGTTAAACAGAACCGATTTTTAATTATACATCTTAGGATCATGCAGTTCAGTTCGTGAAACTCAGTGTCATGGAAAGTATTTAACAATGTAAAAATTCTTATATCATCGATTATATATATATATATATGTATATGTATATGTGTGTGTGTGTGTGTGCGTGTCTGTGTGTGCATGAACACATGTATATATATATATACACGTGTTTATACATATATGAATATATATACACACGTTATATATCTGAATGCGTGTCTATGTCTATGTGTATGTGAGTGTGTTCTTATGTGTGTGTTTTTGTGTGTATGTATGTGTCTTTTTTAAATAAGAAAAACATGATGGGCTGTCACCAGAGTTATTCAAATCAGGTCTCTTTTGAGAATAAAGTAAATTGAACCGGTGATATTCGATATTATTCGTAAAAAGGTTTTACAATTGTTATTTTTTATTTTTGGCTTGCATTTAATATCGACTTTAAACATTAAAACCGCCTCCACAGATTCTGACATTTTAACATGGCACATCGGCTCGACATTAAAACACACACACACACACACACACACACACACACACACACACACACACACACACACACACACACACACATATATATATATATATATATAAAGTATATGTTTTTTTTTTCTATTAAGTCAAAATTGTGATTTAGACATTTTATCCAGTAGATATTTTTCATTGTAATAATTTTCCACTACTTATATTTTTAAAGAACACACATCATTTTGTGATCGTAAAACATAATGACTTTACACCATTTAGCTATGATTTTCTCTGTTTTTGTCCTTGTTCCTGTTTCTTTCTCTCTCTCTCTCTCTCTCTCTCTATATATATATATATATATATAGGTACCCAGGGAGAATCGAACTCATTAACAATGCTCTACAAATCTAGTTTGCAAACCATTTCATTACGTGAGGTGCCGGAGTATATATATATATATATATATATATATATATATATATATATATATATTCATTTCATTCACAGGCAGCCTGTTTCGTTATATCACCACTCTTCAATGTGTTTAGACTTACGAGATACTTCAAGCCGGGATCGAAATCCGGCTAAATTTATGTTAGCTGCATCATGCAGCTGCTTTTTTTTATAGACACTGCCTAACTTTATAGACACTGCCCAACTGATTCTGACTTGCTGCACAGTCGACAAAACGTGAAACAGAACGCACGCGCGACATTGATAATTCAAAATGGTTACAATTTACCCATCGGACTATATATATATATATATATAGTCAACTGGATATCAATTTTATATTAACACGTAAGCCAATGGAGTTGATTGATTTAAAAAAAATATATATTTGGCAAATAAGCAAAATACATAAAACTGAATTCACTTCAAAGAAGCCGCTAAGATTTCCCTATAATTGTGCTAAGCATTTTGCTTTGATGACAAATTTATAATTATAACTGCAGTTGCAATTCTGATAAAAACGCTGCTCGAAGAAAGGAACCAATTTCTCTTTTAATTTCCTGACAGAGCAATTGTTACCTACATTACATAACGTTAGATATAGAATACTTAAATCTATCTATCTATCTATCTATCTAACCAGCTGTTTCATTGTCTGTGTCTCCTTATAAAGGAGTTAGTATAATTACCTAGATTGGTACCTTTGTATTGAATACCTAATACACTGACCAGCTCTGTCGATTGTGCTGCCTGGGAGCCACTTGCCGACAGTTACGCAATTTCCTGCGATTTGCAACCGTCTCGAAATGATACCCGTCGCTTTCGGTGGAGCCCATGAGAATAAAATATTAGACTTCTACAGGGGCTGTAAAAATTTCTTACTCATTTTGACAAAATCTCGTGAAAAAGTCATTTGTAGTCATAATAAAATTAAAGTCTGAAAACGTAAGAAAACTAAAACTAAAAAAACAAAACGAAATTTCAAAGCCTTAAAATGAAAGCGGTTAGAATTCAGTTCTAGTCAGATGTAAAGGATAATGCTACGACAATTCAAGGCTTATTATCTCATTAATTGTTGTGAAAAAAATGATATTGCATTGTTGCATCGTAATACTATGACATTTGTGGGGGGTAGTTGATGGGTTTTAAATGGATTGTTAACCCATTTGGGATATTTTATGCATAGAGATTAGCTTTGTTATAAGGTTGATTGGTTGTAGTTTGTAGGAGGTTTTATTGTGTTTTGACATTTAATTTCCATTTTGTAGTGGTATATTTAATTTGTTTTTATATGTGGTTGCGTGTTCTCACAAGACGGAAGGTCGCCATTTATAGCGATGGGGATAACATTATTATTATTATTATTATTATTGTTGGGTTTTTGGTTTAAGGTTTAAGTTGGTTTTGTTGGTATTACTTTGGTTGTGTTGGTATTACATTGGTTGCGTTGGTATTTCGTTGGTAGCGTTGGTAATTCGTTGGTAGCGTTGGTATTTCGTTGGTTGTTATCCCCTCGCTAAATGTTGATGGAAAATAAAGGTAGTGTAGAAGAACGAAGACGTCGTTAGGTTTTGTATCAAGGTTTTAATGGCAGCATGAAGTAAGGGGTTTACGCTGGTACGCTGCGAGGTCTCGTAGGAAGGAAAGAAGGTAGGAAGTTGTTAGAGTGTATCATCTAATTTGTTTTTAACTAGAATCCCTTGGTCTAGAAGAATAAACCCAAGGGATCCATAAACTAGATGGCTCTCCTCATAATGGTTGATGCTGCTATTGCTATTCAGGAACAGACATTAAGACGTCCGTTCCCGTTGAGGAGTTCTGAACGGGAGAGAGATTCGCGGGCTTTTTTCAATTTTTGGTGCTGCTAGGAAATATGGTTCGGGTTGAATCCTGATTGGGTGAAAATGTTTGGCGACTCTAACGGTCAAATTAAATTACGCGCCAAACAAAAATTCAAGTTTCTTTCTGCTACAAGTTTTATGGTATATCAATCCTTGCTGAAATGCCAAATACGAGCCAGAGCTCATTTGTTTGCACACAAATGGTTTCAAGCATTTCCATCAATCACTAATAATTTTATTTGTACACAACTAAATGGCTTCAAGCATTGCTATTAAACACTAGTAATTCTATTCAACATTATCCATTCGTTTTCAGATATTTAAAGGGTTTCAAGTATTGCTATGTAATAAAATAATTCAATTTATTTGTTTGCACACAGTTAAATCGTTTTAAATATAGAAATAGACTTTTATCTGACCCATAGATGGAGTGGACCAGGGAGTAATGAAGTCTCCCTATCAGATGGTTTAATGACATATTCAAACCCTCGTTAAAAACGAAGTCTTCTGCAGGTCTTTTCTTTGTTTATATATATATATATATATATATATATATATATATATATATATGTTCCTTTTAGAGGATTAGCAAGAGTTGGAAAGAAAATTATGACTTCCATCTTTTGAACATTACTAAACGACTAACATTATCATATCCTTATATATTATATGATTTCAAGAAAACTACTACTATTACAACTACTACTACTACTAATAATAATAATAAATTTGGCCCTATGATCAAATTGAAATTGGACCATACTATTTAATGATATATGCACAACCCAGAATCTTTCCTGGAGAATGAGACGCATAAAATTCTCTGGGCTTTTGTGGTACAAACAAAAAAAACCTAATCTCAGCTAGAAGACCAGACCTTGTGATAATTACGACAAAAAATAAAAAATCTAACGGGGGTCTGCCATATAGTAGTCTTTTTTGTTTCAGTAGAGCACAAGGGAAATTAAAGAAAACAAAAAGAGAGACAAGTACTTAAACCTTTTGCCAGACAAGTGAAAAAAACAACAACTATAGAACATGAACGTAACGGTGATACTAATTGTAATTAGTAATGTTAGAACGACCCCGAAAAACCTGGCAAAGAGGAAGAGTTAACAATGGGGGAGGAGAGCTTAGATCATCCAAATTACGGCGTTGCTAAGATCAGCCAGATGACTGAGAAGAATACTTGAGACTCCAGTGAAAGACCATCAGTTAACGTTGAAGGGAAAAAAAACTTTGGTAAACGATTATAACCTTTAATAAGTCTTCATACTATGATTAATTGCACAGAGATATGGATTCAAAAATTCCTAAATAATAATAATAATAATATCAAAGGGACAAACACCAGGGCTGTCTTCCTGGTAAGATACTCGGGACCATTCTTGAAGTGGACAAGCGAAAAACTACTTAAGGACCAGAGAACACAAACAAGCGACAAATCTCACACAAGAAGACTTGGAAATGGCTAAGAAAGGGAAACCTTAAGAGAGAAACAGAATCTGTTCTGATAGCAGCACAAAACAACTCTATAAAAACTAACTATATTAAAACAAAAATAGACAAGACGCAACAAAATAGCAAATGTAGCTTTTATGGTGATAGAGACGAAACGATCAATCATATAATAAGCAAATGCAGTAAATTAGTGCAAAAAGAGTATAAAACTAGACATGACTGGGCGGGCAAGGTAATCCAATGGGAATTGTGCAAGAAATTGAAATGTGACAGTACGAACAAGAACCCAGAATCTGTCCAAAAAATGAGACGCACAAACTTTTCTTGGATTTTGAGAAACAAACGGATCACCTGATCTCGGTCAGACGACGAGATCTAGTGATAGTTAACAGGAAAAAAAAAAAAAAAAAAAGAAAAAAGAAGAAAAACTGCCAAATAGTGGAATTTGGCGCCCAGCAGATTACAGAATGAAATTAAAAAAAGAGATGATCTTGCAAGAGAACTAAAAAAACAACTATGGAACATAACATGAGCATGACAGTGATAGCAATTGTAATGAGCGCGCTCTAATCAATCCCCCCAAATTGGTGCAGGGACTGGAAGACTAGGAAATAAGAGGACAAGAGGAGACCATCCAGACTACAGCATAATTGGGATCGGCTAGAATACCGAGAAGAGTCCTGGAGAATTAAGAAGACTTGCTGTCACTCAAACTGTTGTGAAAACTATCATCAAATGCTGGTGTGAAAAACTCATAATAATAATCATAATAATAATAATAATAAAGAATAAAGTTATACAAGTTTTAGTATTCCTATTTAATACAACTACTACTTATAATACTTATAATAATTTTTTTATTTGGGTATATGATATTAACTAATTCAAGAAATTATATTGTTTCAAGTATTTGATGACAGTAATCTTATATAAATCATTTTTGCTTCAAGTAACTGTTTTTGATATAGATAATTTACAGTTATACGTTTTCAAATCTTCCAATGAAATACGAAAGATTTTCACTCAGTAACCGGATTTTATGTATTTCTAATTTATACTAATAAATTCGACTTAGTTTTGCGTATTCCTTTTCAATACAAATAATTTGTACACAGTCATATGGTTTCAAATATTCCAATCTCATATAAACATTTTTGCACAAAATCATAGTTACTACTATTTCTATTTAATATCAGTAATTTTATACGCTGATAGAGTGTTTCATGTATTCCTATCAATTGCTCATGTTTTACCAACGGAAATAATGTTTCTAGCATTTAAAACTCTTATATAGTTTCAACTAACTTATAATAATAATAATAATAATAATAATAATAATAATAATAGGAAACTTTAAGAAAGAAACAGAATCTCTCCTAATAGCAGCACAAAACAGCGCCCTAAGAACCAATCATATCAAAGCGAGAATAGATAAGACTCAACAAAATTGCAAATGCAGGCTATGTGATGACAGAGATGAAACCATCAATCATATAACAAGCGAATGCAGCAAATTAGCACAGAGGGAGTATTAGGCGAGACACGACTGGGTCGGTAAGGTGATTCACTGGGAAATGTGTAAGAAATTTAAATTTGACCATACTAACAAATGGTATATGCATAACCCAGCACATGTCCAAGAAAATGCCACGCATAAATTCCTATGGGACTTTAACATACAAACGGATCACCTAATCCCGGCCAGAAGACCAGACTTAATAATAATCAACAACAAAAAAAAAAGAGAACTTGCAAAATAGTCAACTTTGCTGTGCCGGCTGACCACAGAATAAAACTAAAAGAATGTGAAAAGAAGGATAAGTACCTTGACCTTGCTAGGGAATTGAAAAAACTGTGGAACATGCAGGTGACAATTATGCCAATTGTAATTGGTGCGGTTGGAACAGTAACTAAAGGATTGCCAAAGGGACTAGAGGACTCGGAAGTTGGCGGACGAGTGGAGACCATCCAAACGACGGCATTATTGAGAACGGCCAGAATACTAAGAAGAGCCCTGGAGACTTGAGGGGACTTGCTGTCACTTAGACCCCAGTAAAAAAACATCGGCTAACGCTGATGTGAAAAGCTCTAATGAGTAAATAAAATAATAATAAGCTTTTGCACCAATGATAGATTTAAGTAACTATTCTTAATACAAATAGTTCTCGTTTTGTTATGCTTGACTGCAACATCGTAGTTAGAGAGAGCTCAAACCCCAGATGGGCTATTACGTTCACTTTTTAACTAATACCCTTAGAAAAGGTTTGAAATGTTATATTCTGAGTTGTGGGCGAGAAATGCGTATGGTTGCAAAACAAAGAACGTATAGATACTCACAATAACACAGTAATGATGTTATAGAAAATTTTTATAAATAGATTAAGTACAGAGAGTAGAATGGAGAAATATGTTCACAGTTAAAGAATGAATTCAGTGGTAGTAGTTACAAAGTTCATGTACTGTACTTGTCTCGTGGTGAAGGGATGGTTTTCTCGGAATTAGGACAGCGTTGGTAGCTGCGGCGATCGTTTGATGTATCGGATGACAGGCGCCGGACGGTGGCGAAGAATCCTAACACGGGTCGTGTGAGGGAACAAGTCTGACTGATGATTATTTGGTCCGTCTATTTATATATTTTCTGTAGGCTCAGAAACGGCAATTTTTGTGCCCCGCGGGAAGCGTTCCGATTGGATATTTATTAATGTATTTTTTTTTTGTTAATTTATCGCAAACGGAAGTTCTGCGCGGAGCCCATGCGTGAGCGACTAACTTTTCATTTTGAGTTGAGAACTCGAAGTGTTAACTTCCGTTTTTTTTTCTTTTCTTCTTTTCTTTCTTTTTGTTTTTTCAAATCAAGGCAAGATCTCGTCTTGTAACAGAAACCTCTTATACTCTGAAGCTATTGGTTCAATAGTACCACCACTGATCTAAAAAGATGAGTTTGGTATTAAATAACCCGTGAAGAGTGATATGTCATCATCATCATGTCGTGCCGCCAGCACAGATATCCCTGTCCCTCTCCCGCCACTCCTCCCTATTGTTCATCGCTTCTGGCAGGTCCTCTGGGCTACATCCTGTATGCTCACAAAGCTGCTGTATGTAGGTTCAAGCCGGTCTCCCTGTCCTTGCTTGGCCATGTGCGGGGGTCCATAGGAGAACATCACTTATGAGCCCATCCCCGCTTCTCCAGCAGTGTCCTGCATGTCTGGTACGTCTAACTTTGATAGTTTTCGTGATGGGAGGTAGGTGGCCGTACTGCTGTTGCTTTTTGAGGTGTTGCCTCCGGGAAAGTGATATGTTATTGAATAAAAAACTAAGAAAGTCTAGTTAGTCGAAAGATAAGAGTACATATCAGGATGCGCATGGGAGTAATTGTCAAGAAAGGATTATTCCATATTTCCTAGAGCTCCAGAACTGGAGCCTCACCCGTCGAAGATGTTTAGTGTCATTTCCAGGTACCATCAATAATCATTTTAGCAACATGTTCATCTCATCATAGTTGCAAAATTCCATACTGTTGCAAAATAAACCAACAATTCTCTAATCATCGTGCGTTTTGCATCTGTGAATTTCTATTGACGCACCCATTTACCTTTTAGATGTGGATTGGGTCTGATAACTGAGGGTCGTCTGCGTTCGAGCGAATATAATGTGAGTGAAAGTTATCTTCATTTTTTTTGGGGAGGGGGTTAAACAAAAGAGCGGAAATGAAGACAATTATTTAGTGAAATGTTCCCGAACAACTTCTGCATATTTTACACGCGTAGAAACAATAAATGATGAACAATTTTTAGGAAACGCCCGACGAATTGGTTAACGCCTCTGATTGGTTGTCAAGGAATTTCATCGTAGTTTTCGGTAAACGTCATTATGTTCAGCAGCAGAGAGAAATTTTACACTGAAACGATTCCAGAAACAATACACCAGAAAAGACATCAAGGATTTTATGACGATGTAAATCAGACTGTTACTTTTTTTTATTAGCTAAGGTATACTGGCGAGTACGGTAAAGATTAAGAAATACGATTACTTGCAGGTTACAAGGGGCATGTATTAGCAGTAATATGGTAATTTACGACTGATTCTTACCTTAAAGTTTATATATATATATATATATATATATATATATATATAGTCATGCACAGACGGACTGTTTCGTTGTAGCACAACTCTTCTGTGTGGCTAGAAACACTGGACGCTTTTATGTTAGAATTAGTGAGACCTGGGTTCAATCCCAGGCCGAGTCATACCAAAGACTCAAAAAATGGTACATGATCCCTCTTTGCTTAACACTCAGCATTATAAGGTAAGGATTATGGGTAAAGTGGAGCAATCCAGGGAAAAGAGTAGCGCCCTCCACTACACCTCTGTGTAATATCTATTGAAAAGGGAGCCTTCGGGTCACCCTCGCCTATGATCACCAACTTTACTGAGTATCTTACCGCTCAGCCAACAGGCGAACTATGTCAGCAAGGTAATTATAATGCATAATATATTAGCTTTCGTTTGATTGCATATTGCGTTACCAGATATCGGCGTGCTCAATTCGTTAGAAGAGTTTTGCATTACACGAGTGGCAAGCGTTAATGCCTTTGCCAGAGTGCTCAACCCAGGGAGGGGAGCGTATATATACATATAAGGTGGATGTGAATATCTGAGATTTAATGTCACGAAAACGCGAATTTATTTGTAGCAATATGTGAGTGTAATTTCAGTTATACCACACACACACAGACACACAGACACAGACACAGACACACACACACACACACACACACACACACACACACACACACACACACACACACAGACATATATATATATATATATATATATATATATATATATATATATGAAGTATCACTCTGAAATTGTTTGGGGAAACTCAGTCAGAATTATCTTGAAAATCCGTTAGGTAAAACCTGGTTAGCTAGTTTCTGTCTCTTTTAGTAATTCTCTCTCTCTCTCTCTCTTTATATATATATATATATATATATATATATATATATGTATATATAGTGACACGCATAAGTATTGGATACATGTTATTTTCTGTTATAACTCTAGTTTATGTTCGCCATTTTGCCTGATATTTGGTCAGTAATATCTCGTAAAGTTGTTTTAGTTGTATGTGGAAAGTTCAAAATTACCCTACGCAAAAGTATTGAATACATGACACTTTTTTCACATTTCCAATCGAAAATTTGTATTTTAAAAACTTTAAATATTCAAATGTTCGATAGTATTGGAATGTTATCTCTGACCAATCAGAAGAAGCACACAATTGTTTTACAAGATAGTGCAATTAATCATCTGACTCTTTGATGTGCATTTTACAATTCAAGGATTAAAAATGGCAAAAGCTAAAGAATTATCCAGAGATATGCGAGATAGCATCATTGAATGTTACAAAGGAGGATAAGGCTACCAAAAAATTAGCAAAGAAATGAATCTAGCGCGAAGTACTGTAGGAAATATCATCAGAAAGTATAAGAAGTATGGCGACGGTACAGCAAACCTTCCAAGAAATGGAAGACCGAGAAAAATAAATGAGCGTACTTCAAGGTGGATCAGTAGAAATGTGCAAATAAACCCCTTCATTACTTATTCTGAAATTAAAACTGATCTTGAGGGTGCTGGAATTAATGTAAGTAAGGATACCATTACCAGAGCTCTATATCGTACAGGCTTTCATTCAAGATCACCAAGAAAAGTGCCTTTACTGAAAACCAAACATGTCAAAGACCAATTAAAGTTTGTCGAAACTTATGAAAAGAAAGGTATGCAGTTTTGAGAAAAGGTAATCTGGTCGGTTGAAACGAAAGTTGAACTGTTAGGAAGGAACACAGCGACAAATGTTTGGCGAAAAAATGGCACTGCCATCTAATACTTATGCGTATCACTATATATATATATATATATATATATATATATATATATATATACCGCTGGAGTAGCAAAACCATTCATCTAACATTCTTCATTAGGTCAATGCATATGCTACGCCATCAGCACATTTTACATCGATTTTCGTATAGCATATCAATTCCTGTTAAAATATCTTTTTTTAAAATCTTTAAAAGCTTTCTAAAAAAAGGTTCCATTTTTTACACAAAACCTTTTTCTCCAAACAATGACCTAAGATCGAAGCACGTTGAAATTCCTGCGATGAGGCTGTTTGTATTTTATTTTGTTTGGGAAACACATGAATTCCTCTGTTCTTACCCAACAATGGGTAAATAATAGGACAGACTGGTTCTTTAGCCTTGGTTAGGAGACCAGTCTTGGTGAAAGAAAACTCTGAATTCAAAACCAGCTGCATTTCACTTAAAAATTGGCCTTGTGTCACATCCATCTGCTCATAGTAGATTTGTTGAATAATTATGTAGATGAGATCAAGCTTTTCATATTCCCAGCTGGTCGAGCTCATGTATAAAGAAGACTGCATCAAGCTATGAATCCAACCATTTAGTAAGGTGTTATGCAAGCTGATGCTGCTTCTCTATTGGAGAGCGTGAGATCCGCTAGAATTCTAAAGACCGCGAGTGAAACAAGCGTCTCTTTCGTGGGTTAATACCAAAACCATAATTGTAGAAGAACACAAGTGGTGCTACTAAATCCATAGCTGAAGTGACGGAGGAGGTTAAGGGAGTTCTCATTGGTCTAGTGGGTAGAGTGTTTGCCAATGGTCCGGGAGACCTGGGTACAATCCCAGGTCGCGTCAGACCAAAGACTTTAAAAAATGGTACTTGATACCCCATTGCTTAAAACTCAGCATTATAAGATACGTATCAAGGGTAAAGTGGAGCAATCCCTTCCCTACACCTCGGTGTTGTAGCTACTGAAAAGGGAGCCTTCTGGATGCACTCGATTACGGTCTCCAACTTAACTTACTTGTTAGTCAGAAAGTAAACGAAATAGCGCGACTGGAATTCGAACTTGCTTCCTATGATATTGTAGACCAGCAGTGTAACTATTACGTCACGAGGCTCTCCTATTTACCGCTATGTGCCATCACTTATTCTTATTGAATACAAATAAATTTAACGCAGAAATTGAACCCTAACAGGTACAATCAGTCTAGTTCTGAATGAACCAGGGAGTTATAACATTGAAGGCCTGACTTACATCCCAGGGCTCCAGAAATTAAGCCTCAGCCGCAGATGCAATTTAGAGTCATACATAGAATACGTATTGTTTTTTTTCTTGGGGGGGGATCTTGCTGTCGATTCAGTATTTTAAGCATCACTGACAGAAAATTGATTCATTCTGTATGTTAGTACAAATTAGCGGTTTTGCGCTAACAAAAATCTCGCTACGATTTATCATTTACGGTAACATAGATAAAAAAATTGTATCATTATAATATAGATTAAATTATTTTATATTCATCCAATTATCAGATGAATCGTTTCTTTGAAGAATTTTCTCTTAATTAAAAGAAACAACATCGTTTATCACGTACACAAAGCATAGACATACATCGGGTTATAAAGGACTGTGATGTTTTAAAATATCTTATCCATATAAGTCTAATTGATTTATAAATCAATATGTCTGGCCGCACTCATTTCCAAATGAATTATTCTTTTAAAAATGCGATCTGATCAAAATAGAAGAAAGAGGAAACTAATTAAAAGAAAAAACCCACAAAAAAACAAATAAATAAAAGGTATGGCATCACCAATAGGATCTTTGTGCATGCAGATGACCCAAACTTTGTCTAAAATTGGTTAAGTTGCTTTTAAAACCTTTGTTAGAACAAAGAAACTATATAAAAACAAACTAAATGGAGGCGAAAACAAAATCAGCGATTTACTTTTGGCAACAGCCGGCTATGAGGCTATTAGGAAGATTTCGTTAATGACTTTTCTGTCAGAATTGGAAGAACTGAAATTTAGCCAACTCAAAGACATTATTCTAAAGAATTTTCCATAAAGGAAAAGGTTAGTCAATACCGGACGAACCAAGTTCTTGTCATTAAAAAAAGAATCCGAAAAACCTATACGAAAATTTTTGCACTGGCTACTAGACACCTGTAAATATTGTGAATTACAACGTTTTGGACAAAAAGAAGTGTCTATTGAGGGGAATTATACTAGACAATGAAAATAAAAGTAACGGTAAATAATTGAAATCTGGAGGTGCCCGTGGTGTAATGGTTATCGGCGACACGAGTTCAAATCCTGGACCTGACTGATTGCATTTCACATAGCACTAATACCATTGGGAAAGGTATGAATCCAATTATTCTCCCTCCAGCTATGAGTAAATAGTAGGACAGACTAGGTTCTTCAGCCTTGGTGAGGCAACTAGTCTAGGAGAAGGAAAACTCTGAATTCAAACCTGTTAAACTCCGCTTAAAAATTGACCTTGTGTCATATCCTGCCCGAGCGGAGGGATTGGTAAATATGAATAATTGAAATCCTTACTTGGAATAACATAACTTGAGTTCAGAGATTTTTTTCTTGGATTGGTTAAATAAGACAAAATTGATCCATTTCTAAATATAATTCTCTGAATTAAAAAAAATCTTTATGGTTTGGAGGCTTCTAACTGATCAGAGTCATCAAGACTGAAACAAACTGAAAAAAGGTTCAACCATTAAGGTCAAATAAGGTCTCCTGGCATTAAAGAGTTCTAATGCTCTTATTTCAATATCCTAAGTTCGTTCGTGCGAGCATCTGTGTGAATAGTTCGAATGGACTTCTTTTGGCTGGCTCGTCATTCTAATCTTTTTACGGTTTTTTTTTAATATGGCCATCAAATATTTGGAAATTCGCCAAAAAAGTAATTCCAGTTTTGAATTTTTGTTTTTATGTCGAGACTGATTTGTAATGAAAATGCAAAGAGAGAGCTTGACTAAACGGTTATATATATATATATATATATATATATATATATATATATATATATATATATATATATATATATACTTGAAAAAGGTTTCTGTAGAAAGGAAAGAGATAGAGAGTGAAGTAAGAAGAAGAAGAAGAACTAAATGATCAAAAGAGCAAGTAAGAAAACCAGAAGAACAAACTGAAAACTAATATAAAAAAAGGAAAGAAGAAATATAAAGAAAGAAAGAAAGTATTGGTTGGAATGGTTTTGTTTTCTAGCATATCAAACCTTGACGTTATTTAATGTCAATTCCAGTTTATTGATATATATATATATATATATATATATATATATATATATATATATATATATATATATATATATATAAAGAAAAATCTTTAAAAATTACTCACATTTTTTGTAATAATATTTATTTTAGCAGACCTTATATTCTTTTAAAATGTAAGATCTGCATCTTCAGACAAAGAAAAAAAATTCTTTGAAGATGCAGATCTAACACTTTATTAAAAAATATAGGGTCTGCTGAAATAAATATTATTACGAAAAATGAGTCATTTTTAAAGGTTTTTTTTCTTTTATATGGAATTATTTTCTCTGTACTTTGAATTATTATCATTTTACATGGAGCTTTTTTTTTGATTTTCAATTACTTGGATATTCTAGAAAGAAAATCCGAAAATAGAATCGTTCCCGCTATCGGCTGATATGGCGTTGGATAATAGAAGGACACGTATATTTTTTCTTCAAAATAAAAACCAACAATCGGTCCCTTTAAGATAATAAATTAATATCCTGTTAAAAAGCATTGATATGAATCCATGCTCTAAAAAATTAACAGGTTCTTCAGATCAAACAAGAAAATGGATGAAAATAACTCATTCCACATTCACGGTCAGACTAGACACACACAAAAAAAATTATTTCGCCTACATAAACCTAACCCAATTCAAATCAAGTAGCAACTTATTTGGGCAAGTATACATACATATTTACCCAACCCCTCCGCTCTGGCAGGATATGACACAAGGTCAATTTTTTAAGCGGAGTTTAACAGGTTTGAATTCAGTGTTTTCCTTCTTCTAGACTAGTTGCCTCACCAAGGCTGAAGAACCTAGTCTGTCCTACTATTTACCCATAGCTGAAGGGAGAATTATTGGATTTATACCTTTCCCAAGGGTATTAGTGCTATGTGAAATGTAATCAGTCTCGTCCAGGATTTGAACTCGTGTCGCCGTGTCCATTTCCTACGACGATAACCATCCCACCACGGACACCTCCACATGAACATCCGGTTTCATTAGTTTGTCGGTAACACAATTTTCAAACCAGCCAGAGCTCATTTGTTTTTACATGGTTAAATGCTTTTAACTATTATTATCCAACACTAATAATCATATTTAACATTAATCATTTGTTTGCACACAGTTATATTTTTTCAACAATTGCTATCAAATGCTTATAATTCTATTCAATATTAATCATTTCTTTGCTCATAGTTAGAAGGTTAAATGTTGCTGGCACTAATATTTCTAAATGGTTTCAAGTATTACTAACACTAATATTTCTGGGGGTGTCCTCGTAGTGTAATGGTTAAAGCGATGGACTGCGGAATCGTAGTACGCGAGTTCGTACTCCAGTCGCGCTATTACGTTCACTTTAGGGCAAATACCCTTGGGAAAGGTATGAACCCCCTTATCCTCCCAGCTATGGGTTAAATAGTACCACTACTGTTCTTCTAGGAGAATGGCTTTGCCATTAAATAACCTACAAAGGTTGATATGCCATTAAACAACGAAACTAATATTTCTATTTGCACACAGTTACAAGGTTTCCGGTATTGTTTTGGTTTGTTCTGATTGTGTGTGTGATGGTATGTAAACCCTTGTGGGTTATTTAATGCCAAATCTTATTTATACATAATGCATATATCATTTATCAGCAAATAGTTTGTTGGTAACATTATTTTGAAACGGGCCCGAACTTATTTGTTTGCACATAGTTAAATGCTTTCAAGTATCAATATCCAACACAAATAATTCTATTTGATATTGTTAATAATTCCTTGTAAAAGTCTGAACTTTTTGACCCATAGATGAGACCCTAACAGGTACTACTCGTAGGGGTCAGAATGAAGCTGAGGGTAATGGTAATGAAGTGTTCAACATATTCCCAAATATCCAAGATTACACTCTCCCCATCATATGCAGTTTAATCTTATACTCAGGAAACTAAATGGTTTCAATTATTGCTATCAAACACTAATAATTCTGGTCACCATTATTCTTTCGTTCTTGCCCATTTAAATGATTTTAAGCATTGCTAATACTAACCATTCAATTTAAAATTAATCATTTGTTGGCTCACAGTTAAATAGTTTCAAGTATTGCGATCAAATGCTAATAACTGTATTTAATATTAATCATTTCTATCCTATTTGAATAGTTTTAAGTATAGTAAATGGTCAAAAAGTTCTATTTGACCCACAGATGGGTCCTTAACAGGTACTACCACTCCAGGTCAGAGTGGACCTGGGAGTAATGGTAATGAAGTGGCACTCCACATTCCTCAAAGCTCTGGTAGTGGGAACTCACCACCAGAGGCAGTTTCGTATCATACCCAGGAGACTCGTTTGGAGAGAGGGTATTAACCGTCTGAAAAAGGTGCAGTCTGCGCATTTTACAGTCCCAACCCGCAGAGCGAGAAAGAAAGAAAGAAAGAAAGAAAGAAAGAAAGAAAGAAAGAAAGAGAAAAATAGGAGGGCAAATGAATCAAAATTTAGAGGTGAGTCAATTTTAATGAATAGTAAAAAAGAAAGGCAGAAAAAAAATCGTTAAGAAAGAAAAGAAAGAAGAAGGAAAGAAAGAAAGAAAGAAAAAGAAAAGAAAGAAAGAAGGAAATATAGGAAAGAAGATAGGAGGAAGAAAGAAAGGAAGGATAAAGAAAAGAAAGAAAGATGAAAAGAAGGGAAGAAAGGAAGAAGGAAAAAAGAAATAAGGAAGGAAAGAAAGAAAGAAAGAAAGAAGGATTTAAAGAATAGAAGAATGAAAGAAGAAGGAAAAAAAGAAAAGAAGAAAAAAGAAAGAGAAGAAAACGAAAAGAAAAAGGAAGGAAAAAAGAAAGGAAAAAAGAAAGGAGGGAACCTGCCCCGTGTGTAGGGTATAGGATACTCTGACTCTACCAACTACAGATGGTTAACACCCCCCAAACAAATAGGGTATCCTGGGTATGACACTAAATTGTATCTGATGGTGAGGCTCTACTTCTGAAGATCTGAAGGGTATGGAGTAGCTCTTCATTGCCATTACTCCCAGGTCCACTCTGATCTGGAGTGATAGTACCTGTGATGGTCTCTTATATGGGTTTTGTAAATTTATCCGTTTTTGATAGGAATACTAGACGCCATATAACTGTAAATTGTTTGTATTAAGAATTGTTATGTAAAGCTATGATTTTTTACAAAGGATTATTATACGACTTTTTTTAAACACCAACGTCACTGTAGTCCGAGAGGCAGTAAGTCTCCCCAAGTCTCTAGGACTCTTCTCAGTATTCTGGCCGATTTCAACAATGCTGTAGTTTGGACAGTCTCGGCTCGTCCTTTGATTCCCAACTTTTCCAGCCTCCTTACTAATATTTTATGGATCGTTCCAAGTGCACCAATAATGATAGGTACCACAATCACCTTCATCTTCCATATTATTATTATTATTATTGTTATTTCTTTTACTCTTTTGAGAGTTTTTCATCCTAGCGTTAACTGATGGTTTTCCACTGGAGTCTGATCGACAGCAAGTCTCCTCAAGTTTTCGGGACTCTTCTCAGTCTTCTGACTGATCTTAACAATGTGGTAATTTGGATAGTTACCACAGGTCCTTTAAGTTCCTAGTCCTCCAGTCTCTGTACCAAGCCTTTGTTTCTGAGAGCGCCAATTACAAGTGGTATCACCTTCACTTTCATGTTCCATAGTTTTTTTTTTCAGTTCTCTGGCAAGAGCTAAGTACTTACCTCTCTTTTTGCTTTCTTTCAATTTTACCCTGTGGTCAACCGGAACAGCAAAGTCCAATATTCGTCATCTTTTTTTTTGTTGACTATCACTAGGTTTAGTCGTCTGGCCGAGATTGGTGATCTGTTTGTATCTTAATATCCCAGAGAAATTTGTGTTTCTTATTTTGTTGGACGTATTCTGGGTTGTGCATATACCATTATTATTAAAGTTTTTTCACATCAGCTAACGCCGATGGTCTTCCACTGGAGTTTGAGTGACAGCAAGTCTCCTCAAGTTTCCAGGACTCTTCTCAGTATTCTGGCTGTTCTCAATAATGCTGTAGTTTGGATGATCTCCACTCGTGCGCCAACTTCCGAGTCCTCCAGTTCCTTTTAGTAATCCTTTAGTTACTGTACCAAAAGCACCAATTACAATTGGTATAATTGTCACCTGCATGTTCCACAGTTTTTTCAATTACCTAGCAAGGTCGAGGTACTTATCCTTCTTTTCACATTCTTTCAGTTTTATTCCGTGATCAGCCGGAACGGCAAAGAAAACAATTTTTCAAGTTGTCTTTTTTGTTGATTATTATTAGGTCTGGTCTTCTGGCCGAGATAAGGTGATCCGTGTGTATGTCAAAGTCCCATAGGAGTTTATGTGTGCTATTTTCTAGGACAGATGCTGTTTTGTGCATATACCGTTTGATCATTATTATTATTATTATTATTATTATTTACTCCCTGGGAATTTTTCACATCGGTCTTAGCTAATGGTTTCTCACTGGAGTTTGAATGACAGCAAGTCTCCTCAAGTCTCCAGGATTCGTCTCAGTATTCTGGCTGTTTTCAATAATGCTGTAGTTTGGATGGTCTCCATTCGTCCGCCAACTTCCAAGTCTTCCAGTTCCTTTGATAATCCTGACTGTACCAAAAGCATCAATCATGCTTGGTACAATTGTCACCTTCGTGTTCCATAGTTTTTCAATTCTCTAGCAAGGTCCAGGTACTTATCCTTCTTTTCATTTTCCTTCAGTTTTATTCTCTGGTGAGCTGGTACAGCAAAGTCCACAATTTTGCAAGTTCTTGTTGATTATTATAAGATCTGGTCGTCTGGCCGATATTAAGTGATCTATTTGTATGTCAAAGTCCCATAGGAGTTTATTTGTGTCACTCCCTAAGACAGCTGGTGGGTTGTGAATATAGTATTTGTTCGTACGATCAAATTAGCCTACATTTGCTATTTTGTTGCGTCTTATCTATTCTCACTTTGATATGATTGTTTCTTATGGCGTTGTATTGTGCTGCTATTAGGAGAGATTCCGTTTCTCTCTTAAAGTTCCATTTTTTTAGCCACGTCCAGGTTTTCTCGTGGGAAATGTTGTTTATTAGTCGTTTAAAGCGGCCATAGAGTTTTTTTTCTCCCATTTTTGTTTCTTAGTTATTGTCATTCTATTGGTTATCGTGTGGTCAGTATAGTTTCTGATGGCTGTAATCAGTCCTCCGTCGTATTTTTCTATGTATTCTTGAGTTGTTGAATCGATGCGTCAATACTGTCTTTGATTTTGGCATGTCCGGTTCATTCCTCCTTTCTTGATATATATAGGCTGTCAACGTCATGCCGTATGCATGGTCATTAGTTTTCTTGTTCTTTAGTCCTTTTGTTTAAGTTCATCTCTGGTCCACTTCAAAAAAGGTCCCGAATATCTAACGATGGATACAGCACAGGTATTTATTCCTTTGATAAGGTTTCTGCTAGATAGTTTTGTCTCGAGTAGCTTTCTGGTTCTCCTGAGATATTCTTTCTTAATTTTTTCTTTCATCTGCACTTGTCTGATGGCGTCAGCCTCTAAAATGCCAAAGTATTTGTACCTTTCCTTTTCTCCGGGCGTTCTAATCTTGTCTTGGTGTGGCAATTCCATTACGTTCGTCAGGTGTCGTTTGCCGTTTTTCATAACTAGGATGGCACATTTTTCTATGCCAAATTCCATTCCTAAGTCCTGACAATATATTCTAACTTCGTTTATTAGAGTTTATATTTTTTTTAATTTTTAGCAAATAGTTTGATGTCATCCATGTTCATTGTGATAGATCTTGCGATTTGCTAAGATTGTATCCGGCTGTGCATTTTCTAAGTATGGAATTAAGTGGCGTCATCGCAATTATGAATGGTAACGATGATTGTGCATCTCCTTGAAATATACATCTTCCGACCTTTGCTTCAGCTAAGCTTTTCCCTTCTGCTGTCAATTCCACTTTCTAGGTTTTCATAATTTTCTCAATAAAGTTTATGATTTCATATGATATTTTGGACCTTTTCAGACAGTTTATTATCCAGCTTTGCAGAACCATCTCATGTGCCTTTTTGTAGTCAATCCACGTCATAGCTACATTTTTCCGTGTGGTCTTGCTCTCATTCAGGATGTGTTGATCTGTGTAAAGTAATTCTGCTGTGCCTCTAGATCCTTTGCGGCATCCTTTCTGTTCCTCAGAACAATTCGTGGCTTGTTAGCGAGTTGTTAATCTCTTCTCTTATTTGTGCTGTTAATATTTTCAACATTATCGTTTGGCAGGTTATGGGTCTGTAGTGGTTTGGAGCGGTTCTCTTGAGTCGGTCATTCTGGATCAACGTGGTCATTCCTTTGGTCATCCAGTCGGGTACGTGTACTCCTTGTATGCATCTGTTCAATTCTGTTGTGAATGGAGGTGAATTTCTTCAAGCAAAATCCATGTATTCTATCATGGACAAGCGTCTTTCAATTTGATATTTTTTGTGGCGTTTTGAGTAAATCAATGTGTATTTACACTTTCGGACCTTCTTCGAGCCCTTCTAATTCTTTTGTCCTATTGTTTATCCCATCAGGGTTTTTTAATTATGTTCTTTGGTTACCGTATTCTAATCTAAAGTCTTTCGGTTTCTCTTGCATCTGGTTGTTGGTATATTTTTGTGTCATCTCCTCCCACTTGATGGTAGAATTTCCTTTCATCGTTTTGGAATGTCCTATTTTGTCTATATTGCTTTCCCCTTGGTCGATACCTCATTAATCTTCCTTCTTTCTGGTTTATTTCCTCAAGTTTTATTGATATTTTTCCATGTGTTGACTTTTCCTTTTTTTGTCTCTTCGTGTTCTATCGTCTTTCCTTTGTTTCATCATTTTGGCGCGTTTTCGTAGATTTTTTTATCTGCGTTTCCAGTCGAATTTCACATCCTGATTTTGATTTTTTTCTTCGTACTTTTTTAGGGTATCTCATTTTCTCACCAACTAATTTCGCCCCTGCATAGATTAGTTTATTTTATTCGGTTATATTATTCGTTGATATTTAAGGTAGTAAGTAACTAAGTAAAGTTGGCGACCATTGTCGAGGGTGACCCGAAGGTTCCCTTTTCGATAGCTATTACACCAAGGTGTAGGGGAGGGCGCTACTCCTTTCCATGGATTGCTGCAATTTACCCTTGATCCGTACCATATAATGCTGAGTGTTAAGCAAGGAGGCATCAAGTATCATTTTTTGAGTCTTTGGTGTGACTCGACCTGGGATTGAACCCAGTTCTCCCGGGCCATTGGCGACCGTTTCCGTCTTGACTGTTCTCCATTCTATGTTTCTTAATGATGGTAAAGTAGTCTTTTTCCCGTTCATAATTCTCTTTAAATTTTCTAGATTTACTTTTTGTTCTTATGTTAGTGTTTGCTCTGGGGTGTTTGGTTGTGTTGCGTTTCCATTTTCCGAAGTTGCTGGTTCATTTCGGTATGCTGTTTTTGTTTGTTAAAACTTGGTGTGTGTGATATTGTATAACTATCTTGTTCATTATATATTTTCTGATGTATTTCTAGTATTTCAATGTCAGAAAACCAACCTTTCTTTGTAATTGTCCTGAATTCGTCGACAAGTCTTCGGCTTGTTGTCTGAAAACTAGCTCATTTTTACCAGATTTCTATCATTCTCTTCCTATATTCTCTTTGTGTATGGTTGCACGTAAAATTGCTGTGCTCTAATCCATGTTTTGTGTTTGCGTCTCTAATCGGTGTGGTTCCTTAAATCGTCATTCGTGTACCTAAAAAAGAACAGCCAACATTCGCAAGATTACGACTGATTCTCGCATGTTGGCTATCAGGAGAGCGCCTGCCAATCATGATACCCAAGCCTGTTGCCTGGGTTCCGCGTTGTGTCATATTTTGATTCAACAATTTTTTCATGGGTAGTATGTTGTGGCTATACCAGCCCAGGGGTTGCTAATTATCCGTGCGCCTGACACAGATGTAACCGAGAACAGTCACTGTTCATGAACAGCGGGTCACGAAAAAATCCTTAAGTTTTAACTTTGTTAAAGATCTGCTATATCTATGCCTTATTTCTCAAAATGAGTAGTTTAAATAGCTTCAGGTATTCCTGTATCACCTTTATGGTTTATATTTACTGCCCTATTTTGAGACTTTATTTCCACAAAGGCTGGTCATATTTTAATACAGATTAGGCTCCTGATGTTTTCTGGTTGTACTGAGGACGGTAATTATTCTTGCTTAACGCCTTCAGACAATACCAGGTACGAATATTTTCATTGATTGAGCGTAGTCATAGATGAACCATATACAATTTAGCGCGGTAAATTTAAACAAAGCTATTTCGTGATTACGAAATAGTTTAGATATAATTGATTTGGGAATTAAAAAGTCTTTATTTAAAATGCAACTGTTAACCAGAAGATTCTACGAGTAACGAAAAATCGATGTTTTTTTTAAAATAAAGACGGATTGTACTGACCCGACATTTTTCGAAAATCACACAGCAAAGATTCGTTTGTCTGTCTAAGTTAAATTCCTGCTTTCTAACTTTTGGGTTTTTAAAAAAATATATTATAAGAAATAGAGGTCACGTGACATCCTAGAATGATTCTAAAGTCATTCTTATATTTTTGGTTTATTTATTTATCAATATTTTCCCATCCGACCTACATTCTTTCACCCTCCCTTCCACGATAGAAGTAACACGTAAGTCATATAGAATTTACAGCGGTAAAATTAAACAAATCTATTTCGTGATTTCGAAATAGTTAAGCTGAAAATAACACATATATATATATATATATATATATATATATATATATATATATATATATATATAAGGGATGATGGATTTTACTTCTACTAAATGATTATCATTAAAGTAATTCATATGCTACATTACCAGTGAATTTTTTCTCATTTCTCTTATAGAATATCAACTGTTAAAATATTATTAAAACCTCCTCAAAACTTTTCTCTTGACGATAACCAATAGTCAAAACACGTAAAGACCAAACAAAAAAAACCCAAATAGTTTAAATGTAATATTCCTATTAGTCCTATTCCTTTAGGTTCATCTTATATATATATATATATATATATATATATATATATATATATATATATATATATATATATATATATATATATATATAAACAGTTTATGGTTGTAATTATCTCACTTGGTAGGTTTGTGGCAGACTAAGTGTTCAATATCTATGATATAATAGATTAGTATATATTAGATTTTATATTTCTTTCTTTTTCTGCCTGATGATTGTCGTTTAAAGTCGCAGAATATATATATATATATATATATATATATATATATATAACCGGATCATTGGCCCAGTGTTCACCAATGATCCGGGAGACCTGGGTTCATTCCCAGGTCGCGTCATACTAAAGACTTCAAAAATGGTACTTGATACCTCGTTGCTTAACACTCAGTAATATAAGGTACGTATCGAGGGTAAAGTGGAGCAATCCAGGGATATGAGTAGCGCCCTTCCATACACCTCGATGTAGTAGCTATTGAAAAGGGAGCCTTCTGGTTGCCCTCGACAACGGTCGCCAACTTTACTTTTACTTATATAAGATGAATAAAGGTAATATTTTGTTTTTGTCTTCTTTGTTTCGACCTATTTTCAGGCAAAAAAGTTTTTTGAAAAATCTTTTGAAAGGGGCTGATTTTCTATGATAAAAACGGGTTGTAAAATGTACTGGTTGCGTAGCATATCCATTAGTCGGCCAATTTATCTATTGACGTAGAATAGGAGAAAACTTGAATCGCTGTTTGTTTTAATCTCAGTAAATAGATTTCTTGGAACTTTCCTATGAGGGACAACAAAATATTTGCGAAGACTTTCACCCCAGATCCATTAAGTATGAAGACCAAATTTCATGGTTGTTCATCAGTTTTATTATTTCTTGAGACAGAGTCTACAAAATTAATAATATAGATATGAGAGAGTGGGGAGGAAAAAGCTGTAGAAGAGAAGAAAAACGAATGAGATAAAAAGATATGGCGAGAGAGATAGAGATTGATAGAGAGAGAGAGAGAAGGTTTATGGAGGAAAAGAAATAATGAAAAAAAGCTGGACAAATTGACAGGGACAGAGACATTAAGCGATTGAGAGAACGCGAAAGAGAAGTATTGCAAAATGTTGATTGAAATTTAAAAAATAAAATAAATAAAATAAAATGTTTAGAATCGGTAGATGTTGATGAAGAAAATATAATAAATATTTTGGTGCTGATATAAAGATCGAATGTATTTCTTTGGGATTTAGAGAATGAAAGAAAGACAGAAAAAGAAAGAATGAAAGAGAATGGAAAACATTGAAAAATGTAGAGAAAATGGGTAATGTCTTCATGGAGAGAAGAGTCGCACAAAAACACGAAGATAAAAGTTACACACACTAAAGCAGTGACTTGGAGGATAGATAACATGAAAGAGATTGGAACTACCAATGCTACTAATTCTACCAATTCTGTCAAGGGGAAGAAAATGGATCGATGAAACTTGCTACCAGTGTCATGGCTGAAAATGCCAGAACATGGTTACAAAGTTGAGCCGTCTTAGAGATTTTCATTCCGAGCTTTTCTCTTAGACTGATTTCAAATTAAGCTTATGGATTCTATTTTACAATTTTAAACTTTACTTAGGTAGCCCAGGGACTGTAGAATACACCAACTGCTTCTCTGCAGAGGGGTAAGTCTCCCCCAACGAGTGTCCTGTATATATGACACTAAACAATCTGATGGTGAGGTTCCAGTAATGCTGGAGCTTTGGAGAATGTGGAATACCCCTTTATTGCTATCGCTCCTAGGTCCATCCTGACCCGGAGTGGTAGCACCTAAAAGGGTCCTATCTATAGGTCAAATAGATCTAAATAGTGTCCTTATGCTAAACTAAATTGTTTGAAATATATCTATTTATATTTATATGATATGGGTACCTTTGGTGGTGGAATGGTTAACAAGCTTGACTAGCAAGCCTACACGAGTGAGTTCAAGTCTCATTGGATGTCCCATTCATTCGGCCTTGTGCCACATCGAAGCAAAGAGCTTCGTATATTACTATTTATATTTATATGATATGATAGAATGACCCACTTCCCCGTACCTCAACAATAGTAGTTGTACTAACCGTTATTTAAGTATACACAGATCACTCTGCGTAGAACTCTAACTGAAGGACGTCAATTTAGAACTCACATGATCGACCATTGCTTAGACTTAATTCTGTCCTTATGAGGATAATAATATTACGACTAATCTACCTGTTATATTTGTACACCCGTAAGAATAAACCTGTCTTTCTGTTATACCTACCCAATGTGTTGTCTCTTCTTTACCACTCGGAATAGCTTGTCATCGTATATCATCTACGATATAACAGTAAAAAAATGGATTTGGCATGAAATAACGCACAATGGTTGGTATACCATTAAACCAAATCAAGTTTAGGTGTGCGAAAGGATGGATTAAGAATTTTCATTCCATTATAAGTAAACTTGGCGACCTTAGTCGATGGTGACCAGAAGGCTCCCTTTTCAATAGCTACTACACAGTGGTTTAGGGGAAGGCGTTACTCCATTCCCTTGATTACTCCACTTTACCCTTGATCCGTACCATATATTACTGAGTGTTAAGCAAGGCGGCATCAAGTACCATTTTTGAAGTCTTTGGTATAACTCGATCTGGGATTGAACCTCGGTCTCCCAGACCATTGGCGAACACTCTAACCATTATTTCAATATCCCGACTGAAAATCCGATCTATCGATTTATCTATCACGGTTTCTTTGTTTAATGGCATGTCTACCTTTGTGGGTCGCTTAATGTTAAAGCCATCCTATTAGAATATTATTATATAACCTTTAATTTGGTTACCTATTTCAGTCTTTTCATATCTATCTATTAATAGACAGATACAAAGAGACTGAAACCGATAAATATATTTCAGTAATCATATGTATCTATTTCAGTCTCTTTGTGAGTATGTATATATATGTTTTTCGTCTATACAAGTGTAACTCTTCACGAATCCATACATCAGTAGGGTTTCTGGTAGATGGGTGAACTGGGTTCCAGTATTCGATAGGAGATGTGTATGTGTGTGGTGGTATCATCCATCCCAGTGCTATCCACCATACACGTTTCCTTCCCAAGCAATACAAACGCTACAGACTGTAGTCCAAAAATAGCGTGCCTTGTCAATTGTTTTGTTGCTATTGTTAGTTTCTTTCTGTTGACTACACGATAATTGGTGACACACAGAGAAACCAACAGAAACGCTACTTTGTTGTTATTTTCTTCAGATTTGTGATACAAAAATAGGCCTCGATGTAACAGTTTTGTATGCCCATGCACAAGGCGTTTTTTTTCCTGTGTTAATTTCTGCCTAAAAATCTTTTCTTGTTCAACCTTTGGTTACTGACTATCTTTAAAGCCATCCTTTTCTTTTGAGGTGATTACATTCAACGGATTTAGATATTTCTTTTTGATTATATTACCACCACCATAGTTTTGTTTTAGACTTTAACTCTTTAAAAATAAAATGATTAGTACCTATTAAACAACTCGGTCATAGTAAGAACCACAGTGGTGGACAAAAATAAAAGAAAACAAAAACGATCAAACAAACAAACCAAAAACTAATCAAAATTAGGCGGGGGAAAATAAATCATTTTTATTATTGCCACAAATTTTAATGAGAATTTAATGGCTTAGACACACATAGGAAGTGATTATTTTCGTCACAGTTCCTTTAGTTGTAGCGAAAGTTCATTAGCAAGGGACTAATCACTAATTTGCATATCAAATTAAGGAAAAGAAAATTCTCAGAAATTTCCTAGTTTTAGAAAATTTTGACGTTTAGAACTAATTTAACTAATGACGTTGGTTAGTGGTTTGAGTTTTATGGTACATCAACCTTTATAGATTATTCAATACCAACTTCTGGTTTTACATCAACCTTTATGGATTATTTAATACCAACTTCTGGTTTTACATATGTTAAACCTAAAATTTCTGAACGAATGCTTTATAGATAACATTTTAAACAAGCTGGAGCTCATTTGTTTGCACACGATTAAAGACCATTATTAAAGACGATTAAATGGTTTTAATTCATCATATTCTTCGGTAGAACGCTTTTTCTCTCAAGAAGGATGGAACGACATCCATTTTGACGTTGTCGAACAGATCGCTCAAACGATTCACCCTGAAAAATCGCTTTCTGATGAGAGCGAAAGCTATATATTCTATGAGAACGTGTTTAACAGTGTAAGGCGTTTGACATGTCGAACACTGTGGTTATTGTTTCTGTTTCAGTATAAAAAAAAAAAAGTGGTTAAGTCTTGTACAACCAATACATAATCGAGATATAAGGACTTGTACTTTTCTTGATTTTCAGAAAGCTGGTCTCTATTCTCCCTTATTCTGGATCTAGAAGTGTTTATCGTGGATGTTATTATTCCAGCGTTGTTGCCATTTTGTACGAAGGAATTAATTGATTTTGGGTTTCAGATCAGTATATGGAATCCTGAATTTATCGGGGGTCAAATCTCTGATCGATTTGGCTGCCGAGTCAGCTCTTTCATTTCCTCTCCCTCTTATGTGGCTTGGGATCCAGAATATTAGTACTTCTTTACAATTTGGCATTGAGTCTAGTCTACTCAACAGTTTAATGATAAGAGGGTTCTCAATTTTTTTTTATTTCTTAATGATAGTAAGACAGAGATTGAGTCTGAGAAGATAATAAATTTCTTGTTTGCCCGTCGAATTAATGTTGAGAGAGCTTGGTCTGTTGCATCGAGCTTTTCATTTGAAGAGCTTTCTTGATAATTGTTTTATTCAGATCAACTGCGCACGCTGTTTCATCGTTGTCCTTGGAGCAATCCGTGAAGACATAGAGATGGTCGGGATGGTGTTGAAGGACAATGCGAATTTTCTCCTCGTTAGTGCTGGGATGGGTTTTTGTTTTGGAGAGTTCATTCAATCTGAGGATCACTTCGGGTATTTTTAATAATCCAGGGTGACGTTTGCGCTAAGGTGCTTTCATGTATATTATTTAGAGATATTATTGATTTTTGGAGAGTAGACTTCATCCGAAAGCCAAAAGATTTTATTGATTTTTCGTTTGGTTCAAAATATTGCTTGTGTTTAGGGTTGAAGGTGCAGTCATAAGTTGGGTTAAATGGACAAAATTTGAGTTTTGTATAATATTGGAGATCCAGTTTTTTTTATGTCTTAGTTTAAGAGGTGGTTTATTTGCTTCTGCGGTTTGGCTTTCAGTAGGAGTTGGGCTATATGCTCCAAGGGCGAGTCTAAGTTCTTGGTGAAGTTTGTTATTCAGTTCTTTCTATAAATCAGCCGTAATCGAGTTTTTATTTGATTAATGAGTAATATCATTTAATAATGTTTCGATTAGGATAGGCCCCCTCCCCCATAGGGACAGCCCGGTTTGTTTTCGGTCTATCCCTGAGACCGGAAAACAGTCGGCTCCCCATATCATGGAGGGGGATGGGAGGGAAACCAAACAGGGTTTATTTTATGTTCTCTCGGGGCTTTTTTTCTCCAATCCCCCATCATGCTATTTTTTCAATTGTATATATATCATCTCACCTCATCAGGTTTTGAAGTAGGTCTTCTTTCCATGGAGTGAATAAGGTATTATGGTGACTGTCTGTGCGTTCGGTGACGAAAGGATGGATTTATTGTCAAGAGCGAATGAAGATGATTGGAACTAACTAGGTCTCCCAAGAAAAACTATTGAATGGCAAAACGTTTCAGGCCTTGTGCCCACTTTTAAAGAAATATATTTATTTTTTTAAAAAGAAATAAAATCATTTGATAATGTTTCTTTGCTTCCTTTCCAGTTAGTGTGTGTAATGGTTCTGAGTAATTGTATGGTTTTATTAATTTTTGTTCTCAAGTATTTAATATAGTAAATGAAGGAGAGTTTGCAATCAAAATGACTCTTGGGTATTTATATTGTTCAACATATTGTATTACATTGTATCAACATGGTATTTCGGTGTGGTCAGTTTTCATTACTGGGTCTAGGTGGAACTTACGTTAGTTGCAGAAGTGGACGCATTTTGGCTAGCTAAGTCTCCTTAGTATATATAGAAAAGTATGACCGCTCCCTTCCCCTCCCCCAAAACTTCAAGGCCTTGTGCCTTCTGTGTATTCAACGCAGAAATAAAGCAGAAGTGGACGCATTTCGTTTTTTCTTTAGAGAATTTCATTCTATTCTCTGTAGTCCATTTGCTGAGTTTATTGAGGCATATTTGGAGTTGTCTTTCTATGTGGTTCATGTTTCTTGCTCTATAGCAGATCTGAAAGTAATCCACATACAAAGCACAGTTTGTTCCGCTATTAATGTTTTTTTTTTTACAATATTATTCATTTTGATATTAAACAGCTTGACAGTTAATAAACTGCTTTAAGGTACATCCATTTCTTTTAGGAATTGATAGTGGATTTTGTCGGGTCCAACAGCTGTATTGTAGGCCTTGTTGAGGGATTCCCTTAGTTCTGCTGTAGAGAAAGGTTGAATGTTGTTTTCGGTTTTGGTTTGAAATTCGATTTTTATTTTTTCAGCTTCTGTTTTGATAATTTAAAAATTTTTACTTTGGTTTTTGGCAGATGAATTTTGCGAGAAAGTTTTGGCCAAATGATTTGCTATATCTTTTTCGTCTGTAATCTTCAGATTACTGTGAGTTTGATGTTTGGTAGGAGTATTGCTATCTTTGCCAGTTATTTTCTGAATCATTTGCTATACTTTTTTTTATTTTTGAGTTATTATTTATTTTGGCAATGTAATTTCTCCATGTATTTCTTTTAGAGTTTTTAATGATTTTGGGGGCCTTTTGCTCTGCTGTTTTTATAAATGTTTAAGTTTTATCATGTTGGGTTTAATCAAAAATTATTAATGTTGCTCTGCGTAATCTTACACTATTTTTTGCATTGCTCATTGAACCATAGCCTATTGTATTTTGTAGAGGTAGAGCTTTGGGTATATGTTATTCAGTTATGTTTAACAGTGTGTTGGTAAAATATAAAATATCTTCCTCCTTATTTTTATTGGATTCTGGGGTTAATTCGGCTCGGCATCAAGTTTTAATTCCATCTCAATTCGCCTTTTCTAGATATCAGCTCGGAATTCTTTTACTTCGTTTATCAGTGCTGTTTTCTAAGAGAATCGGAAAGTGGACACTTCCACAGATGTCGTCATGTATTTTCCAGTTATAATCAAGTGTTGCATAGTTATATGCAGTTTCATGCTGAATCATAACGACGCAATATATAATAAAGAGCGAAGACTTCTTTAAAAAAATATACCTCTCAATTTATTTGCAAGGTTCGAAAGGGTTGTGTGTGAGAGGGAGTTGGAGACCGAACATAACTGTAACATATATTGACCCCCACTCTTATGGCCCTCGGCGTTGTGTCTTTCTCGTTCTCCTGTTGCTCAACCGGAGGCCCGGGGGCCCAGCTCTCTGCTGAGTGCTGGCTTGCTCTACCGCATCTTGTCTCTAACTCGTCTGATTTCCAACTGTCTGACTTTCTGTCTTGACCGAGTTATATAATAGTTAAACGTCCACCTTCTTGTGGGCGTCACAATTGCACTCATTCAACCCATCCACGGTCAAGCTTATAATTCTAATATTCCTCGACCGGATGCACCTGTTATTTACATTGGTGCATTTCCTAATTTGACAGCCCGGACGGGTCATAGGTCAATATACAACACAAGAAACAGGTTAGGGTCGCATATTGTTGGATCTATAACAGAATATGTGCTTGTTGATGGATGCAGATATGTATTGTATTTATTGTTGTACATACACAACTGATGTTTATTTAATATTGATTCTATTTTGTTGCCAATTTTATCTGTTTCCTACTTCCCTCGATCTCATTATGGTTACGGACGTCCCTCATTATAATGAAGGGTCTTGGTAATTGTTCTATTAAATTGTTCAGCTCCGATTCTTTGAGTTCTTCACTTGGGGGAATATATAATGAACACACTGTTATTGTTTTGTTGAGGGTTGCTGATATAGCGACTGCTTGCATGTTTGCATTTAGTATAATTTCGCTGTGTGGGAGGTTTTTGTTAATGATTACCAATGATCCGCCATAAGGTCCTTCAGTGTGCTGTTTAATGTAGTTGTATGAGTGATAATTTTTAATGTTGATGGTGTTGTTGCTTTCGAGGTGAGTTTCTTGAAGGCAAAATTGATGGATAGTACTTAGTAATTGTCATCATCATCATCATGTTGCGTGCTAGCACGGATTTCCCGGGCCTTTGTCGCCCTCCGTCTCTATCGTCCATCGCTCCCGACAGGTCCTACAGGCTGTATCGGTACACAGCTGTTATAGATAGGTTCTTGCTGATCGTCCTACTTTTGCTCGTCCATGTAAAGGGATACTCAGGAGTACATTATTTTTGAGTTCGCCCTTACTTCTTCAGCAATGTCTTGCATATCTGTTTCGTCTAACTTGGATTGTTTTCGTGATGGGTGGTAGGTGGCCGTACTGTTGCTGTTTTGTGGGATATTGCTTCCAGGACTTGTTCAATACAGCTCGCACCATTCTTGTGTAATTGACGTCAAGCTTTTTGTCAATACGTTTCGTTAGCGTCCATGTAATGCATCCATATAGCAGTATCTATACGAACACTGCTTGGAAAAAAAATTGCGTCTAATTTTATCGGTTAGGTCTGACTTCCATATGACCGATAGCATGTCGATAGTGGTCCATGCCTTTGCTAGTCGCGTGTTGATGTCATTCTCGGTTGATGAGACGTTGCTTCTGAGGTAGGGGAACTTATTCCCTAGTTTCAGAGGACCACCCTTTAATGTGGAGATGTCGCCTCTTTGATAAAAAGACATGTATTTTGTTTTGTTTTTCCATTTCTTATTTATGAGGATTTAGCCAATCTGTGCTTTAGCGTTATTTGCGTTGGTGTGGGTCCATACTTTTCCTTTTTTCTGAAATTTAGCATTAAGACATGTTAATGTATTTTCTTGTGTGAAATCATTTAGATGTTCCCCATTTCTGTTTGACGAGTTGTGTTAACTGAATTTGTTGTTTGAGTTTTTACCTATTTGGGCATTCATGTCTCCATTGCCTATTGGCCTAGTGGGTAGAGTGTTAGTCAATGGCCCAGGAGGCCTGGGTTCAATCCCACGTCGAGTCATACCAAAGATTCAAAAAGTGGTACTGGATACCTCGTTGCTTAACACTCAGCATTATAAGGTACGTATCAAGGGTAAAGTAGAGCAATCCAGGGAAAGGAGTAGCACCCTTCCTACACCTAGTGTAGTACCTATTGAAAAGGGAGCTTTCGGGTCGCCATTGACAACGGAACTTTGTAATAAGTAACAATTCACAGAATTGACCCTTGTTCTGATATTCCATTGGATTATTTTATAATTTGGAATATCTATTTTGAGTTTTGCTTGTTTGTGGAGTTTTATTTTCAATCTCCATTTCTTCGAGTTCTTCAAGTTTGTTTGATATAGTCATCGGGGTGGGCTGTGTTTATGTAATTCTTTTAATTGGGTTTTGTTTTTTTTAAATAGCAATATTTTTCGTTTTATTTTCATCTATGCCTTTGTTAATATCTGAAAGTCGAGCTGGTGATCTTTGTCAATTTTCTTTTGTTTTTCTTTTCTTCTGTATTGATATCAGTATTTAATTTTGTATTCCTACAAGGTTTCGTTTCTGTTGAATACACTCTTTTCATTTAGGTTTTCTTGAAATGTTGGCCATTCGTTTGCTTTTAAATTTATCAGTTTTTCTTTTTTTTTTCTTTTTTTTTTTTGTATTTATCTGTTGGAGTGTTATCCTTGGGTGGTTGATTTACTTCTTGTGCTATATTAGCATATGCTTTGGTTCCCATATAGATTTTGTCAGTTTTTCTTGCTTCTGAAAAAGGTATATTTTTGGTGTGCTTGCTAACATCGCTTGTTTTTCTTCCTTATAAATAGCACAGATTCTTGAAAAGGCAGGTTGTTGCACATGACAGTTTGCGCATTTCACGTTTTCTGGATTTATTTTCCGTATGGTCTGGATCACGTTTGCCATATTTCCCACACACTTAACGTGCTCTGCTAATCTCTTTGTGGCGTCTAAATTTTTTGAAATTTGAAGTACCGCATAAGAGCTGGTATATAATGCTCTACCCTTTCTACCATGTAGTCAGTTTTGATTTCTTTTTGTAGTGATGGTTTCTCAAAAGTCAGAATGTCTGTATGAGTCTTTATGGTTTCATCATTTCGGCGAATAGTGACCCTTTTGTATTCTTTTACTCCCTGTTTTTTAAATGCCATCTCAATTTCTTCTGTTGTTGCAAGTGGAAGTTCTCTACCTCTTATAACGCCTTTGGAGGTTTTTAATTTTGCGTGTGGATCGGCTCGGCATTTAAGATTATGGAATTTCTCCATTTTTTTGCAGGTTTTCAGTTTATTTTTTGGTTCAATTTAAACTAACAGGTTTCCATTTCGGAGTTTCTTTACATTTTTCGGATTTGATCTAATGATCTTTTTTTTTTTCTATAAAAAAAAAAGGTGATAGCTGATCTAATTTTATGTCTCGTAATGATTCAATTATTATGTGACTCGAAAAGTCACTTTCAATTTCTGAATCGGAGCTGGATATATATCTTTTTGATTTCTAAGGAAGAAGACATGATTTGGGTATATTTTTTCTTGGTCCTATGCTCCATCACCAACCACGGTGTCCAACTTGTATTGGGAATAAGCCAGGGGGAGGGAACCCATTCACTCTTACCAGTTTACTCAAATCAAGAGTAAGATTCTGAGCTTTAACCAATTTCTGGTTTTAATGCGTTACAATTTAACAGTGATCAAAACTCCTTTGCTCTCAGTACAAATGACCCTCAGCCGCGGCCTTTTTGCGCTTCTTAGATAAAAAGGTTGGGAATCGTTCCACAAATGCAGATTGAATAGTAGATTCGGAAGAAAAGATACATACCAGTCTTAGGACATGATGAGACCAGCCGATTGATCGGATCGAGCCTATCCGACCACCCGTCAGACCAAGTAAGGGCCAAAATGGTGTGTTGCAAGTTATTGAGCCCTCTGTCACCCGATCAATGACTGCTCAACCACCAGGATTCCCTCCTAGCGCCTTACGGGTCGCTGCCCACGGCCAAAAGGTGACCCCATTGAGGTTGATGTCTTACCTCTTTGCAGAGGTGCAATCGGCGTATTTTACAGCCCCAGCCGACAGGGCGAATTTAACTAATGAAGGAAATAAGTTAAAAGAACAATTTCTTTTTTTAAAAGCTTTATAATTATAAATAATGCAAGAGTCAATCTTTTTGTGCTGAGTATCATGTATTTTAACAAACATTTTCGAATATTTAAAATTAAAACTGTCTAATTTCTAAATTAATCTTGATTAATGAAAATCACCAAATTTAAAATTTTGGACGTGTTCATAAATGTTGTCAGTCTAATTTGAAATGAAAAAAAAAAAAAAAAAAAGAAAAAATATATATATTCATTTTTCCATTTCATTTAAAGATTATTTTTTCAGATAAAAGATTATACAACACTTATACTACCCCGAAGATGGTTTTAAAGACCGAAACGCTGGCAAATTTCATATAAAGAATACATTCTCGGCATATTTTACTTTTCCTATTTTATATTCATATACCATTGGTTTTCTTCCATAGTTCTCTAGTATTTTTCCAAAAATTCCCTTGTGGATACATACATACATACATATATATATATATATATATATATATATATATATATATATATATATATATATATCCACAAGGGATTTATAGGAAACACAATTTTTTTTATAAATATAAACTCTGTATTGTTTGTTATTGGTTTAGCGAAAAAATTATTTCAATCTTGCAAAAAATTAAAAAAAAAAAAAAAAAGAATTGCCTATTTAAAATAGCCGCAAATTAAACAGTGCACCAGGTTTAAACAGAAGTCTGTAATAAAAACTTTGGTGTTTGAGAAATACAAACCACGTGCAATTCATGGAAGAATTTGTGATGTTTTAGTAAAAAAATATTTACAAATTTGCAAAATACGTATTTGTTACAACGAGTCGAAAAGACAGCTCATGGGGTGGAAGCACATTGATTCTCCGGTAAATAAAATGTTCTGGGCACAGTGCTCATTAAAGAGGGTCATTCTGACAGTCGTTTGGGATATGAAATGTTTGTTAACTTCTTTGAAAAAGTGCTGCTGTAAACATTGCTTTTTATTTACTTATTAAATGACCCCAGCAAACACACACACACAGAGAGCTATATATATATAATTCTTAAAGTACCATTTCTATAAATATAAAGATACAGTTTAGAAAAGAACAATGAAAAAATCTGGATTTTTGAAGCGTGGAAATCAGTGTTATATATCCAATTCAGCAGCGGGTAGAGTGTTCGCCAATGGTCCAGGAGACAGGGGTTCGATCCCAGGTCAAGTTATACCAAAGACAAAAAAAGAGAATTTAATACCTCCGTGCTTAACAGTCAGCATTATAAGGAACATACCAGGGGTAAAGAGGAGCAATCCAGAGAGAGGTGTACCACCCTCCCCTATACCTGGGTGTTGTAGCTACTGGAAAGGGAGACTTCGGGTCGCCCTCGTCTACGATTGCCAATTTTACTTTATTTTAGATATCCATTATGGCGACCTCCACTTTTTTTTGTGAATTTACTTTGAGAGAAGATTTCTTTTTTCTATGTAATATAATAGCCGAGGTATTTCGTTTTATATATCTTGCCTTTCGGTTTAGTTAGGCTGAGAACTTTTCGCTTAGCGCATGGGTTAGTTAGGTGCAACATGCGTGCAGGTTTTCACGTGCGCACAGGGAGTATGTGTCATTCAGAGATGTCAAAATAAAAATCCCAGATAGTAATTGTGACCGGGGGTTGTGAATGACGTCATGCACCGGATGCGTGCGCGAAGGATTTTGGGGATTTGAAAAAAGTCTGTGAGTCGAGTTTTAGCGTCCGAGGATGACGGTTGACTTTCTCTTGCTCGCCGAGGCCTTGCGGCGGGTGTCGCACATGGTTTGAGGCAGATGGAAAAGTCAGCATAGAAAGATTGTGTATCTCCCTCTTTATGTCGAAAAACCTTTTAACTCAAAGGTAATAAAAAGTTTCGTACCTGAACTAAGAAGTTTCGTGTTTCGGGATTCCTATGTTATCTATATATGAGTTATAAACATTCTATGTACATTTCACGTATTCATGTATGGGTATGGTACATCTATACAACTATTTGTATATATATATATATATATATATATATATAAAATTAACTTAAATCGCGAGTCGGAATCATCAGGGAGTCTCGCACCGACCTATGATATTTTTTCTTTTCCCCCCGGGCGGTGATTCAAGATATTTTTATCTCTTGTTCCTGGCGGTTTTTTTCTTTTTTCCTGGTAACCCTGAATGCTGGTAGATTAGTATATATATATATATATATATATATATATATATATATATATATATATATATATATATGTGTGTGTGTGTGTGTAAATTGTTAATCATCTATAGGTTATGGACTTATTCATATACTTACGCATATTGGATTCTTTCTGGTTTTAGATTTCAGTTTTTTTCTAGTTTTTGTTACAACGTTTTGGGCTTCACACTCAGTTGACTCTAAAAGTACATTTCATTATCGATTGTCGTCAAAGAATGTTTGCTAAAGGCCTTTGTTTCACAACAGAAAAGATGTATTACCTACATCCCCCCTTTTTTGTGAGATGTAATGTCATTTCTCCGGATTTAGGGGCTTTGTTATCTCTATTTTTTCTTCTCTTATCTCTCCGCGCGTTCTTCACTGTGCTGACGTAATTCTGCACTGCTTGACCCAAGCGTTAATCCGCTCATCTTAATGGAAAATAAAACAAATGATTTTATAAGAGCTGTTTACCTTCCGGAACTAATTAAAGGATCTGTTAGAATTTTGTCACGTTAATGGATGTTACAAGACGTATTGCGTAAGATAAGAAGGTGACAAGAAAACTATTAACAATAAGGTTCACACAGAGAGACAAGCAATTAGTATCGATTTTACGAATATTTTTGATTATTTACTGATGGTTTTAGGTGAAGCATTTTCAATACCATTATTTTAATGCAAAATATTTATTATTGTTTTCCTCCCGCCCTCAAACCGATAAATCAATGCACTCTTCATTAATCCTCTTACAGAGTGTTTTAAAAATTGATATCATTTGAGATATATCTCAGAACATTTGATATAATTTCATAATTTAAAATATTGACCAATTCTCGTTCAAAAGATCTCAGATTTTAACAGGAATTTTAGAAACAATTCAAAATTCTACGTTTCATGTTGATATGGCTTTTTTTCCCCCAGTAAATGTCATTTCATTTCTTGACATAACCCCCGCCCCTCCAAAAAGAAAAAAAACGTTAAACATAGAAATTTGATTTTGTTTTTACTCTTCCTGTTAAAATTTGAGATCATTTCATTGCTTTTTATCACAGTACTCTGGATTGATACATTACACATAATTGCTATTATTTTATCATTAATTTTACTTCTGCAATATTAAAGAAGATATCCAGCCAAAATATTGTGATAAAAACTAATAAGTACAACTAAAACTCATTGACTAGAAGAAAAAGAATATTTTAGAATATTCATGAGCAGTACTGTATAGTGTTTTAGTTCAATGACCTTGTGCCAGACTAAGCACCCGAATAAAGAATTTTATCACTTAGCTATAATTAGACTCTTTTAATGTATTGTATTACAGTGAATTTCTCTTAATTACTTCAAAGAAATTGAAACAGTTTTTCACCCTCTGAGCCCCTTTGTATCAAAATCTAAAACATACTGACTAAAAAAAAAAAAAAAAAAGATCATAGCCTAGACTCTTTTTGGCCCCAAGGAATGAAATTGGTTTCTACTGGAATTGGATCCGGTGCCAAATCGCTTCACAAAATTTTATAGCTTACAATCTCTTCCTCTGTACCCATTTTCAAATCAACTGGAAACAAATTGACAAATCAGAAAGAACTTTTTTAGCCAACTGCAAACCTTACTGAAAACAAATAAATAGATAAAAGTAAAAAAAAAAAAAAAAAAAAAATCTCAAGAACCAATTCTGAATTTCAATAAACATTTTTTTGCAAATTTTTGTTTTTTCAGTCAATCACCGAACTCTTCCATTTTATATTTTTACAGATATCGACGAAGCAAATAAATTTTAATTTCAATTTAAAAAAACAAAAACAAAAAAAAAAACAAACGAAAAACCCTGAAAAACAAAACAAACGACAAAACCAAACCAAAACAAAACAAAATACCCCCCAAACAACAACAACAAAAAACAAAAATCAAAACAACAACAAAAAAACAAAAACAAACTAAAACCAAAAACTTTAAATAAAATCTTTTTTCTTTAAAAGGAACTTTTCATATATCTCCTGCTAAAAAGCTTTGTAATTTACAGTGGTGAAATCTGATATCGTTCTCTATCTCTTATCAGCCACTATAAATACTAAAAGAATCTCCACCTTATTAGGACCAGAGTTAAGTTATATTAGAAAAAAATAACTTAAGTAAAGCAATTACCTTACTCGTCGTTTTATTAAATTTAATAAATGGCGTTCGTCTCCACAAACAAAAAGGGAAAAATGTTACAACCGAAAGATGAAGTTTCCTGACGACTCAAAAGTTTGTTTGCATTATAAAGGGCAATAACCCCCTTAACTGTCTTACAGTCGTGTTGATCGTTTACAGCGAAAAAAAACTGTTTATTTATATCTTTGTATACAAATTTTTCTTTCTTTTTCTTTCATTTTTTTTTTATTAAGAAAAATTTCCTTTTTTGAATTTAACGGAATAGATATAATGTTTTGGAGGCATAATCCTTAAACATAAGGCTCAAAACGCAGTAAAAATTATAACTCTGAAAGTTTGGGACAGTGTAAACAGTTTCAGCCAATGAATTGCTGAAGTAAAGGAAAAAAAACTAGAAACTGGCCAATCACCAACCAAGTTTCAATTGTAATAGATGAAAGATTTTTCTATTTTTAGAAGGAACTTTTGGATTGTTCCTTTCCAACTAAATAAATAAACAAATAAATGAATCAATAGATAAATAAATGAATAAATAAAATATTAAGAACGACATTTTAAATTTCTATTTTAAATATAAGCAGTCGATATTTATTTATAATATCTATTTTGTCTGTAAATATGGAAAGGTGACCTTAAAAAAGAATATCAATGAAAGTCCAAATTCGGATATCTGCAACGTTATTGATAAATTTGTATAAGGAAATCAGTTACTAAACAAATCTATTCACATCAAATTTCGGATTGATATAAAGCCGAGAGACGCTATTACAAGCTTCTTTGAATTATTGTATCTTTTTAAAAGATCCTTTTTTATTACACTGTTACCCCGTCTCATGCTTGACTTTTATTTTATGCTCTTTAAGTAAAAAAAGTAAAGTAGGCGACCATAGTCGAGGGTGACCCGAAGGCTCCCTTTTCGATAGCTTACTACACCAAGGTGTAGGGGAGGGCGCGACTCCTTTCCCTGGATTGCTCCACTTTACCCTTGATCCGTACCTTATAATGCTGAGTGTTAAGCAAGGAGGCATCAAGTACCATTTTTTGAGTCTTTGGTATGACTGAACCCAGGTCTCCCGGGCCATTGGCGAACACTCTAACCGCTTGGCCAATGTCCGGTAATTTAAGTAGATCTTTCTATTTGGGGACTTTTTCTCCGAGACACAAATCGACGCAAATTAGCTATTTTAGAGGTATTCATTTTTTTTTTTTTCGAATCTTTTTTTCTTCTTAAACTGTTACTATCGCTAAAAGCCTGTGTTCGCATATCCGTGCATGTGTAGCACACAGATATACACAACTGGTCAATAATGGTGAAGTAAAGGAAGTATTTGGATTAGAGTAAGAATATTGAACGAATCTGACCTTCAAAACAGTCGTAAATTACTCCTTTTTTGGCAGTTTCTCCACCTGTCAACTCCTGATTTCCAACAGGGTCCTCCATACCGACGTTTATAATGGTGGGTAACTAAAAATGATTAGCTTCTGATTGGTTTTTATGGTCAGATTCCTTCAAAACATATAAAAAATCATAGGAAAAGCAAATTTCACCTCAAAAGAAAAAGAGTGTAATAGTAAAAAAATTACTGAAGGTATAGCAGTTATAAAGCATTTTATTAAATAATGAGGACTTTTTAAATCTTATTTCAAACTATTTTTCTTCTATATATGAATCCTTTAAAAAGAAACCTTTTTAATTTGATAGACAGTCACTAGATCTGAATTCGAAGTAATTATTTATTAGAATATAATGAAATACCTCGATATTTATGAAATAATTTAATAGTGAATATCAACACCTGCAAGTTTGCGAAAAAAAAAAGTTCATTTAAATTTTCTCCTTTTTTGTTTTTGTTTTTTCAAATTTATCTAACTTTAAAATATCAAATCAGTTATTATTCTTTCAACGGTTTCCCATGAGTAATGACTGACGAATAACGATTAATATTGACTGAAATGTAATTTAAGAATTTGACAGGTGTAACTCTTTCCACTTTTGGCTAAAAGGTACCGGAAATGGTTTCAATCAAGTCTCTATCTTTAATAAAAGACAAATAAGGCAATTGCTTTACTTCAACTTCATTCAACTATAAATTTACTATAGTCTTTTATTTAACATGAAATAGTCAAATACATTTAACATAAACTAAAGAAAAATACAAATTCATTTATCATATATATTATTATATATCATATATAGAATATATATATAAATTATAAATTATTTTATCATAAATTATTATATTATATTATATTATAAATTGTTATAAATATTATTATATTATTATATTAAATTATATTATATTATACATTATATGATATTATGAATTATTATAAATTATGTTATAATTATTATATTATAAATATTATTATATTATATTACAAATTATTATAAATTATATTATAAATTATTATATTATAAATTATTATAAATGATGTTAAAATTATTATATTATGAATATTATTATATCATATAACAAATTATCATAAATTATATTATAAATTATTATATTATAAATTATTTAATAATTATTTTATAATAAATATTATTATATTATATTACAAATTATTATAAATTATATTATGAATTATTATATTATAAGTTATTATATTTTAAATTATTCTATTATAAATTCTATATTATTAATCTTTTAAAAATACAAATACATTTAACATAAAATCGTCAAATACATTTCATGCTTGAGCACAAAGCTCAACATTTTTTGTGTGTGGGGGGGGAGTGAAAATGGTCGTATATAAAAGCAGTTTATTTTCTTTTAATTATTCCACTTAGTTACATTTGCTGACCCATTATAGTAAAGTAAGCAAAGAAATGTTGGCGATTGTAGTCGAAGGTGACTAGAAGGCTCCCCTTTCAATAGCTACTACACCGATGTGTAGGGGAGGGCGCTACTCCTTTCCCTGGATAGCTCCCCTTTACCCTTGATACGTACCTTATATTTCTGAGTGTTAAGCAAGGAGGTATCAAGTACCATTTTTGAAGTCTTTGGTATGACGCGACCCGGGATTGAACCCAGGTTTTCCGGATCATTGACAAACACTCTACCCACTTGGCCAATGAGCCGGATGACCCATTATACAATGCAATACAACCACTCGATCTCTTCCAACAACTCAATGACTTGCACAACTTAAAAGAACCCCAAAAAGCTTTAATGATAAATTGAATGATTCAATAAGTGAAACTTCGAATAGTAATTACATAACATACCCAATAATTATCACATGACACGACAAATACATCTATACTCTTCATTGCCCAGTCGGCTGGGGCTGTAGGATACACCGACTGCATCTCTGACGAGGGGTAAGATTCCACCAATGGGTGTCCTGGATATGACACTAAATAATCGGATGGTGAGGTTCCAGTGATGCTGGGGCTCGGCGTGGTAGTACCTGATAGGGCCCTATCTATGGGTTAAATAGAACTAACAGCAAATGCTAAACGGAATTATTTTAATTAAAACTGTTTGACTAAACTGAATAGCTTAAAATAGAAATGTTTTTGACAATTAAAGTGTGTACTTACATTTAAACTGCGTGTTTATGCTAAACTTAATCGTTTGAAATGGCCCTTTTTTATATTTAACTGTGTAAAAAAATCTGTACTTACACTAAACTGAATTAGTTGAATTAGTTGAACTGTTTTGACTAAACTGAATAGCTTGAATAGAAATGTTCTTGACAATTAAACTGTGTACTCATGCTAAAGTGAATTGTTTGAAATAGAACTATTTGCATAAAAATGGATCTGGCGTTAGATAACCTACAAAGGTTGATATGCCATAAAACCAAAACAACCAACTAAAACTATAATTTACGCAATGGTATTTAAGATACATTGACATGTTAGAGCTGGATAAAATAACATAATCCCTAAAAAGGAATTCGAAACAAAATGAAATTGAGGGAATTTCGATTGTCCCTTCAACCCCCTTCTTAAAAACAGATTAGCTATTTAACTGTGGTCTCGTAAAGGTGGTGATTCTTTTAGTATGATCCTGGGAGAAACAACCAGGGTTGATTTTACTATAACATCTAATTTCTGATTCGATCAAGTCAGGATGAAAGCACTGATTCTCGAAGTTAACAAGTTATGGTTGGTCCTAGTTCCACTATGGGTGACCCGTTTGAAACAGAAAGTACTTGAAGGGATTTGAGGTCTCTGTACCAGAGTAGCTAAATAAATGTACATTTAATTTTGGCTTCATAGTTTTCCAACGAAAACAACAATAGAAAAGGGGAAAAGCTGAGATGGACCATAGAAAAGGAAGTTGATAACGATGCACGAGACCTTACATTTGAAGGACGACATAGATTCTATGAGTTAAAAAAGGAGGGAGAGGACTCGTCAACAGTGAAAACTGCAGCTAACTGGGATTCAAAGAAAATTTTTTAAAAGCAAAAAGAAAATGTGATTACAGCAGCCAACAACAGCAATATCAACAAAATTAATTTTAGGACGAACAATAAAATAAAAAATGGCAATAAAAACAACTGTATAGATACTTCAAGCTACAAACTTAAGAAATTGCACACAAGATGACCTAGACACTGCTAAGAAGGGGGAAACTTCAAGAGAGAAACTGAATCTCTTTTAACAGCTGCATAAAATAATGCAATATGAATGAATTATAAAATTCAAATTCAGCTCGAATACTTAGAAGAGACCTGGGTATCCGAGGAGACCTACTGTCACCAGTGAAAAACCACCTGTTAAAACTGTTATTAAAAGTCACATAGAGTAAAAATAATACTATTAATTCTCTAAATAATAAAAGTATATAAGATAATTAAGAAATGATAAAATATAAATATAAGATATGAAGATAAATAAAATAATGAAATAAATAATAAGATATAAATAAAACATAAAATATGAAAATTCAAAATATAAAATAATAATGAAATAACGAAATAATTCTTTTAATTCTATTAAACTTTAAAATAACAACAGATTGTCCAATCTATGCCAGAAGATGAAACCTCGTTGCAGTTAAGGCAAAGAAAAGAACTTGTCATATAGCAGACTTAACCATTCCACAAGACCACAGTGTGAAACTAAAAGCGACGAAGTAGATAAATATCTGGACTTTGCCAGATAACTGACCTCACTCTCAACGAAAGTGAAACGTGAAGTTGGCAGTCGTGCAAATTACAGTTGGAGTCGTTGGAACAATCCCAAATAATCTAGAAAAGAGAGCAATGGAATTTGTCAAACCGAAAAAAAGATTCAGACCACCCAGACACCATTACTGTTGAGATCGGCTACACTACAAAGAAAAATCCTTTAGAATTGAGGAGACTTGCTGTCACTTGAACTTTCCTAAAACCATATTTACCAACCCCCACCGATCGGGGAGGATAAGACACAAAGTCAGTTTTTAAGCGGAGTTTAACAGGTTTCAACTCAGAGTTTTCCTTCTCCTAGACTAGTTGCCTCACCAAGGCTGAGGAACCCAGTCTGTCCTACTATTTACCCATCGCTGGAGGGAGAATAATTAGATTCATACCTTTCCCAAGGGTATTAGTGCTATGTGAAATGCAATCATTCTCGTCCAGGATTTGAACCCGTGTCACCGTGTCCATTTCCTACGACGATAACCATTACACCACGGGCACCCCCATAAACACCACGGGCACCTCCATAACTTTCCTTTAACAAGTGGTGGACAAACTCGAATACCGCACGTTACAACTGGTTCTCACTTACCAATATAGATATTAGTAATAAATATATGATAACTGTGAGAAACAAATTCGATACTCTTCAGGAGATATCTAAAAGACATACTCCGAATGAAAAATGAGAAAACTTCATCACTACCCACATGGAAGTTGGAGCAGAGTGCTTAACACCCAAATCAAGAGTCAAGTGTAGAGTTCCATGGGAGTCAATAGTACTTAGGAAAAAACGAGATAACATGAAAATAGCATCCTTAATTAATAAAAGAAACATAATAAATGCCAACGTGCAGAAACTTAAAAAAGAGAACTAACATATACAAAAAGAAGAGTATAGTCAAGGTTAGATCAATAAAACTAGAAACTCTTTTGAAGATAGATAATCATGAATTGTAAGTCATACAATAAATGAAGTGAGTAAAAGGAAGAGCACCCCGAGAGCAAAACTAAAAGCTGCCAATCAAGAAGAACGATTACACACGTGGAAAGAACATTTCAAGAATATGATTGGGAACTCCCCTAAAGTCACAAAAATTATTGATTTAGGACAGTTTAGAGTAGAATAACTTAACGTAGTCGAGAGAAAAACTTAGAGCAGAATAAACTGCAGAATTCGACAAATTTGAAGTATGGAAGATAAAGAAATTTAATGATTTAATTTTTCGATTTTGTAACGCAGTATATAAATAAAATAAAATAGAGAGATAGACGAAAGACTATATCCTCCCCTTCCCTTAGAAAAATGACCTCGGAATCACCAAGAACTACAAAGGCATGACGGTTAATTCTACAAGTGCTAAGGTTTATAATGTTTTGCTTCTCAACCGTATCAAGCCTGAAATCGAGAAAACACTTAAGAAAAATCAGAACTGTTTTCAGAGAAATCGATTCAGATTCTTACTATCCGTTGAATCATGGAAGGAGTTTGTGCAAAAAATTCCGAGGCAACAGAATTGTTGGTAGATCTATCCAAGGCATTTGATTCCATTCATGGGGAGAAAGATAAAGTAAATACTCCGAGCATATGGTCTCCCCCATAGAAATGATGCTTTATAGAAACACAAAAGCAAAGGTTCACTCACCTGATGGAGATTAAGACTTCTTTGACATTGTTGCCAGAGTTTTTTGAGGTGATACATTAGTTCCATATTTGTTGATAATCTGTCGAGACTTCGAAGTTCAAACTTCGATAGATCAGATAAAAGAAGATGGCTTTACGCTAAAAAAATGCAAGAAGCAGACACCATCCCGCAGAAGCTATAACAGAAGCAGACTATAGTGATGATCTAGTGCCTCTTGCAAATACACCTGGCCAAGCCAAATCCCTACTGCCTAGCCTAGAGCAAGCAGCGAGAGGCATTGCTCTCGACGTGAAAGCAAACAAAACAGAGTACGTGTGTTTCTAAACGAGTGTAATATACGAGTTTAGCTTGCGACAGAATGTCGTGGATGAACTTAGCAGGTTCAAAGCAGTCACAAGATAACATCAACAAAGTAGATCACAGGATGGGAGGATGGCGAAGAATATAATTTATTGCCTATGGATAGAGTGACAGATATTTCCGTTCGCAGATAAGATCAACAAATTACCGAAAAAAAAACGGAAGTATGTAAGTTCCAATAACCAACCATTATCAGAAAATACGTGAGGCAAAGATGATGTTCATATTTCCGCTTGGGACTTGAGAGAGAATATGCTATTTACCAACCCCTCCGCTCGAGCAGGATATGACACAAGGTCAGTTTTTAAGCGGAGTTTAACAGGTTTGAATTCAGAGTTTTCCTTCTCCTAGACTAGTAGCCTCACCAAGGCTGAAGAACCTAGTCTGTCCTACTATTTACCCATAGCTGGAGGGAGAATAATTGGATTCATACCTTTTCCAAGGGTATTAGTGCTATGTGAAATGCAATCAGTCTCGTCCAGGATTTGAACTCGTGTCGCCGTGTTCATTTCCTATAGAGAGAATATAAGGTCTATAATTTTGGACTGAAGGCAGAGATCTACTGGTCGCTTAAGCGACGGGGAGAGATCCAGTGGTCGTTCAAACGAAGGGGTGAGGTCTGCTCGTCTCTCAAGCGAAGGGAGAAAACCGCTGGTCACTCAAGCAGACTTGTCAACTCCCCGTGCGTATTCTCCGGTCGTTGCACTACTTCACAATAATGGTCCTCGCCACAGAAGAAAGATATGTGCGAACTCTCTCTGACTGTATTCCCACTACACTCAAACATCACCGTCAAAGAATATAAATATAAATTGTATTTTCATATATCTACAAGTTTTTCGTTGTTTGTCGAGCGGTTCAATATGCGACCCAAGGAGCAATCCCTATACTAAGTGCTAGGTCTCTAAAGTTCACATACCTCGGCAGTAATATCTCATCTACAGAAAGTAATGTAAATATACGTCTTGTGAAGGCGTGGAATCCTCTCGATAGGTTATCTTTTATATGGAAGTCTGATCTATCCGATTAAATTAAACAGGATTTCTTTCAAGCTGTGGCTCTGTCCATACTACAGTATGGATACACCACATAGACGTTAACAAAATGCTTTGAAAAAAAGCTTATTGGAAACTACACAAGAATGCTCCGAGCTATTTTTAAAAATTCTTGAGACAACAACCTACGAAACCTCGGCTGTCCGTCCACTTACACACAATCTTAAAAATATCCAAGATACGTGGGACACTGCTGGAGAAGCAAGGACGAACTCATAAGTGACATTCTTCGATGGAATCCTACACAGAGACGTGTCAATGTTGGCTGACAAACAAAAACTTCTTTACATAAGCTCTGTGCTGTCAAAGGAGGCAGTTTGAAAGACCTACCGGGAGCGATGGTTGATTGGGACGGATGGAGAGAGAGAGAGAGAGAGAGAGAGAGAGAGAGAAAATCAGGGAAATATGTGCTTTCAGTGTAACTTGAATACTACTACTACTACTACTACTACTAATAATAATAATATGTAAGACGAGACACGACTGGATAGGAAAGGTGATCCACAAGGAATTGTGCAAGAAATTTAAATTTGATCATATGAACGAATGATTTATGCTCAACCTTGAATCCATCATGGAGAATGAGACTTACAAACATCTCTGGAATTTTGAAATACAAACAGATCACCTAAGTTTAACCAGACTACCAGTTCTAGTGATAAAAAAACGACAGTCGGCTGAACTGTGGATTTTGCCGTCCCAGCACACCATAGACTAAAACTGAAAGGAAGCGAAAAGAAAGGTAAGTATCAAGACCTTGCTTGGTAACTGAAAAAAACTACGGAACATGAAAATGATAGGGCTACCAATTGTAATTGGTGTGCTCAGATCAGTCACCAAAGGATTGGTAAAGGGACTGGTGGAATTGGAAATAATAGTACAGAATTATTAAGATCGACCAGAATACTGAGAAGTGTCCTAGAGATTAGAGAAATTTTCTGTCACTCAAACTTCATGGAAGACTATAAGCTAACGCTGGTGTGAAAAATCTCTAAGGAGGAAAATGATAATTATAATATCCAAGTAAATTCTAGAAAGACATCAAAAGAGATAGAAAATATACATACAATCCGTAGAACATTTGGAAGATTCCCAAAGACTCGTGTAAAAAGATTAAAAGAATTGAAAATCCGGTGAAAAATTAAAAAGAGATGGAACATTATTGGCATCCATAAGAATATTGAAGAAAATTGCTGTCACTTGATGCAAATATTGTAATGGTATATTATAAGAAGTCTGAAGATGTCAAACTGAATTTTTGCACTTTAAGAAAGATATGTAAAGTAATCGTTATATGTGCTAAAGATTTTACGTTTCCGTTTAGCAGAGGATTTTAGCCAAAAGGAAAATCTTTGAGACCAGAGTGGTTTTCTTTTTTTCCCCTTAGATAATGGCTTGTTTCAAATTTCAATATTGGCTCAGCGTGGTTAACCTTGGAAGTCATTTAGGTCATCAGATGGCAAACTATTCCGTTTCGAGCCAAACAGAATGAGATGGAGACTCTGAAAAAATATTTTTGATCTCATAAATCAAGGCCCCCAAACCGCTGCCCTCTGTGTGTATGCGGCACTTGGAGCCCATCCTTGTGGCCCTACACCAAACTTTCAAAATTTTCTCTTGACTGTGAATTCGTACCATTACAACCGCAGATAGAACACCTTGATCTTCAGTGTTCAAAAGATTCAAGTCTTTTGCTTGCCACATCTTTTGATTTTATAAGAAACATGTGTTTTCATCCAGATGATTCTTCAACTTTATCAATCACACACAGCAAGTAGCGAGCATGTTTGGCACTGCACACTGCTGTGAATAATTGACCTCGAAAATAAAGTATTCTAAGAGTCTACTGCATCCACAACTGTCAAATCATCACTTGTCTTATGTTCCCTTTCTGTCAAATTCTTCATTTAACTCTAGTATTACATCTTTTTGTCATTGCAAACAAAATCAGATATCACATTATGAAATTATGATGGGTTTTTGTTTCTTCCAGGCAGCGGTCGTGTCGATACTGCTGTATGGATGCACTACTTGGACGGCTGGAGAAGAAGCTAGACGGCAATTACACAAGAATGTTGCGAGCAATATTGAACTAGTCCAGGCGGCAACACCCCACAAAGCACCAACTATACGGCCACCTGCCTCCCATCAGGAAAACTATCCAGGTTAGACGAACCAAACATGCAGGACACTGCTGGAGAAACACGGACGAGTTCATAAGTGATGTACTCCTATGGACCCCCACATATGGCCGATCAAAAGCAGGACGACCAGCTTGAACATACATACAACAACTATGTGAGGATACTGGATGTAGCCCTGAAGACCTGCCTGAGGCGATGAATGATAGGGAGAAGTGTCGAGAGAGGGTCAGGGATATCTGTGCTGGCGGCTCGACATGATGATGATGATGATGATGAAAGATCGCAAACTCTCCGAAGTTAAGCTTCTGAAACCCTCGGACTGGGGACTCTTGTTATAAATTTCCACATGGGCAGAGCTTTTTCACATGGGCAAATATAACTTTAATGTTCACGCATAGGAACGAAAATGTATCCTACATAAGTAAAAGTATTTTTTTAAAATTAAAAATATGTAATATTGGGCACGAAGAAGCCATGTGAAATAAATTTTTTCTTTGTAAGATAAAATTTATTGCACATTTATCATTCTCATATTTCTGTATCGTCAGAATATTGTTCGTTTATATATATATATATATATATTAGATATAATATAATTCTATTTTCCTGTCCACGAGATTAACGTTATGTGGATTCATAACACCGACTTGGGAAGATGTAGCCTCGAAAGTGGCCGTGTCCTCTGTAGGGAATACGTACCTTCAAGACACATTAGGTCAAATGGCCGTGCATTGTCACCATGACTCGTTAATTCGACGTCGTTTATATGTAGCATGAAGCGGTCGCCCAGTGGCAGAGTTTCGGCTTCCGCATTATGTGGTTGTTGGTTCGATCTCCAGCGCTGATGAGGCTCAATGAAGTCGAAACAGGTGTTCAGTGTTCTGTATGTCGTGTGTAGGTGTTTGCCGGATTTTCCAGTCATGATAATTCTAATATAACATTAATTCCTCCTTTTAAATATATATATATATATATGTTATTTCATAAAACTTTTAGTTTTTATCTCTTATCCTCGAGCAGAAATAGAACTTTACTAACTCTAAGACAAAAAAATCTAATCTACAATTTTGAATAGAATCTACAAACTGATATACAGTTTTAAAAAAAAAAAGCAATATATTTTAATCTTTAAAAGTTTTATGAAAATGTTCATAATAAAAGAAATATTCTCTCTTCATTGCCCTCATTTTCTACATGGCCCTCGCAGCTTGTAATATACAAAGAGTGTAAAAAACGAAGCAAAAAAAAAAAAAATTCAACGTTAAATTGTCGGTGATCAAGTACAGATTTTCGTGGTTGAGCCCATTTTTTAAAGCATGGATGCTGGGTCTTATCTATTGTTACTGAAAGGTATTCGTTAGATTTTCCCACACTAAGAGAATAATTAATAAATCTGTGCGTAGTAAGGTCATTTTTAGTACATATCGTTGAGAAATGTACGGGAAGAGTTATATCCACCTAAGATAATCAACTCCACGTTAGTTTTTCTATGTGTTTATTTAACATTTACGGCCATTTTAAAATATTCTCCCATTAAAATTATATATCAGTATTCCCAAACCGCAATTGTGTTTATTTGGTTGGTTAGTTTTACGACATGTCAACTCAAGTTGGGTAATTCAATTTCCAAATAAGAATCTTTTAAATCATTTGCATGATTTCAACTATCTACTCCTTTTCAATAATAATAATAATAATAACAATAATAATGACAATAATAATAATAATAATAGTGAAAAGAAGGATAAATACCTCGACCTTGCTAGGGAACTGAAAAAACTGTGGAACATGCAGGTGACAATTATACCAATTGTAATAGGTGCGTTTGGAACAGTAACTAAGGGATTATTTAAGGGACTGGAGGACTTGGAGGTTGGCGGACGACTGGAGACCATACAAACGACAGCATTGTTGAGAACTGCCAGAATACTAAGAAGAGTCCTGGAGACTTGAGGAGACTTGCTGTCACTCAGACTTCAGTGAAAAACCATCAGCTATCGCTGATGTGAAAAGCTATAATGAGTGAACAACAACAACAACAATAATAATAATAATAACAATAATAATAATAACAAGAACGATAATGAAGAAAGGTTGGTTTCCAGAACTCGAAATAATTGAAATGCACCAAAAAATAAATCATCAAGAAAGGAGAAATACATTACCTGACACACCAAATATCAACAAACAAAAACAGCCCATCCAAAATGAACCAACTTCGGAAAATGGAAACCTCACCCAACAAAAGCTCACCCAACAAAACACTACACAACAAAACAACCTAGTTCTAACACAAGAACAAAAGTTAATTTTAAAAAATTTAAAGAGAAGTTTAAATAGTGAAAAGACCACCTTACCATCATTAAGAAACATTGAATGGAGAATAGCTAAGGCAGAGACGAATAAAGTGAATCAAGTACTGACATATATACCAACAAATAACATAACCGATTTAAATGAACTAATTTATGCTGGAGCAAAATTAGTTTGCGAGAACACTGGGATCCCCTAAAAAAACACGATAGCAAAGTCAAACCAGGATGGTAATTTCGACTAGAAATACAGATAGAAAATCTACGAAAACAACTGAAAGTGGTAAAACAAAAGAAAAACGCTGAAATAAATAGGAAAGAAAAGACAACACAGGAAAAACTTACGGTACAACTTGACGAAATACATCAGAAAGTACTAGCAAAAGAAGGAAGGTTAAAGAGATATCGACAAAGGGTAAAACAATACAGACAAAATAGGACATTCCAGAACAATGAAAGAAAATTCTATCAACAATTGGGAGGGGATGACAATAAAACACATCAACAGCCGAATGCGAAAGAAACGGAACGGTTCTGGACTAAAATATGGCAACCAAAACAACATAATGAAAAGGCTGAATGGATAAACCATATCACAAGAGAACTAGAACAACTCGAAGAAGGCCCGAAAGCTGAAATACACACTGATTTACTCAGAACGACACTTAAAAAGGTATCAAACTGGAAAACGCCAGGCCATGATGGAATACATGGTTTCTGGTTCAAGAAGTTCACCTCAATTCACGACAGACTAGTATTAGAAATGAACAAATGCCTACAAATAGCGCACGTGCCCGAGTGGATGACTAAAGGAAGGACCACATTGATACAAAATGATCCAAACAAAAGAACCGCTCCCAACAATTACAGACCCATAACTTGCCTACCAATGATGTGGAAAATATTAACAGCACAAATAAGGGAAGAGATTTACCACTCTCTAACAAGCTGCGGATTGTTCCCTGACGAACAGAAAGGATGCTGCAAAAGATCCAGAGGCACAGCAGAACTACTCTACATAGATAAACACATCCTAGATGAGAGCAAGACAAGACGGAAAAATCTAGCTATGGCCTGGATTGACTACAAGAAGGCATATGATATGGTTCCGCATAGCTGGATAATAAACAGCCTAAAAATGTACAAAATATCAGACGAAGTCATAAACTTCATCGACAAAACTATGAAAACCTGGAGAGTCGAACTGACAGCAGGAGGAAGAAAATTAGCTGAAGCAAAGATCCAGAGAGGGATCACCCTTACTATTCATAATTGCTATGATGCCACTTAACCACATACTCAGAAAATCCACAGCCGGATACAAACTCGGCAGATCACAGGAAAAAGTTAATCATTCAATGTGCATGGACGACATAAAACTTTTTGCAAAAAATGAAAAAGAACTGGAAACCCTAATACACACAGTTAGAATATACAGCCAGGACATAGGAATGGAATTTGGTATAGAAAAGTGTGCAATGCTTGGAATGAAAAGTGGCAAACGACATCTAACTGACGGGATAGAACTACCAAACAAGGATAAGATAAAATCACTCGCAGAAAACGAAACCTACAAATACCTGGGCATCTTGGAGGCTGACACCATCAAACAAGCAGAAATGAAAGAAAAAATCCAGAAAGAATACCTCAGAAGAACCAGAAAACTACTCGAGACAAAACTCAATAGCAGAAACCTCATCAAAGGAATAAATACTTGGGCTGTATCTCTCGTTAGATATTCCGGACCCTTTCTCAAGTGGACCCGAGAGGAACTTAAACAAATGGACCAAAGGACAAGAAAACTAATGTCAATGCATAAGGCATTGCATCCCAGAGACGACGTTGACAGACTATATGTATCTAGAAAAGAGGGAAGAAGAGGACTTGCCAGCATTGAAGACAGCGTTGACACATCCATACATCAACTCGAAAACTATATACAAAAACACGAAGGAGGACTCATTACAGCCACCAGACACGAAACTGAGAACACTATGAACAACAGAATGACAATAACTAGGAAACAAAAATGGGAAGGAAAACAACTCTATGGCCGCTTTAAACGACTAATAAACAATATCTCACACGACAAAACTTGGACATGGCTAAGAAAAGGAAACTTTAAGAGAAAAACAGAATCTCTCCTAATAGCAGCACAGGACTACGCCATAAGAACGAATCATATCAAAGCGAGAATAGATAAGACGCAACAAAATAGCAAATGCAGGCTATATAGCGACAGAGATGAAACCATCAATCATATAATAAGCGAATGCAGCAAATTAGCACTGCGGGAATATAAGGCGAGACACGACTGGGTCGGTAAGGTGATTCACTGGGAAATGTGTAAGAAATTTAAATTCGACCATACTAACAAATGGTATATGCACAACACAGCACCTGTCTTAAAAAATGACTCGCATAAACTCCTATGGGACTTTAATATACATACTGATCACCTAATCCCGGCCAGGAGACCAGACTTAATAATAATCAACAAAAAAAAAAAAAGAAAAAAAAAGAGAACTTGCAAAATAGTCGACTTTGCTGTCCCGGCAGACCACGGAATAAAACTAAAAGAATGTGAAAAGAAGGATAAGTACCTCGACCTTGCTAGGGAATTGAAAAACTGTAGAACATGCAGGTGACAATTATACCAATTGTAATTGGCGCGTTTGGAAGAGTAACTAAGGGATTACTAAAGGGACTAGAGGACTTGGAAGTTGACGGACGAGTGGAGACTATACAAACGACCGCATTGTTGAGAACTGCCAGAATACTAAGAAGAGTCCTGGAGACTTGAGGAGACTTGCTGTCACTCAGACTTCAGTGAAAAACCATCAGCTATCGCTGATGTGAAAAGCTCTAATGAGTGAATAATAATAATAATAATAATAATAATAATAATGATAGCAATAATAATAATAATAATAATAATCCTTTGTTTGCTCATAATTATTTAGTTTCAAGTATTCCTATGAAATCATCATCATGTCGTGCTGGTAGCACGGATATCCCTGACCCTCTCTCGACACTTTTCCCTATCGTTCATCGCCTCAGGCAGGTCTTCTGGACAACATCCTGTATCCTCACATAGTTGCTGAATGTATGTTCGTGCTGGTCGTCCTGATTTTGCTCGGCCATATGTGTGGGTCCATAAGAGTACATCACTTATGAGTTCGTCCCTGCTTCTCCAGCAGTGTCCTGCATGTCTGGTTCGTTTAACTTGAATAGTTATCGTGATAGGAGGCAGGTAGTGTCTTGTGGGGTATTGCCGCCAGGACTTGTTCAAGATTGCTCGCAGCATTCTTGTGTAATTGCCGTCTTGCTTCTTCTCCAGCCGTTTTGTTAGAGTCCATGTAGTACATCCATATAGCAATATCGATGCGACCGCTGCCTGGAAGAAACTGCGTTTCATTTTATCGGTTAGGTCTGATTTCCATATAATCGATAGCCTATTGATAGTTGTCCATGCTTTCGTTAACCTCGTGTCGATGTCCTTTTCGGTTGATGCGACGCTGCTTCCTAGGAAATACTTTTCCTTTTTGAAAAGATTTGTTCAAGAAAAGAAACTCACCGACTTCGAAAAAGAGTTTCTGCTCTTTGTGCGATCAACAAGAGAGAAAATTTTTTTGACATTCATCACTTTAAGTTTAACTCGAAATATAAGAATTTTTATATCCTCTCTCGACTGTCGTGTCCAGTCACAAATTTTGTCTCCTAATTAAAAACTGTGGCTTTCGTTAACGGTTGGCAGTGTATTTTTTTCATCTACGAGTAAAAGTAACCCAGTTTCTTTATTTAATGGCATATCAGTCTTTTTGACTTTCCCTAAACAAAAGAGAGGGCACTTTATTTTCATTAGATAGTTGGATTTTTGATTCCTTTTTTTCTTTATTTGCCTCCTGAATTTTTGATGTGGGATTTGGGATTTGGGATTTTTGATTTCATTAGAATTGCAAACCTGGATTGAAGAACTTGGATTTACTCAACTAACTTCTTCACTGACGTTGCTGTGGACACACTCATGAACAGACATACACAGACATCCAGTTTTTAGTTTTCTATGTTTTGGGTATAACACTAAATTGTATCTAATGGTGAAGCTCCAGTCCTGTAGGTTTGGGGAGTGTGGAACACACCTTCACGACCATTACTCTCAGGCCCACTATAATCCGGATTAGTATTATCTGTTAGAGTTTCATCAATGGGTTAAATAGAAATATTCAATCATTTATTAAGGATTATGAGTATTAGTTATTTGAAACCATATAACTCTGAACAAATTGTTTGTATTTGATAGGAATAACCAGCCATTGGCCTAATGAGTGGAGTGATCGCCAATGGTCGGGGAGACCGGGGTTTAATCCCAGGTCAAGTCATACCAAAGACTCCGAAAATGGTACTAGATGCTGCCTTGTTTAGCGCTCAGAGCTATAAGGTAAGAATCAAGGGTAAAGTGAAGCAATCTAGGGAATAGAGTAGCACCTTCCCCTACACTACACCTCGGTGTCGTAGGTATTGAAAAGGGAGCCTTCGGGTCGCCCTCGATTATGGTCGCCAACTTTTTTATTTCACTTTAGATAGAAATACTTGAAAAATAGTTTTATGTTAAATAGCAATACTTGAAACCATTTAACTGTGTACAAATAAAAAATTAATATTGAATAGTATTGTCTGTGTTAAAGGGTAATACTTGAAATCATTTTACTCTGTGTAAACAAATGAGCTCTAACTCGTTTAAAAATAAAGTTACCAACAAACTATTCACTTACAATCACACACACACACACACACACACACACACACACACACACACACACACATATATATATATATATATATATATATATAATTTAGCATTGAATTATCCACAAGGGTTAATGCTATAAAAACCAACTGTTACATATTTGACCTTTGACAGACCGTGTAAGTTATTGGATTTCAAAAGCAGGATGCACCTGTGTCTTAAGGTGAACAAAAGACAGGGAAAATGCCACGAGGCGCGTGGGCATCCGAAAAATATATAATATATGGAAGTTTTCAACTCTGAGCAGTGGGCAGTGAGTAGAGAGCAGAGAAGATGAGATACTAGACATCAAGCGATTCTGGGTGCTGACCTTGTAGTGGGGGTACCGGCGATTCCGGGTTGGGAGATAGCCTCTAAATGTACAAGACTCGCTAATGTTGAAAACTGGTACTAAATGAAAGGTGCGCCGAGTAAAAATCGAAACCTCTATCCTAGATTTATAAAGCTACAACGTTTTCTTCCCTGGCTAATCCCATGAACTATTTTGATTTCTGAGAGCGTCAGGCAGTACTAAAATCTCACAGACTTTCCAGACAGACTTGATGTTCTTACCAGCTCATCAGCTTATCAGATGGAAGACGGAATGTAGTAATGTTTTAAGTAAACAGCCTGAAGTTATTTTAATCGCACAGAGGTCAAGCATTTCTAATATTTCAAAAGAGACATATTATCTAAAAAAAAAAAAAAAAAAAAGAAAAGAACTCATATAAATCAATAATAAAGAAAAGAACTCATATAAATCAATAATAAAGAAAAGAACTCATATAAATCAATAATAAAACATGTTAAAGTCAAAAATGTCGAATCACATACTGTTCATAGAATTTTATTAGAAACAACTGCAAGTAAATAAATGAAAATAATCAATAATTGATATTTGATTGTTATGTCACTGACAACTGAAATGTCGGTGATGGCTGACTGCTCGACAAATGGGGCGGGGCGTAATAACACAATTCTCTTCAAGTATAAAGACCTGTTGCTTAATTCTTTCAGTTCAGTTTCAGAAGCCGTGACAGTATCTAGAAACTGATAATGAACACAACGTGTTGAGTAGATTATTCATTCTTCTCGGAACCAGCTCTTCTAGTATATTTAAATGGTTGAATCGCTCTCCTATCACGCTATGCTTGTCTCCAGCCTCCAAAAAAGAGAATCGAAGGACCCTCCACTTTCAACTTGCGTTGGTAGCATCCCTCGACCAGCCCTCCAAAATTATTTAGATGTCCTATCGAATCTGGAGATTTCAGTAACTTGCTGTTTTCATTTGGAGGTGCTAGATAAAGTATATCTTGTTCCACCAAGGACACTGGGTGAGATTTTGAACTCTGTCGACATGTCTCTCTTCCAGCAGTTGGCTTTTTGTCATAATTTATCTATTTGTACTTCACGACCACTCACTCAGAATGCTACAATTATCTCCCTTTTGAAATTAGACTAATCAATATCAAGCCAGCATTGTCGTCCACGTACTATGTTCTCCTCGGGTGGACTGACAGTGGATAATAAACTTTTGGTAAAAAGGGTTATTGACCCCTAAACCTATCCGATCCTGTCGTCTATACTGCTATATACAAACTTATTCAGATCTATCTCAAAAGAATAAAAATTGGGTTGTTTATAATCTTTCGTAGTCGCGTCTCTATCATATCTCTCAGATGATTTGAATAAAACTGAAGGGATTCGTAATGTTAAAACATTTTAGCTACTACACATTTGTCTCTTTTTGGCCCTCTACGAAGCAGACTTTCGCTATGTGAACCTATGATTGATTTTAACGCCATGTCAACCCGTCTGTGGTTATTTTATACCTAGAGGTTAGGGAATTGCATTCTTTGTACATTTATATTTCTATTACTCGTGTTATTGTTTCCTAAGAGATTTTTTTCACAAAGTTATATGATATCAGGTATTCCTATCTAATACAAATAGTTGTATGGTTTCTTGCAATTATTTCTATTTAATAATAAAACACATAGCACATATTTATAAGGTTTCAAGGAATTAATAATCCTTATTTAACAATTATAGCTTCATGTAACTATTCTTGATATAAATGATTTACAGTTATATGGAATCAAGTATTCTAATCGAATATGAATATGAATAAGATGTGACAATAACATGTACTACCAATCCGAGTCAGAGTGGACTTGGGAGTAATATATTTACCAACCCCTCCGCTCGGGCAGGATATGACACAAGGTCAATTTTTAAGCGGAGTTTAACTGGTTGGAATTCAGAGTTTTCCTTCTCCTAGACTAGTTGCCTCACCAAGGCTGAAGAAACCAGTCTGTCCTACTGTTTACCCATAGCTGGAGGGAGAATAATTGGATTCATACCTTTCCCAAGGGTATTAGTGCTATGTGAAATGCAATCATTCTCGTCCAAGATTTGAACTCGAGTCGCTGTGTCCATTTCCTACGACGATAACCATTACACCACGGGCACCTTGGGAGTAATAGTAATAAAGAGGTACTTCACCCACCTAGATTTTCAGGAGCCGAACCTCACCATCAAATCCAGTTTAGTCTCATACCACTGACCCCCACCTATTTTGTAGGAAGAGTCTTACCCCTCTGCAACACTTGCAGTCAGCAAATTCTATGCCAGGGTAACAGTGTGCTCTATATTACGAGGCCAGTTAACTTTAGCATCATTTATTAATCAAACTTTTTATTTTGTGATCAGAAACTGTTTTTTTTTATTGGGAAATTAAAACATTTTGATTCCTCATCGTCATCATAAACAGTAGCACGAATTTCCTTGACTCTTTCCCACCATCCACCCCTATTGGACACCATTCTTCGTAAGTCCTTTAGACGTCATTGATATTTTTATTATTGCTCGTATTTTTTGTGTTGAATGTCAATCAGATTAAATTACAAGTTAAAAGGCATTTATTACTACACAACAAATGTAATGAAAGATGTTCTATGAAATAAACTCAATGCGGAATCTATTTTCAGCTGTTAAAATTAATGGTTGTATTTTGCCTTAATATGGTGGACGGACGAGAGGCAAGAGAAAAAATTATATTAAAAAATCCTGTTTTGAAGTTACAGAAAAATGCACAAAAGAAAATAATAAATTTTAAAAACCAAAATAGCAAACGTTATTTCTATTCAGAAAATAACCTTTTCAATGAATAGAATTGATGATTTTAAAATATCTATGTCCTTGTATAATTAATATTCATTTTGATGTCAGTTACGTGATTAGAAAGAAAATAAAAATTTATGAACAAAAAATGACTTATTAAAAGCCTTAGACTATAAATCATTTTAAATAAAGGAGATAAAGCTAAATTTAAAAAGCAATTTGATTACTATAATCTCCTTTAAGACATAGGTGCATTTCGGAATTCCATTAAATTGCTAAGGTATAATCTCAAACCTGGCTGGATCCTCTTCTGCATATGACACAATGAAGAAAATGGTTTTGAAATAAATAATCCGAAAATATCCGAATCAAAAATTCTATTCCATCTTAAAAAATGTGACGAAATCACAATCGAATGTAAATTTCAAATAACTTAATGCACGCGCATACACACATCAATATATATATATATATATATATATATATATTAGTATATCGATACATCTACAATGATATATATATATATATATATATATATATATATATATATATATATATATATATATGTGTGTGTGTGTGTGTGTGTGTCTGTGTGTCTGTGTGTGTGGTAATCATCAGTGGGGTCATGAATGCTCAAATTGGCAAAAACGGAAATAATGATTCTGTGTACATAACTCGGGAAACAGAAATGGCGAATAGCTGGCAGATTTTTCTTTCGAGAAGAAGGTTGCATGCCTAAACACTACATTCCTCAAATGGAAAGGAATAATATGAACTTACATCTATCCAAATAAATCTGAAGCTCTGCTAGATTACATATTCATAAAAGAGAAGTGGATTGATAGTGTTTTGAACAGTGAGGCATGCTCGATTTTTGGCGGAGTATTTTCTGATCACAGAATATTCGTCTGAGTCGACGCAGAAATAAGAAAAAAACAGTTAAAGTTTCACGATATTAATGGTCCTCACTTACCAACAATGATGAAAGTCATTAGTTTACTGTAACTGCAAGAAAGAAGTTTGATACTTCACGGGGGACATCTGAAAGACATACACCGAATTATGAATATGAAAACTCTGTTACCACCATATCAAAGCAAAAGCCGAGTACATATCAACCAAGCCAAGAGACAAGGGTAGAGTTCCCTGGAAGTCAATACAAGTTAGGGGAAAACGAGGTAACATTAAAAAACAATCTTACTTAATAAAAGAAACCCAATAAATTCCAGTGTGCAGAAAGCCTAGAAAGAACTAACACATGCAAAAAACAAAAAGCAAAAAACAAAAAACCAAAAACAAAACAAAACAAAAAAAAAAAAACAAGAACAACAACAAAAAAAAACCCCAACTAGAATAAAGTTCAACTCATTGGTCTCGTGGGTAGAATGTTCATCAATGGTCCGGAAGACCAGAGTTCAATCCCGGGTCGAGTCATACCAAAGGATTTAAAAATGGTACTCAATACCTCCTTGCTTAACACTCAACAACATAAGGTACGAATCAAGGGTAAAGTGGAGCAATCCAGGCAAAGGAGTAGCGCCCTCCTCTATACCTCAATGTAGTAGCTATTGAAAAGGGAGCCTTCTGGTCGCCTTTGACTACGGTCGCCGACAACAACTTGGAATAGAAGTCGAATCAATGATATACGAAATTTAGTAGAAGATAAAAAAAATCACGATTAACATGCCAGAAAGTAAATGAAGTACATTGATTATAAAACTAAATATTGCTAGCCGAGAAGAAATACTTCAGAAGTAAAAAAAAAAAACACTTTGAAAATCTGCTTGGAAACCTTCCTTAAATCACTGATAAACCTACGGAAAAAATTATCAATAGTTAACTAAACATCAAACTAGGAAAATTTACGGCATAAGAACTTGATGCAGTATTTAAAAAATTCAAAAGCAGAAAAGCAGCAGGCCTCGACAAAATAAATCCTGAAGAATGGAAGACTAGAAAATTTGGTGACATACTTCTTCGATTATGCAACGTTATGTATAAAGAAAACACAATAGAGAAATGGGAAGAAAAAAAGATTCATCCTCCATTTCCCCAAGAAAGGCGACCTTGGAATTACTAAGAACTACAAAGGCATGGATCTTACTGCCATAACTGCTAAGGTTTATAATGCTCTGCATCTCAATTATATTCGACCTGAAGTCGAGAAAGTCCCCAGGTAAAAATTAGAACGGCTTTCGGAGAAATCTATCCACAACCTAACAGATTTTGACAACCCGTCGAATCAACGAAGGTGTACGTGAAAAAAAAATCTTAAGGCAATACTATTGCTCGTAGATGTCTCTTAGGTATTTGATTCAGTGAACAGAGGAAAGATGGAGTAAATATGGTCTCCCCATCAAAAATGATGCCATACAAAAACACGAAAGCAATGGTTTAATCAGTGTCCAAGTTGTGCAATTATATATTATTACGGACACGGCTACAGCTTGGAAACATTTTTTTTCATAGAAACTAGATTTCCATATTGTCATTAACCTGTCAACAGTAGTCCATGTTTTACCTACGTGTATGATGACATCGCTTTCAGTAGCCGCCCTGTCAGATGTGTCTGTAGAATATGCCGTCTCTGCAACGGGGTAAGACCTCTCCACCTAACGAGTGTGTCGGATATGGTTTGTTTACCTAATGGCGACGTCGTCTTCTTCAGAATGGAGTCTTGCAGGGAGATACAGTAGCGTCGTATTTGTTTATGATTTACCTAGATAACATACTTCGAACGTCAATAAACCAAATAAAATAAGATGGTTTCACATTAAAAAGGCAAGAAGCAGACGTCATCCCATAGAAACTATGACAGACGCAGATGGTCAGACGTTTCTCGCAAATAGAACTGCCCATGCCGATTCCCAACAGCAGAACCTTGAGCAACAGTAGGAGGCATTGAACTCTTCGTAAACGTAAATAAAACAGAGTTCATTTGTTTTAAACAAAAAGTGTTATATTTTGACCCCTCGCCCCGGCCTAAAAATGCTATTCCAAGGTAATACACCGGAAGGAAGTGACACATTCCAACGGCCAGTAATCGAAAGAGATCACGTGGGCGGATTAAGGCTTATGATATGGGACAAGGTGAAGGTCCCATTCTGCCATTACAGTCATGCACCGGAAGAGAGTAACCTCTGAACTGCCTGACAGTTATTTCCGCTTGATGACGATTAAACATTCGATTTCAAAGATCCAGTTGGCGATCGTGTGGGCATTGAGTTATTATTTAACTCAGTTGAGTTTGGGTCCCAGAGCAGTTGTCAGTAGAATTCCAGACAGTAGAGACGAGATGTGGTAGGGAAGGCCACACCCGACCGAGGGGGACCTCGGAAACCCCCGATGCAGTTGCCAGCAGACTCCCAGAGGGTTAGAGACGAGATGTGGTAGGGAAGGCCACACCCGACCGAGGGGGACCTCGGAAACCCCCGATGCAGTTGCCAGCAGACTTCCAGACAGTAGAGACCAGATGTGGTAGGAAAGGCGACACCCGACCGAGGGGGCCCTCGGAAAGCCCCGATGGAGTTGACCCGAACATCAGGAGAACAAGAAAGACACAACGTGACGGTCATAACAGTGGGGTCAAAATACGAAGCTTATGTTCGATCTCCAGCACCCTCTCACACGCAAACCTTACAAATAAAGTGAGAGGTGAATATTTTTCTAAAGAAGCCTTCTTGTGTCTTCCTTCCTGCATCTTAATTCTTCTTGCGTCTTCCTTCCTTCATGCGTCTTAATTATGGTGTCGTTGTGATGCTGAATGAACGTGTAAATAACTATATAACAAAAGGAGCCATCATTGATTTAAGTACCAAGCCTCTGAAATTAGTCCACCAGTTCATATATCTCGGTAGAAGTATTTAATCTACTAAACAGCTCTGTAAACATACATGGACTTCTATTTACAGGTTATCGATCATATTGAAATCTTATCTCTCTGATAAAATAAAAAGGGATTTCTTCCAAGTCGTAGCTATGTCAATACTACTATTTGGATGCACCACCAAGACGCTAGCAAAATGCATCGAGTAAAATCTTGATAGGAACTTCAAAAGAATGTTTCATTCTATTTTTAACCAATCCTGGAAGCATTACACCAGAAATACAGCCGTTCGGTCACTTTTCTCTTTTCTTTCTAACAAGTTGACCAAGTAAAACGAACAAGACATGCAGGGCGTTGCTGGTTTAAGTAAACACGTTATCTTATGGATTTATACACATGAACACGCCAGTGTTGGGTGATCAACAAGGACTTAAATACTTCAGCTTGGTGCAGACACAAAACCTACCAGGAACAATGGATTATATTGACAGATGACGATAGAGAGAGAGAGAGAAAACTCCGTACTGTCAGTTTGACTTGATATATATATATATATATATATATATATATATATTTGAGTGTGTGTGTGCGTGTGTATGTGAGCGTATATGCTTTGTGTCGCAGATTAAATTTTAAACCGAGTATATGTGTTTTAAAATTTCCTTCTTCTAGATTGATTGCCTTACCAAGGCTGAAAAACCCATATAATTTGAACCATAGCAGGAAGGAGATGAGCTGGATTTATACTTTTTCCAAGGTATGCGTGAAGTGAAACAGTAACCGATTCATCTAGAAAATCCACGATGCTCTGTGAAAACACCAAAGAGTATTAAGCCGGGTCGAAAAGGAAATAAATGACTTTTTATTATTAAGGGTTTTCGGATTATTGTCTTCATCTTTATTGTTATTTCCACTACGTTTCGGCCGATATATCCTCCGGCCATCTTCAGGTGTTTGTTGAACTCGGGAACCTACACGGAACTTCGAACTACGTCCTTTATTAAACCCACGGGGGTAGCCTGTTCTGATTCCGTTAGCCATAACTGGGTACAAGTGTTAAGTATTGTTGTATTCTTACTCGCCTGTAGTGTGGATTGAACCTGCAACATCCAGATGATTGTCTCTTTAGAAGCTTAGGGAACCAACGGCTACAACTGTAATAAATGAAATTCTTTTTTTGTTATTTGGATTTTACATTGCGCTGATACCCTTGGGAAAGGTATGCTGCAGACTCTTCTCCGGATATGGGTAGATAGTAGGATAGACTGCGCTCTTTAACTCTGGTATGACCACACACACACACACACACATATATATATATGTGTGTGTGTGTGTGAGACAGAGAGAGAGAGAGAGAGAGAGAGAGGGAATAAAATAAATCGGACCGAATAAATGTGGAAGAAGGTAAACGGACGAAAGATATACATTTAGTGCAGTTGATGATTTATTTATAAATATATCATCAACTACACCAAGTATATATCTTTCGTTCGTTTACTTTTTCCACAGAAAATATATATATATATATATATATATACTCCTCACAGTTTTCCTTTTCTATTTCTGTTCTTCTACACTAAAGCCATTTTTTACATCTCACGAAAAGCAGTCAGTATTTATTTGCCTTCTTTCTTTTTTTTCGCTGATCTCATCTGATGACTGTATCACCACAACCCCCACCCAACAACAACATCAACAACAACAAAAAAAAAAAAAAACCCAAAAAGAAACATTAAAAAACACAAAAATTGATGAAACTGACATGAGGTAGACGAAGAAGAGTGAGTGAATATCAATTTATTTTTGGTTTTATCAGGTACAGAATACAATTTTGATTTTTTGAAGAATCGTTTTTAAAACAAATTATTTTTCAAACACACACACACACACACACACACATATATATATATATATATATATATATATATATATATATATATATATATATATATATGTCTCGAAATAAAGCTGTTTTAAAACCTAAAATTGGATAAACGTACACCATAAAAGTCAAGCTGTTATCAAAAATTGAATACATTTGATATCCTCAGACATTGTGGAGGCTCTAAGGGGAGAGATTTTATAAAGGAAATTAAGGAAGACAAAAAAAAAAGAAACAAAAAACAAAAAAAAAAAAAAAACGAAAACGGAGAAAAAGAAAGGGAAAAGACTATAAAATGTTCCGCTTACCAAAAACCAATCAGTCAGAATGCGCTTGAATCAGTGTGGGACTATATTTAGATTGTCTCACAAATTGGAAATCTCTATTCAATCCAATGGGAGATGACACCGGAGTCATCAATTAAAATACCTACGCTTTGAAATCCGCTTTCATTTATTCTGTTCTTCAAACAACTTATCATGGTCTCCAGATTCCAGTATTGTCAATTATATATATATATATATATATATATATAAGCAATGACACTGTATATATATATATATATATATATAGTGTCATTGCTTTTACGTTAAATATCCTTACTATCGATATCGTGATGTCCTGACAGCATGGATTCCCTTGATTCTCGTAGTATCGGACATCACTTTTGGTAAGTCCTTTAGACGGCATCCAGTGTCTGCAGAGAGCTGATGAATGCATCTTTTTTGATCGGCCAACACTGGTGTGTGTGTATGTAGGATTCCATTGGACAACATCCATTATGAATGCGTCTTTAGTTCTTCGGCAGTCATCAGTTTGTCTTGCTCGTCTTACTTGCTTGGTTTCTGTAAGGGAAGGTAAGTAACCCCACAGCAACTGCTTTGTAAGATGATGTTTTCAGGATTTTTTTTCAAACACCATGGAGCATCCTTGCGTAGCTTACATATAGCTTTTTATCCAGATGTTTAATTAGTGTTCAAGTGGTGCAATTATATATTATTACGGACACGGATACAGCTTGGAAACATTTTTTTCATAGAAACTAGATTTCCATATTGTCATTAACCTGTCAACAGTAGTCCATGTTTTACCTACGTGTATGATGACATCACTTTCAGTAGCCGCCCTGTCGGATGTGTCTGTAGAATATGCCGTCTCTGCAACGGAGTAAGACCTCTCCACCTAACGAGTGTGTCGGATATGACACAAAATGATCAAATAGTGAGTCTCCAGTCCAGGAGTTTGGGAAATGTAGAATTTCTCTTCTTTACCATTACTCCCATGTCCACTCTGACCCAAACTGGTTGTACCTGTTAAGGTCAAATAGAACTAGTGTCCTGGATTTAACACTAAACTATTAGCTGGTTATTCTCCAGGCTTGGGGCACTGGGGAATATTGAGTACCGATTACTACCAGGACCACTCTGACCTGGAGTGGTAGCACCTATTTGTGTCCATCTATTTCTCAAACAGAAACATTTAATCATTTCCTATACTGAGTGCAAACAAATGAATGATGTTAAATTGAATCATGAGTACTACATATCAATACTTGGAATTGGTTTACAGTGTATAAAAGAATGAATTATGTTGGCAAGAATTATTAGTGTTAAACAGCAATACTAGAAAGTATTTAGTTGTGTGCAGATTGAATTATAAGTGTTACCATTACTTGAAATCATTTAACAGTATGCAAACAAATAAGCTCTGGCCCATTTTAAAATCATTTTAACCCAGGAAACTATTTTTTTTTACAAATCATGTATTCAATTGTATATGTATTAACAGGATTATAAACAGGAATTACCATTAAATCAACCACCAAGTTTGATATGTCATAAAACACAACCTACCAACCAATCAACCAACCACTTTCAGTTAATGAGATATTACTACCGAGGTATGTAAACAGGTCCACTAATTTCAGAGGCTTGCCATCTTTATTAAACACACATAAACTCTGTTTCATCTGAGTTCCCTTAGAGACCAATGCTTCTTGATGCCTGCTCATGGCTATGCAACAGATATTCAGCTTGAGGTGAGGCTCTAGTTTTGTTGTTTTAGAGGATGTGGAGTATCCCGTCATTGTGTTGTATATTGACCTCCGACCCGGCCAAGCTGTCAAAAAAGGAAATGCACCTGTGTAGATAACAGGTGTATCCGGTCGGGGAATATCAGGATATAACATTGACTGTCGAGGGGTTGAATTGAGTGCGAAATTGTGACGCTCGCAGGAAGAAGAGTGGACGTCAAATTATTATATAACCCCGGCGACAGGGAGTTGGAGTTGGAGTTAAGATGAGAGAACCAGCACCCAGCAGAGGGGGCCCTCAGCCCCCCGATTGAGCAGTTGGAGTTCAGATCTGTTGGAGATAAGATGCGGTAGAGAGAACCAGCACCCAGCAGAGGAGGCCCTTAGGTCCCCGATTGAGCAGTTGCAGGTGGAGAAAAGGTGCTGGAATTAGGAACATGTCCCAGAGAGGCTGAGCAGCCCAGGAGAACGGGAAAAAAACGATGTTATGGCCATATGAGTGGGGGTCAATATGTTGCAGTCTTTGTTCGGTCTCTAACTCCCTCTCACACACAATAATAAAGTGAGAGGTATATTTTTCTAAAGAACTGTGTCGCTCGTCTTTATTGTGTCGTCGTTATGATTCTGCATGCATATGTATTATGTGGTTATACAACCTAAGTCAATTCTGTCTCGGAGAAGAAGTACTTGTTAGGGTCTCATCTATGGGTAGAAGGGAAATGTTTAACCATTTTTCATACTCGAAAACCATTTAACTGCTTGCAAAGAAATGACTAATGTTAAAATGAGTCATTAAAATAATCAGCATAGCAATACTTGAAATCATTTAACTGTGTGCAAACAAATGAGCTTCGACTCACGTAAAATTGTTACCTACTATTCGTTTATAAATCATATATATTTAATGTATATATGTATAAACAGGTTTTAGCATTGAATAACCATCAAGAGTTGATATGCCATAAAACAACCACCCAATCAATCAATCAATGAAATCAGTGTTACCATCAGGTGGGTGAACCATTACTATCTGTTTTTTTAGCATAATTATAGCGAAAACAATTTCGTTGGGGAGGACGATATGCTACAAATATTTGCACTATCTTTCCTCTCTCAATGTAATCAAATGCCTTCGAGAAATCTACGTACAAAAGTGTTGCCTTAAGTTTTTTGCACGTATTCCTTCGATAATATAATGATTTGTCATAATCTGAGAAGTTGGGGATAAATTTCACCAAAAACCGTTATTAGATATGATTGAGAAGAAGATTATGATAAACTTTAACAGTTATAGCAGTTGGAAATATTTCTCGGTTGTTCTTACTGATTACAGCATCACCTTTCTTCGGGAAGAAAAGGATAGACAGCTTTACGTTCATTTTTCTTTACATATTAAGAGTAATACATTTGCACTATTCATTTAAAAGCCTTGATTTCTCAATGAAATATGCAATAATTCTTGCTAATCCTTTTTTTCCTCATATTTACATTACATATATTTTATTCTTATTCTATTTGTAATGTTGGCCTTAATGCTCTTTCTCCATCAGTTTTAATGTACTACATACAGATTATGTACGGCAATTTCTTTAAACAAGTTTGAGGTAAAGGCTATCTATCTATCTATCTATCTATCTACGAGGGTCATTCAATAAATAAGGGAATCTATCTATCTATCTATCTATCTATCTATCAACGAGGGTCATTCAATAAATAAGGGAATCTATCTATCTATCTATCTATCTATCTATCTATCTATCTATCTGTGAGGGTCATTCAATAAATAAGGGAATCTATCTATCTATCTATCTATCTATCTATCTATCTATCAACGAGGGTCATTCAATGAATAAGGGAATCTATCTATCTATCTATCTATCTATCTGTGAGGGTCATTCAATAAATAAGGGAATCTATCTATCTATCTATCTATCTATCAACGAGGGTCATTCAATAAATAAGGGAATCTATCTATCTATCTATCTATCTATCTATCTGTGAGGGTCATTCAATAAATAAGGGAATCTATCTATCTATCTATCTATCTATCAACGAGGGTCATTCAATGAATAAGGGAATCTATCTATCTATCTATCTATCTATCTATCTATCTATCTATCTATCAACGAGGGTCATTCAATGAATAAGGGAATCTATATATCTATCTCTCTGTGAGGGTCATTCAATAAATAAGGGAATCTATGTATCTATCTATCTATTTTTGTGTATTTGTATGCATGTGAGTGCTTAAGAGAAAATAATACAGTATAGAAAATCAGATTGACATGTTTCACTATGGGAATAGTGTTATTAGAATGCATCTATTATTCAACAAAAACGGAGTCTTAATTTAATAAGAAAGATAAGAATGATGCCATACATACATACATACATACATACATACATACATACATACATACATACACAGACACACAGACACATAACCACACCCACACACATATATGTATATATATATATATGTGTGTGTGTGTGTGTGTGTGGCCCACTCGGTCCTAACTAAACATATATCTCCCAAATGAAGAACTCAGTGCCGAGTGTCCACGATAGCAGAGATCATAAAAAGGTCAGTTGAAGACACTTAGATGTCAGAAAACAATTTTTATTCAACGAATAGATATGCTACATGACCAATTTGTTCTTCGGCGATTCTCTTAGAGCTTGTCAACTATTTCAAATGTTGTTTTAAAATCATTAAAAGCGTAACTTTTTCAAAAAAACAAAAAACAAAAAACAAAAAAACAAAAAAATACAAAAACAAAACAAAAACCTTTCTTCTTTCATTGACATAAGGTCAAAACTATTGGAGAACAATCAAAAAGTCAATATCACAAAAGAAATATTTATATTTGTCTTATTAATTTTGTCCATCTTATATATATATATATATATATATATGTATATATATATATATATATATGTATATATATATATATATATACATATAGATATATATATATACATATATATATATATATGTATATATATATATATATATATATATGTATATATATATATATATGTATATATATATATATATATATATTTGAATTGATTCAATCTTGATGTCAAAGGGCTCATGCGAAAACTTAAACGGATCAACTATAAAATAGGCAGAAGTGAAGTGTCTGGTCAATTTTAAAAAACATAGAATGTTTGCCATGTAAAATGGTGGGAATCAAAAACTTGTCGAAATAAATTTATAACGGCACAAAAATTGCAGTTTAGTTTTCTTCCATTTACGTTTCAGATAATATATTCGCTCTGTATGTAAATTTTTTAATATTCATCCCGAAAGGGATGTATATAAAAATGTATTTATAATAATAGCCTTACATCGAGAACTCACTTAGAATTATATGATTTGGTTTGGTTTTATGGCACATCAACCATTGTCGTCTATTTTATGCCAAATCTGTTTTTATGCTTATAAACAGTTGTATTTCAAACAATTGAGTTGACCATAAGTACAGTTTTTTGCTTATACACAGCTAATTGTAAAAGCAGTTCTATTTCAAACGAATAAGTTTAGAAGAAGCACACAGTTTACTTCTATTCAACCCATAAATAGGACCCTATCAGGTGCTATTACTCCGGGCCAAAGTGGACCAGGGAGCGATGGCAATAAAGGGGTACTGCACATTCCCCAAACCACCAGCATTACGGGAGCCTCACCATCAGATTGTTTAGTGTCATACCAGGACGATCGTTGGGGGAGTCTTACCCCTTTGTAGAGATGCAGTCGGTGTATTCTACTGCCCCAGAATTATATGAAATCCCTCATATATTCTATATATGAATATTCCATACCCATATTCTGGACTCTTACCGGATATATATATCATCATCATGTCGTGCCACTAGCATGGATATCACTGACCCTCTCTCGCCACTTTTCCTTATCGTTCATCGCCTCTGACAGGTCTTCAGGGCTACATTCCGGATCCTCACATAGCTGCTGAATGTATGTTCGTGCTGGTTGTCCTGCTTTTTCCCGGCCATATGTGGGGGTCCATAGGAATACATCACTTTTGAGCTCGTCCCTGCTTCTCCAGTAATGTCGGGGGTGTCCTCGTGGTGTAATGGTTAAAGCGATGGACTGCGGAATCGTAGTACGCGAGTTCGTACTCCAGTCGCGCTATTACGTTCACTTTCGGGCACATACCCCTGGGAAAGGTATGAACCCCCTTTTCCTCCCAGCTATGGGTTAAATAGTACCACTACTGTTCTTCTAGGAGAATGGCTTTGGCATTAAATACCCTAAAAAGAGTTGATATGCCATTAAACAAAGAAACCAACCAACCAGCAGTGTCCTGCATGTCTGGTTCATCTAACTTGGATAGTTTTCGTGATAGGAGGCAGGTTGCCGTATAGTTGGTGTCTTGTGGGCTGTTGCCGCCAAGACTTGTTCAAGATTGCTCGCAGCATTCTTGTGTAATTGCCGTCTAGCTTCTTCTCCAGCCGTTTTGTTAGCGTCCATGTAGTGCATCCATACAGCAGCTGTCTGGAAGAAACTGCGTTTCATTTTATCGATTAGGTCTGATTTCCATATGATCGATAGCCTATTGATGGCTGTCCATGCCTTTGTTAACCGCGTGTCGATGTCCTTTTCGGTTGATGAGACGCTGCTTCCTCGGTAAGTGAATTTGTCTACTAGTTTAAGAGGGGTTCCGTCTAGTGTGGAGATATCACCTGTTTGATTATAGCACATATATTCCGTTTTGTGTGCATTGACATGGAGGGCTATGCCTGCGGCTGCTCGTTCCAAACTATGCAGTAGTGTTTCGGCTTGGTTGGGTGTATTTGCCAGTATCGCTATGTCATCGGCGTAGTCGGCGTCTGTAATTGTTTTTGCGGGATACCTTCTGCTTCTTTTCTTTGTCAGTACGAAGCCGTTCTCTCTGATTTTATCAATCGATGTTCTAAACACGTAGTCTAGACAGATGATAAAGAGGTATGGAGTAGCGTGTCCCCTTGTAGTACTCCTGCTACAATGTCGAAGTATTCTGTGTCTCCATCTGGTGAACGTACTTTCACTTTGGTGTTTCTATAGAGAGTCGTTATTGCTGCTACAGTTTCTTTAGGTAGGCCGTATGCTAGTAGGATTTGTTCCATCTTTCCTCTGTGATTGGAACCGAAGGCCTTGGTAAAGTCGACAAATAGTAATGTCGCTTGTATGTTTTTTGCCCGTACACCTTCAAGGATTCTACGGATGGTCAATATTTGTGAGGTCGTGGATCTATTTCTTCGGAAGCTATTTTGGTTTTTCCTAAGGATGTTGTCGATTTTGGGTTCTATGCGGTTTCGTTGTTGGGCATTGTAAATTTTGGCTGCTATGGATGTTAGTGTTATGCCTCGGTAGTTCTTGGCTAATCCGAGGTCACCTTTTTTAGGGAAGGGGAGGATGCATCCCTTCATCCATCTGTCTATCGGATTTTGGTTATAGACTGCGTTGCAGTGTCGGAGCAGTATGCCGTCGAATTGTCTGGTCTTCCATACTTCAGGGGGAATCTCGTCCAGCTCTGCAGCTTTCCTAATTTTAATTTTTCTGAGAGCCGAGTCGAGTTCTTCTTGTGTGAACGGTCCTAGTTTAATGTCTAATTGTTTACTAATTATTCTGGTGATTGGTTCATGCGTTACTTTCAGTGGGTTTCCTAGTAGGTTTTCGAAATGCTGTTTCCACAGTTTTATTCTTTCCTGTTGGTTTGCAGCTTTCAGTTTTGGTTTGACTGTGCTCTTTCTTCTACTCACTTCGTTTATTGTTATCTTAGATTGCCTATCTTCCACTGAGTCTCTAATTTTATCAATCTGATTTTGTATGTATTCTGTCTGTTCCTTTATATATATGCCTGCTAATTGATATTGTGCCGTTTTTAGTTTTCGGGCATTTGTGTTTGTTGGTTTTTTCGATAGTTTTTGGAGGCTGTTTTCACAAGTGCACGTTTTTCTCTTACCGCTAACGTTTCTCATGGGACTCTATATTTAGTTTTGAGTTTTGTTGGAATACATTTCGCTGCCGCCTCGAGGTGCGCATTGACGAAATTCTCATATTCGTCATTTGGGGTACTTTTATTCCGTCTCCTCTAGTAGTGTTTTAAATCTGTTTCTTAATTCTATTGCATATTTATCACTTATATCTCTGTTGTTCAAAAGGGCCCAGTTATAGTGTTTGGTGCTCGCTATTCGTGTGGCGTTTTTACGTCGGCTTAGTCGTATTTTTGCCGTGACTATTCGGTGATCGGAGGACACACCTTCGAAAGAGAAGTATGGCTCGCAACTGATTGCACTATTTTTCCATTTCTTGTTTATAAGGACGTAGTCTATCTGTGCTTTACTATTGTTCGCGTACGTATAGGTCCATAATTTTCCCTTCCTTTTTTGGTAGTTTGTATTGAGGCATGTTAATCTGTTTTCTATCATGAAATCTGTTAGATGTTGCCCATTCCTATTTGACGTGTTGTGTAGGCTGTATTTGTTGTTTCCGTTTTTCCCTATTTGGGCATCCATGTCTCCGCCAATGACTAACATGTTGTGTTTCGGAATGCTACGCACTAATGAGGATAACTCATCGTAGACGGTGACAAGTTCAATTTCTTCACTAACATTGGTAGGGCTGTAGCAAGAGATGATTGTTGCCCTGGGGTTGCCATTAAACGTAGCTGCTAACATCATAGGCTGTATTTTCTCAAAGCTATTAAGTGTTTTTAATGCTCTAGGTCCTATAAACATTCCTACCCCTCCTACTGCGGCATTGACAGAGTTTTTCCATGCCGATACAGTGGCTAGCGTCCATCCATTGCCAGTTTCGTGATATTTGATATCTTCGGTGTGCGTGTATCTGTGTTCTTGTATGCATATTATGTCTATCTTATGTTCTACGGCCGATGCTGTTAGCTCTGGTAGTTGTCCTATTCTATTTAAGGTTCTAACGTTAGATGTCGCTATTTGTATTGTTTGTTTGCATTTTAGTAGTTTTGGTTGTTTGAGCTCTGTAGCTGATTTTTCGAACACTGAGGCCAGGGCTCCAAACTCAGCAGGACGCACCCCTTTTTTACCCGCGCGAAGAGTGATGCGGTTTATGTATGTGGTTTGAGTGTGGGTCATGGTTATCTTTCGATGACTGTTTTATTCTCTTCTATAGAAGCCACTCTTATAGAGGAGCAGCAGTAGTTCCCCGATCGAACTAACGATTCTGAGCGTAAAGTCGTCAAACTCACGTCCAGGACCTGTTTAGGTATTGAATTGGGTCATCCATGGGTTTATTCAAATACCTTTACGTACATCATGCTGCTTCCCATGTGTACGTAAAAAAAAAAAGAAAAAAAAAAGGAGGGCTTTAATTTCCCTTAAGTTTTAACTTAGTTAAAGTCCAGGACTAAGGTACATTAGTCAGAGTTTTCGGTATATTTTCACCCATCTTCTGATACTGGTATATATATATTTACGCGAACAATTTTATGGGGGAAAACACTAGCACTTCACATAAAACTTGACAAACTAGTACAAATTTCTGTCTTAATTTCTATGCCGTTGAGGCTCACACAAAGGTGAGAAGTGTCAGATAAATTTGAAAACAGACAAAGGCTTATAACTTTTTGAACGATTTATATATATATATATATATATATATATATATATATATATATATATATATATTCACTGAGGCCCATTTGGCGGCAGAGTTAATTCCATATTTTTACTTGGAGTTCGTGACTAGCGTTCAAATAAAGTTAAAGCCGGAATATCGATTATTGATTTTCGAGGTATGTATTGGAATTAAGCGAATCTCTCTTTCTCTCTTTTTTTCTCTCTCTCTTTCTATGTCCACACACACGTGCACACATACACACACGCACATATACACAAACACACGAACACATCCACACACACGCTAACAGAGATTCAGACAGACACAGACGCAAAGACATACGCACGCACACACACACACACACACACACACACATGCATGCAACTACACGAAAAACTGTACCGAAGTATTCTATTTAAACATGTCAAAGGTTAACAAACTTTTAGTCAGTTTTCGTTGACTAGCAAGAATATTTAGATATTGATATATAACATGTTTCTTAAATTATCAATGCAGATAAAAAGGTTTTATTTTTTAAGACGAAATTTGGAAAGTTCGTTTTTCTCAAGTGAATAAAATTCAATTCAGGGATGTTATCTTCGAAATAATGTAGTATTACGTATTATCTTTGTAACTTAAGAGAATAAAATAATTCGATAATAACAGAATAGTCTGTGATCACGTTCATCTCAATAATTATATTTGATTTAGGAAGATAGAAGGATTAACTTTTATCTTTGTAAACGCTTAAAATTTTCCTCGCAAGAAATCCAATAATTAGTTTAAGATAAAAATGAGTTTTATCTTTTTATTTTTTAAATTATAATTCGATTTTTGTGTGAATATTCAACTCATTGACTATATTGAAATCCGAACATTTTTATGATAATTATCAAATTTTTGTGCATGTTCTCTTATAACACGGCAAAAATAACTCATTTTGGCGATGATCTGTTACTGCGATAGTGTTAAAAATTTTAAATTTAGGAATAGAGCAGTTTCCAATCCAATTCGTAAATTAATAATGACATCTGCGTTTGCGTTCACCTCGACTATTTCAACTTTTCGAGAAGAATTATTTGATTCGTAATAGAGTGCTTTTATTTATTTATTTATTTATTTATTATTTATTTTATATGCAGTTAATTATAAATTCAATAAATAGGATTTCATATTCCGAAAAATACTCGGCGCAAATAATAAGAGATCACATTATGGTCAAAATCATAATTAAAGACATTTTTTGTCTGTAAGCTATATGATCTTAACCATTATGGAAAGAAAAAGAAAAATACTAAAGAAGATGAACGCGTTTAAAAAACTTCCAAAAAGAAAAAACGAAAAAGAAAAAAGCAAAAAAAAAAAAAAAAAAAAAAGAAGCAAAGAACGATTCTTCTTTTTTGGTTGAAGAATTTATAATCTCATTTTCCCTATTGTTCAATCGTTTTCTTTTATTCAGTTTAATTCAGTTTAATGAATAAATCAGATTAACATCATTTCGTTATGGAAATGTTGTTATTTGAATACATTTATTATTCTATAAAAACGGAGTGTTGATGTAAAAAGGGAAAGAAGCGGGATGCTATCCACACATATAAACACGTACTTACACGCAAACATACATACATGTGCCCGTGGTGTAATGGTAATTGTCGTTGGGAATGGACACAGAGACTCGAGTTCAAATACTGGACGAAGCAGTTTGCATTTTACGAAGTGCTAACACCATTGGGGAAACTTATAAATCCAACTATTCTCCCTCCAACTATAGATAGATAGTAGGACAGACTGAGTTCTTTAACCTTGGTATGGTCACTAATCAAAGAGAAGGAAAACTTTGAATTAAAACCTGTTAAGTCTCCGTTTAAAAAACTGACCTTGTGTCGCTTCCTGCTCATACGGAGAGGTTGGGTAAATACACACTTGTATATATAAACACACTGCGGCCAGGTTTGCTGTGGATGTGATTGAATATTTCTACTTGGACGTGAATAGTTTTCCAGAAGATCAATTTATTGAATTTTGGGGTAAGTAAGTGCACAGAAATGTTCTACTTAAACTTTTACAGGTTAACAAGCTTTAACTCACGTGACTATTTTGTTTTGAGAGAAGAATTTATCATTTTTAATATTGTTCAATCGTGTTCCTTAAAAATGAATTTTAATGGATAAATATTAATGGTTGTTTTAAGGCAACGATTATTTAATGGATAAATATTTTTTTCATATATATCTTAATGTGTTTGAAATTATAATCCCCGCCTCATTTTATAGAAAACCAACACACTTAATTGATAAGGAAATATTACCAAGAAATTACTTTTGTACCACATGTGGATAAATTGTATTACTTCTTCGAAATGAGAAGGCAATGTCTGCTATAAAAAATCAGCTTTTGAAATCTTCCTTTTTTTTTTTTTTTATCAAGGCTCGAACACCGATCACCCTTATCAAAGGGAAACCGTAACAATCTTAGAAACTAACCTACCCAACAATTTTTGAAAGACTATTTTGAATTTTGCGATAAATAAATAAATAAATCGAGGAAACAGAGTTCAAGTGGGATCATAATCTTCTTATTTTGCCTTTTTGATATCAAAATGCTGATTTGATCTTTGCTCTTTGGGAAAATGCAATGGCGATCGATCATGCAGTCTTCCTTTAAATCTTCAGAAAAAAAAATCAGGAAATATGAATTGTGATATTTCGATATGTTGATTCTTTTTAACAATGCAACGAACAGAAAAAAGCATCTGACAATAATTTCATTGCTGGTGATTAAACTCAAATTAAAATAGCAAAAATATTCTGACACTTGAAACTTTATGGCTTTCCATAATCTATAACCCAGCTAAAAAAGTTCCCAAAGGTTTTTTTAACGCACAGTCCTAATTACCTTTATTGGGACCCTTTCATTTTTCTTTTTTTCTTTTTTTTGCTATATCTTCTAAAATAAACGGAAAATAACCAAATTTATATAAACTTGTTTTATCATTTAATGTTGTTTATCTGCCATGAGTCGTCCTTTTTTTCATTAGATTCATTTTTATGTTTGTTCTACATTATGTACTGAAATTTCATGGGACCTAATAATAATGATCAGGTCTTTAATTATGGTATCTTAGCGTGCGGAATCCAAAAATTGCGTTAGCTTTGCTGAATTATCTTTAGCCTTCGAGATAATGACAACTCCTAAAATTAGGATTTTACCAGAATGTCAGATTGTATCCTTTAAATATTCAAGCTTCAAGTGCGCTTAGCGTAACATTTAACATTTTTCTATATAAAATCAGTGATCCGAGTTTGAACCTGGATGAAGCTGTTTTACCTACGTGCTAATGCCCTAGGGAAGTGCATGGATTCATTTCCTCTCTCTCTCCAAACATGAGTAAAAAGTAGGTCAGACTGTGTTCTTTCGCTTTCGTAGGTAACCAGTCAAGGAAAAGGAAAATTCTGAATTTTATCTGGCAGTACTCCGCTTAAAAATCACTTTGAGTCGAATCCAGCTTATAGTGGAGGGGTTTGGTAAATACATTAAGGTACACTCTTTTTTATTCAGCAAGCAGCCTTTACTATGCTATATTTACTAGAATCTACGATACATGTTAATTTGTAACACACATTTAAACTGCCCCTCACCTTAACTGAACGGACGTAGTATAGAGTTGAGCCTGCACTAAATCTGAAATCAGATGACCAGACAGCTAAGAGGAGTTCTGTAATATATATATATATATATATATATATATATATATATATATATCAGTGGCGACTCTAGCCTATTTTTGCTACTCGTGCACCCCCCTCAGTCAACTTCAGTTCCCAACCCGTGGTCCGTGGACCCAAAGTAAGTCATAGTTGCTATTGCGTGATTCTCCATTGTATAGCACAGATTGACTAACGTACCTTGCATGGTGTTTTTTTTTGTAAACAATCAAGATACTATATAATTTATAGTCTTGTTAATACAGTAGATAAGATAAGTTCTTCATATGTTTATGCGTACGTATGTGTCTACGATATACGCAGACACAGCTAGTAGTTTCAATTTCGCTTAAAATAAAGATTATTTGTTGAAAATGTATTCAAATAAACAAATTTTAGTTACAGAATGTAATATATGCAACATTCATTAAAGAAATAGAGATCTGTTAGTAAAAAAACGAATCAAAACGCGCTGTTTAACCAACATTTACCATAGCGATGATGATGACGTCGGCGACGGCTATAATCTGCTATCCCCCCTCTCTCTCTCTCTCTCGGTCCCTCTCCCTCTTCCCAAGACAGGCGTCAGCAGTCACATTGTGCTAATTTTTTTGAGCGCGGTATTTTGACTTGCTTTGGCCATTGGCTACAGCCAAAAGCGAGATTTCTCTAACATTACTGTTATTATAAGGGTCTTGTGCTTGGCACGGATTACGCGTGTTCAACATTATAGCCGATTTTATGGGATGTTCAATGGATCTGACGGTGGCCGGACAAAGACCATCCGTTCAAAACAGCATCGTTGTATTATTCCCAGATATATTTATGAACTTTTGGCTACTTAGTTATCGAAACTTGAATAGATACGTAATTTAATTGAGATCAGACTAAGTATGTTTGCTTGAAATTAATGGATGATTTTTAATCCATTTTGAATAACATTGACCGAGTTATTGGTCGTGCCGGGCACGAGTAGCACTACTCCTATCTCAGCCCCTGATATATATATATATATATATATATATAGTACAATTAAATGGAGACTCAAACACGGTTAATTTATTTCGGCGGAGAATATTATTGGTATAGTCTCCGTCTCGCCAGATGACTCTTTTACATGCTCTGTCCTGTCGCAGAGACGCGAATGTGGAGTTACAGTTCGTATTCAGAAGATAAAATAAGGTAATTAAAAAAAAAATAAATAAATAAATAAAATTAAAAATCAGAAAAAAACAAAAAAAACATAAGGTCGAAATCAAATCCTTTCATTCATAGGCGTGAGCAGAGGGGGTTAACAAGTTATATGTTAGAACGATTAAGAAACAGAAGTGGAATTAATCTACTGGCCAGTCCCTTCTAATTTTGTGTTCTGTTGGTGGTTTCTCCTACTTGGCAGGTGTGCTTTTCTAAACAGACTAAGATCGTTTAACTAATGGCTATCTCATATACGATTTACGTTTATTTCTGATATGTCTGTTAATTAACTCAACTGTTGCCATCCTAGATATTCCTCTTGTTTCAATTAGGATCGAGATAGTTAAACCGAATAAGGTGGGGACATTTTTTATAGTTGTCAAGTGTTTTTTAATTTACCCTAAAAATGGTCAAGGTGAATTAACCACTCCAGAATCACAGGCCTTATTTTTGGATTAGTATTCTGTGCTCATCTGGCCCTTATCTATCTTTATCTTTCCCTGTCTTGGTGATATCTGCTGTTGGGGTGGATATTATAGATGTCAGATTGACAACAAGTCTCCTAAAGTCTCCAAGACTCTTCTCAGTTTTTTACCCGATTTACCAGGTTCCCTAGTCTGGAAGATTTCAATTTCTATCTGGATTTCCAGCTCCACTCATGCTAGTCTATTTCTGTTGTTGCAACGGTTTTCACTATGATTAGAATCTCTATAAACTTTATATTCCAAAACTTTTTCATCTCTCAAGCAAAGTCCTGGTATTTATCCAGTTATCATCATTATCATTATAATAATTTTCTGGCAAAGTGAAAAGGAAAAGTTTATGGCTAAAGTAAAGAGGAAAAGTTTCCTATTCTTTTTTGTTTTTTTGTTTTTGTTTTGGGTGTGCGGTTTGTTAAGTACTCGTTGATCCATTTTGTATCTTTGGACCTGCGTGAAAAGATACAAGGGTCATACAATGAATGAGGTGAGTTTTGCCAAAGGAATTGACAATAGGAAGCACAATTTGCAGTTTGAATTTTTTAAGGCAATCAATAGTATATGCTCTTTTTCATGTCCCCGAAGATTGTCAGCATGGTTTCCTTTACAGACCGCAGTGCCCGTAACGGTTTCTTTACTGGAGAGTCAGTGTGTTTCCACTTCATCGATTGTCTTTCCGACTCAAGCTCATAGTGGGAAACTTGAATTTGCCGTCATTTTGAATAAAACATTAGTAAACATTTAAAAAACAACATGCTTCTCCGTACACATCATTGATTATTCTGTAAATTTCACATAGTTTGCGATTCTTTGCCACCAAAGATTTGATGATAGACCTCTGTTCAATATTTTTGCGAGATTAAAATATTTTTTGCAATAAACCAAATCCAAATAATGCAGATAAAAAAATGAGGAAATGTAGTTTGCTTTTTTTTAATTTAAAAATCCCCTTCATTTATTGAAAAACCCTTGTATTTGATCACGACAACAGGGAATATGAGTTCATGCTTTTCGAAAGTGCATTTGTTCGAAATAAAAACAGTTTTTGCAAGAATTTGTACCCGACCCAAAGATTCCGTAATTGATGCAGACATCTATCGAGGTATTTATAATCCAAAAGTTCATTGAACAAAACAATTTCCTCAAAAATAGAAAATGAAATCCTTTTTTTTTCTTGGCCGAGTGATTTTGAGAGATAAGTATTTGGCGAGACATTTGAAATACAGGGTAATTTAATTGAAGGGCAACCGAGACAGTACACTTTTCTTTATGATGCCTTATGGTCACTGGTGCCCTAACGGGGGTTTGGTCGAGGGAGCACTATTCATGAAGTTTGTCTTGAGTAAGAATAGCCAGGGGGGGCTCATCCTTCTATCAGTTAAATGAAATTATTTAAAATCAAACTCTCCATTTGGTATACGACATTCTCGTCGATTTATAGTCATATTTTGCTTTGCAGATGAGGTTCACAAAGAAAAAGAAAGCATTTTTGTTACGGCAACTCACAACTACTACTTTTTATAAAATAAGACCCCCCCCCAAAAAAAATAACAATTCACATTTTTGCCTTAATTTCCATGCAAAGGTGAGAAGTGTGCGACAAATCTATAATCTGAACCTTTTTTGAACTACCCTCATATATCTGATCTCAAATATTACGGTGTAAAAATTATGGAGTCAACTAAAAACTTGTCTTATATCAATACAAACAAAATCGGATTTTTATAAGAAACAAACAAACAAACAAACAAACAAAAAAAAACAACAAAAAAAAAAAAAACTAAACAAACAAATTAAAACAAAAAAGTGGCTTGTCTGAATAATTCTTTTATAGAATTGCGTTTTTTAAAGATTTGCGGTTTGATAAGACTAGTAAACTCTTTGTTACATTCTATTTTTCAGGAATAAATAATTAAAAAAAAAAAAATCTTCGGACTAAAAACGAAGTAAACCTACAATGCAAAAGAAATCACTTCTATGTATTTGAATCATAAAAAAAAACAACTACTATTTCATTTATGTAAATGTTATTTGATTTTATGTTTTTGTTACATTTAATTTTCAATAATAAATTTTAAAAATACCTCGGAGCAATGAAGTGAACCTACAATGCAAAAAAAAGCACTTCTGAGTGCTTCAATCATAGAAGTTTATAAAAAAATGTATTTATGTATACAAGATATTTAAAAAAATGTCAACATTTCTATGGGAGCACATTCATGTCATTGTGATTTTAAAGTCTCTACCTATTCACCATCTCCGTTAACACATCATTTGAATCTTTTTCAGATGGTCTCTCTAATACCATTTCAGTTTTTCTAAAAAAAGATACTTGCATAGAAATATTAACTCTTTTTAATCAACTGTAGGGAATTCCAAGAATGTGTTGACAGTGATGTTGAACATGTAAAGACTGTTAGCAATTATATGATAAAGGTTCTCCCATAAGGTTATTAACATTTTTCCTTATTATTTTGTAATTTATTTCATCACTTTGATACGAACTATTCCTCGCTGTTGCAGAAGGTTCAGTTAAAAGACAAACCACATCTAAAAATTAAAGATTAAAGAAAATAATAGTAAAAATTAATAATAATAATGAAATTTGATATAGTTTAATGCTAAAAAAAAACCGTCCTGGGCGTGGAGTTTAAAGTACACCAACTATATCCTCTGCATAGGGGTAGGACCCCCTACCAGAGGGGTGACCTGGGGATGAAACTATATCCTCAGGATAGGGTTAAGACCACTACCAAAGGGGTGTCCTAGGTATGAAACTATATCCCGTGCATAGGGGTAGGACCCCCTATCAAAGGGGTGTCCTGGGTATGAAACTATATCCCCAAGATAGGGTTAAGGTCACTCCCAAAGGGGTGTCCTGGGTATGAACTATACCCCCAGGATAGGGTTAAGGCCACTCCCAAAGGGTCTTCCTAGGTATGAAACTATATCCTGTGCATAGGGGTAGGACTCCCTGCCAAAGTGGTGTCCTGGATATGAAACTAAACTACATCTGAGTTAAAGCTCCTGTTCTGAAACTTTGAGAAGTGTTGAGTACTCCTTCATTGCCATCACTCCCAGGTCCACTCATCTATGGTTTAAATAGATCTTTTAGAAATTATCAGTATTCGATAAAACCGTGTGCAAAAAAAAAAAAAACCAAAACACTCTTAAGAAACAATTACAATGTAAATATGAATGCGATTCATAAATCTCTGGGCATAACATAATCTTAGAAGAGTTGACATGCCTTTAAAATCAACCAATCAAAAATGTAAAATAAATAAATAATAATGTAATTTTAAAAAAATGGTATTAGATTACAGTCAAGTGACTTTGAAAGCCCTGGTTGCCAGCAGATTACTTAAGTTAAGAAGCAATGAGCCTGTTTAAATGGGTGATCAAACAAGAACAAAAGTAACGTAAGCAAACCCGGGTCTGTGTGCCAGATTAAACAAAACAAAATTAAGGCAGCAAAATAGAAATATAATAATTTATTGATTTCTTTTGATTTTCTATAAATTGGTCTCTTTTCATTGATCGCAATTCATTGATCTCTATTCCAAGTTCAGTAAATAGAGAAGTTGGTGCATTTAACTTGGCTTTTCTGAGGAAAAGGAGGATTTGAGTTCGAGTCTCACTGAGATTTATTTTCGATCCAAGCAGTTTTTGGTCGTCGTAAATAAACGACCTCAGTATTCTACGAAAAAAAAAACCCAAAAAACATCTACACATTAAAAATGAAAAAAAAAAAAGTTTAATTCATCAAAATGAAAATTGATTGAAATTCTCATATCGATAAAATATTGTGTAAATATTTGGTAAGCAAATATTTTATTCTGTTTATGTCGTTCAATCGCATGAAGAAAATTTAGTTTTGCGTAGGTTCTTTAAAAAAGAATCACTTTTTACTTAAATTCGAATATATCAAGACGCTTTTGAATGAATAAAATTGGCGTATTTTTTAATTATTATTTCTAACATTAAAGTTGGAAGAAATTTGGTACATTATGTTTCTTTATTTTAAGAAAGGTAAAAAATTTCAACTCAAATGCAAAAAAAAAAAAAAATATTTGTGCTATGAAGAAGATCATCATCATCAGCATCATCATTATGTCGTGCTGGTAGCACGGATATCCCTTACCCTCTCTCGCCACTTTTCCCTATCGTTCATCGCCTCAGGCAGGTATTCTGGACAACATCCCGTATCCTCCCATAGTTGCTGAATGTATGTTCGTGCTGGTCGTCCTGCTTTTGCACGGCCATGTGTGTGTAATGTACTCTTATGGACCCCCACACATGAAGAAGATACTGAAATGTTATTCTAACAAATTTTTAAATACTTAAAACATTTTTACATATTTTACATATTTTCACGTAAATTTCTTCACAATCGATTTGTTAATGTATTCATATATTTATGTTTCAGTCAATACAAAATATTTTATCTATCTATCTATCTATCTATCTATGTTCATATTATGTTGTTCATATCTACCAATTTTAAACATTTCATAACACATACGTCTCTATGAAGGTCAGTCTACTTCTATCTATCTATCTGAAACGCAGTTTTTTCCAGGCAGCGGTCACATCGATACTGCTATATGGATGCACTACATGGACTCTAACAAAACGGCTGGAGAAGAAGCTAGACGGCAATTACACAAGAATGCTGCGAGCAATCTTGAACAAGTCCTGGCGGCAACACCCCACAAAACACCTGCCTCCAATCACGAAAACTATTCAGGTTAGACGAACCAGACATGCAGGACACTGCTGGAGAAGCAAGGACGAACTCATAAGTGATGTACTCTTATGGACCCCCACACATGGCCGTGCAAAAGCAGAACTATCTATCTATCTATCAGTTCATTCCGTTTTTGTTAGTATTAACTTCATTCAGAAAGATCAGGTTTGATTGTATAATGACGCCTGTCATATCAACAAGTATTTTAGAAGTCTCAAAATTGGTGGACCTTATTTCATTCATTCTAAAATTAAATATGGAATGAACTAAAGAATATTTTTGGCATATCATATTTTGTGTATAAGAAAAAATAAAAGAAGCCAAAAAAGCGTGACACAAATGCAAGAATATTATTTGTGCGGTTTATCAAATCAAAATTGATTTTTAATTTTTTTCCCTAGCGAAAAAACAAAGAAAGCAAAAATAAAAAAGCACCCCCCAAAAAAACAAAAAAAAAAAACAAACACCCCCCCACAAAAACAAAACAAAAAACAAACAAATAAATAAATAAATAAATAAATACACCCCTGAAAAATACAAAAAAGAAAGCACCCCACCAAAAAAAAAGAAAGAAAGAAAGACTCTCGTAACAAAAAATATCCTCCAAAGAAAGAAAAAGAGAGAGAAAGTCTCCCCTGACAAAAACAAAACAAAATCTTTGCAACCAAACAACGATATGTTTTCTCACTAACCAATATATCACGGTCAAGTAGTTCGGTTGTAATTGACAGCAATTAAGACAAGATATTATTTCAGAATAATTAGAATTATACAATATACTCAAAATACCTAAATCAAAAATTGATAATTATTTGCATCAGCTTGTTTATGTTAGCCATTTTGATCTGTAGCTTCCATAAAAATTTTCATTTGTGATCCACAACTTGAGCTTTATCATGAATATGATGAGAAAATAATAAAGTATTTTACTTAGTTTAAATACTAAAGTTCGTTTTACAGTGGAACGATATACCGTATAAGTTGTTATGCGGTGTAATATTGTGTATATAACATTTAAATATGTATAGCTTAAAAATGTGACGAGACAGATATGAATTCAGGGGACTTAATTCAGTTGAAAAGAAAACAATTCCCCTTAGTAGCAGACGCAAAGCCGTTTTTTTTTTCTCAGTGTTATGGAAGGTACAAAATATATCTTTGCTACAATTCTAAATGGTTCATTATCTCAAATAGAGTTATTTGATTCATAGGTGGGACCCTAACCGAAACTATAACTTTTGGAAGTAATGGCAACAAAGGATTAAGGTGATATCACACACCCGAGAGCCCCAGAACAAGAGCCTCACCATCTGATACAGTATATTGTCATACCCAGGATTCTCTTTTGAGGGCGTCTTACACTTCTGCAGTGGATGCAGTCTGCATATTCTTAGCCTCACCAACAGGGGAGATAAAGTTTGGGCTTTTTATATTTTAGTAAAAACAAGATAAAAATTTAGGATTTTAGTTTTAAATTTTAATCATTTGAAAAAAATATGGTGTATATTTCTTGATGAAACATTTTAAATATAACTTGTATATATGGTTAGTTATTATCCGCTGATTTTCGTATTTGTCGGAAATAAGGTTAAGAACCTATGTTCCGCGGAATAAAGTCTCTTCTGTACTTACTTGAAAATCATACATAATGAGCAGAGAAAACATTCCTCGATTTTAAGGAATCATAACATCAAAACTTATTGGAATATGTTTTTAAATATGGTGATATTACATATATTAACTCCAGATATTTCCTTTCTTTTTTCACCCACAGAATCTCTGTGCACACCTCCCCCACGAGAGTGCAGTGAAATCCAAGATAGTGCTCACCTCACGGCAACGCAGCCGTATGGCTTGTGCACAACTTGTATTTTAAGATATGCATTAAATTTGTATTTAGACTTTGAAATATTCTCTTACTGAATTTTGTTTAAGGATCATTTTTTAAAAAGTCAAAGGAAAAAAATCAATTCTTCGTTTTTTTTTTAATAATTTAATAGAATTTTAATTCATCAAAAAATTATTTTCAATGACAAAGTTTGCGGTTAAAAAAAAGTTGTTTCCTGAATTTTGATGACGAACTGGAATCAGAATTAACCAAAGTCATTTTTGCTAATAATTATATTTTTGATGCAATAATTTTTTTTTTGAAAATAAAGAGATTAATGAAGGTAAAAAAACAAACAACAACAACATTCAGGGCAAATAATGCATTATGTAATTGGATATCAAATTTGATTGTGTCATATTGCGGCTGGTATTTCATTAGATTATCATTGAAAAATGACAGCTTCTTATTTTATTCAAAACAAACTCAATATTTCCAGTATTTCTTCTTTCAGACGCTAAAGCAATTTATACTTGATAAATCATGGTTAAAATTGTCAAAATGATGGCCAGACAATAAAAAATGATCTGTCCATCGCTTCCGAGATAAGCTCACTATTCACTTCACGATAGCAGGTACTTTGCAATGTTTAACGAATGCTTAAAGGATAAAAGAATTTTGTTAACATTCAAAGCAAGAAAGTTGTCCTCATTTGTAAAATTAGAGTAACATAATCTTTTTATTCTCAACGTTACACAATTTGTTATTATTCTAACTAATCCCGTTATTAAGTCCTAAATCTTACCTGAAGAGATTTGCTGTCAGTCAGACTTCAGTGAAAGCCCACCAGTTAATGCTGGTATGAAAAACTCAAAAGAAATAATAATGATAATTATAAACAAATGGAGCAAAGAACAAGAAAACTAATGACAATGCATAAGGCATTACATCCCAGAGACAACGTTGACAGACTATATGTATCAAGAAAAGAGGACTTGCCAGCATCAAAGACAGCGTTGACGCATGGATACAACGACTCGAAGACTACATAGAAAAACAAGACGGAGGGTTGATTACAGCCAACAGAAACGATACTGACAACACGATAGACAACAGAAGGACAATAACTAGGAAACAAAAATGGGAAGAAAAACATCTCTATGGGCATTTTAAACGACTAATAAACAACATTTCACACGAGAAAACCTGGACGTGGCTAAGAAAAGGAAACTTGAAGAGAGAAACAGAATCTCTTCTAATAGCAGCACAAAACAACGCCATAAGAACCAATCAAATCAAAGAGAGAATAGATAAGACGCAACAAAATAGCAAATGTAGGTTATGTGGTGATAGAGACGAAACCATCAATCACATAATAAGCAAATTAGCACAGAAAGAATATAAGATTAGATACGACAGGGTCGGCAAGGTGATCAATTTGACCATATGAACAAATGGTATATGCACAAACCAGCACCTGTCCTACAAAAAACACACATAAACTCCTATGGGACCTTGACAAACTGACGGATGACCTGATCTCAGCCACAAGACCAGACCTAATAATAATAAAAGAAAATTGTAAAATCGTCGACTTTGCTGTCCCGGCTGACCACAGAATAAAACTGAAAGAACATGAAAAGAAGGATAAGTACCTCGCCCTTGCTAGGGAATTGAAAAAAACTCTGGCGCATGCAGGTGACAATTATACCAATTATGATTGGTGCTTTTGGTACAGTAACTAAAGGATTAATAAAGGAACTGAAGGACTTGGAAGTTGGCGGACGAGTGGAAACCATCCAAACATCAGCATTATTGAAAACGGCCAGAATACTGAGAATAGTCCTGGAGACTTGAGGAGACTTGCTGTCACTCAAACTCCAGTGAAAGACCATTCAGCTTACGCTGTTGTGAAAAACTGTAATGAGCAATAGATAATAGTAATAATAATAATAATAATAATAATAATAATAATAATTCTTTTTGCAATTTAAATGAAGATAACGCTATTAATTTTTAACCGTTTCTACAGCCGAAGTATGAAATAGAAATATAGCGATGATTAATGCAATAAGAAAAACACCTTGGTCATCGTGGATTTACTCAAGGATGTCACCCCCTAGAAGCGCGAAACCAGACGGGGGTTGAAAAATTTTCCCAGAGGAACTGATCTTACAAATACTGAAAATGGACACTACTAGCAGATGGCTCTAAAGAACAATCCACTTCAATAACAATCAACTAATAAGCAAAAGAAAGGAAAAAAGAATTAAATGGAGTTGGAACGATTATAGGAAAATTTTGCAAGCATACTTTCACATTAAAGAGAAAGCCTCTGAAATCAGTTGACCAGTTCACACACTTCGGCAGCAATATCTCATCTACTGAAAGTGTTGTCAACATACGGATAAAGAAAGACGTTCACTGCTATTGACAGGTTTTTGCTCACATGAAAATCTGATTTCCTTGATAAAATTTAAAGAGATTTCTTCTAAGCTGTGACCGTGTCAGCACTACTGTATAGATCCACCACTTGGACTCTAACAAAATGCTTTAAGAAAAACATAAATGGAAACTAAACAAGAATGCTACGTGCTGTTTCCAACAAATTCTGGAAGCAGCTCCCCGCAAAACAGCAGCTGTACAGACACTTGCCTCACAAACCATCCAAGCAAAACGACCAAGCTCTGCTGAGCTCTGCTGGTTAAATTAGGGCGAGCTCATAAGTGACATTCTCCCATGGACTCCTATACATGGACACACCATGAAGAGAAAGAGACAAGGAACTCCGTGCTATTAGCCCGACTTGATTATTATAATCATTTTACTCCGTGTGAGCGTTAGCTGATGGTCTTTCACTGAAGTTCGAATAACAACGAGTCTCATCAAGTCTCCAGAATTCTGGGCGATCTCAGTATTCTCAGTATTTTGTCCGATCTCAACAATGCTGTAGTTTGGATTTTTTGTTGTTTATTATAAGGTCTGGTAGTCTGGCTAGGATTAGGTGATCCATTTGTATGTCAAAATCCTACTGGAGTTATTACGTCTCTTTCTCCAGGAAAGTTTCTGGGTTGTGCATACACCATTTGTTCGTTTGGTCAAATTTAAATTTTTTGCACAGTTCCAAATGGATCACCTTTCCCACCCAGTCGTGTCTAGTCTTATACTCTTTCTGTGCAAGTTTGTTGCATTCTCTTATAATGCGATTCATAACCTACATCTGCTGTTTTGTTGCATCTTATCTATTCTTGCTTTGATGTGGGTGGTCCTTACTGTATTCAAACAATCAGTTTCCAATCATTTGAAAATACGTACAGTATAAAAGTTATCACCATCATCATCAAATCGGGTATTGATGGTTTGTTATTTTGGGGATACAGACAGGCCAACCAAATTATCCGATAAAGAAAGATATAGAAATTATTGTAATTCTGTGAAGAGAAATTTCAGTCTTCGATAGAATACCAACAAGAATAGAAATTAACTGTAGAACATGGTTAGAAATAAGGCATAAGCCTGATTTTTTAAATACTGTAACTATATCAGTACTACAGTAAAATTACACCACATGGACGGTAACGAATGCTGAGAGAAAAAGCTAGGTAAGAACTACACAACAATGCTACCCATTGTTTTGAACAAATACTGGAAGTAGTAACCCCACAAAGACAGCAGCTGTACAACCACTTACCTCCTATCTGACAAATCGTCCAAGTTAGACGAGGAAGACATGCGGGGTACTGCTGTTGAAGGAAGAAAGAACTCAAAAGCGACTTTCTTCAGAGGATTCCTAGACATGGACACACTAGTGTTTATTGACTAACAAAATCTCACATTCATTAGCTCAGTACGGACACTGGATGCCGTGTAGAGGACTTGCCAAGAGTGATGGCTGACAGAGAAGGATGGTGAGTGAGGTAATCAAAGGAATTCGACCAGCTTAGACGATTCGATGTTGATGATGGTAATATGAAAAGAAAAAAATGACTTACCAATTACAAAGGAGATAGGACAACAACGCATCCAGCTAAAAACACAAAGAAAAAAATATGAGAAAAGGAGAAGTTTGAACAAAGAAAAAAAAACTTTCAAAATGAATACAAAAAGTCTACAGGGAAATTCGAAAAATAGTTAAACCTGTAGCAAAAACGCCATTAACTGAAAAAGGGAGATAATTCTGGAATAGGATATGAAGAAAATGAAAAGAGCTCTTATTGATGAGGAGTGGATTACATACAACATAACAAAAGTACAACGAGATTGACGAAGAAGAATAGAATAAGATAGACATAAAGACGCAAAAGAAGCTTTCAGAAAATGACTAAAGTAGATATCCCCAGGAATAGATATGATATCCAATTTCTGATTCAATGCTTTCACATCCATACACAAACTATAAGCAGATCTGTTCTCAAATGTCATCAATAACCCAAAACCTAGAATGGCTACCCAACGGCATTACTTATTTACTTCCCTCAAAATGATGACATAGCCAACCCCCAAATTACCGCGAAATCACGTTTATCTAGGACCTGCAAAATACTTACATCAAGTTTAACTGTAGGAAAGTATCGATTACTTGAAACTAATATCATCTCCCTGAAGAGCTGTAAAGAATGCTAAAAAGTTTCTTGTGATTGCAAGGATCAATTATTGATCAATATGAAATCACTGGAAAATGCCGTTAAAAAATAAAAAAACAAAACAACAACAACGAGAAATAAGCATTGAAATAAAAGACGAACCAAGTAATTGTTTTACTTAAACTTTTTTCCAATATATTTTAACTGTGACCCCCTTAAGATGGAGAATCTTTTAGTATTTACTGTGACTGATAAAGGGTTGACTGCCACACACACTATACGAATAGATTTTTAAAAAATCACTGGACTGTGTCCCAAATGACTTGGTCATAAATATATTATTATGCAAATTTAATTAACTTTCTAAAATCCTGTATTAAAAGAAGAAAGAAAAACTGGAATACCCCACCATTTTTATGGTAAAAGCAGATATGACAAACCTTATCGGTGAGGCTTAGAATACTCTGATATTATCCTCTTCAGAGAAGTAAGACCTCCCCACAAAAGATGGTTTTCTGGGTATAATACTAAACTGCGTCTAATGTTAACGCTGAGATCTTGGAAGTCTAGAATACCCACTAATAGCCATTACTCATTGGTCCACTCTGATCCAGAGTGGTAGTATCTGTTAGAAAAACATCTTTGACGCAAATAGAACTATTTGAAAAATTATTTATATTCGATAGGGCCGTTAAAAAACCCATTAAGAAACCACAACACGAAAACGTAAATATGAACGTACAATGAGCGCAATTCTTTAACCTCTTGGCATGAAATAAGCCTCGGCAGGTTGACATGCCGTAAGATCAATCAATCAATCCATCAATCAATGAGATGTGACAGCATCCATAATAAAAGTAGAATATTTCGAAAAGACTTCCCCTCCTCAATCAGTGTCTATTGCATTAACACCCCCTCTCAAATGAAGGAAATAAATTAGATTGAAAGTATCACACACCTGATAGATTTATAAATCACGTGTGGTACATGGACAGTTTGAAACTAGTGACAAAAAGAGACAATTTATGTTCACTTTTGGACTAATACCCTTGGGAAAGGTATGGACTTTGTTTTTATCTCTCTAGCTATAGTACCACTGCTTCTACAAGGATATCTTTGGAATCAAATAACTCACAAAGTTTGATAAGTCATTAAACAAAGAAGCCAAAACAAAGAAACGTGATTCGCGAACTAGATCATGGAGAAGTCTATACACATTTTAGAATGAACGTAGAACAACGAGTCCAGAATGCAGCAATGCAAAAGAAAGTAAGGAAACAATGTTATTGACAAGTAATAGTGATAAACAAAACTTAATAGAACGAGAAAAGTTTGAAATATTAACACCTTAACGATTTTTATTGCGACGATCAATTCATAAAACTGCCACAAGACTACAACCAATGGCCTGTGAATATATCTAAAATTAACTAATGATTGTTAATCCTTGTTTACCAACATAAATAAAAAGCTTCTCTCAAGAAAAAAAAAAAAGAAATAGAATAGATCTTCAACTATAAAAAGTCTTCATGGCGTTGTGGCAAGCGTTCTGGACTGTGATATCGTAGTAAGCGAGTTCGAACTCCAGCCGTACGATTACGCTCATTTTCGGACTAATAACCACGAGAAAGGCATGAATCCCCTAATCCCTCCATTTCATGGGTTAAATAGTCCTACTGTATTTCTACAAATACGGTTTTGGCATTAATAACCTGTGAGGGTTGCTCTGCCATTAAACAAAGAAATCAAACTTAACAAAAGTAAACCAAATATACAAACTTGATAAAATAAAGTAGACAAAATTTTGAAAAAAAAAAAAATGTTCAAGACGCTCAAGTTGGCAAAAATCGTGAGGGGTTGTGGGATTGGAATTGAAAGAATGTGACTGTTAAATTATTTCAGTAGTAATAGGAACACTAGGAATAATTTAGACAAAATAACGATACCTGAATTAATAACATCTCTGAAAATCCATTTTCTTTTTCATTTTTATTGCATTATTTTGTCAGCTTTGCGCTCAGATTTAAACTACATTCAGCTTTCATTACAGAATATATATTTTGTGATATTTTTACTTTTCTCACTTTATAGATTATTTTGATTAGTGCTCTATGTTGATTTAAATATTCTTAATATCTATAAGCATATTTATCAAATAGAGTTGGAGTGGGGGTTTTCATTGCTTTTTTCAATTCATTTTTTGTGATTAATCAATTGAAAATGTATTGATATACAAGAAAAACATTGCAGACAAAAACATGTTAAACAAGTTGCTAGTATTTCCAGATTTGGATTTGGAGCGGTAGTACCTGTTAGGGTCCCATTGTAATATAATTGCGGAGGGATTTCGTTTTGTATATCTTGCCTTTCGCTTTAGTTAGGCTGAGAACCTTTCGCTTAGCGCATGGGTTAGTAAGGTGCAACATTAACGCAGGTGTTCACGTGACCGCGGAGAGGATGTGTCATTCAGAGATGTCAAAATAAAAATCACAGATAGGAATTGGGAACCAGGGGATGTGAATGACGTCAAGCACCGGAAGCGTGGGCTGAGAATAGAAAAAAACAGTTAGTTGAGTTCGTGCCTCCGAACGAGAAAGTTGAGATTCAGACCTGGGCGAGGCCAGACGACTTTGTGCACTGCGGGCACCGCGCGTTGGTTGGGTTGAGAGCTGACGATGTAAAAGCAGTCAGCATAGAAGGATTGTGTCTCTCTCTCCTCATGTCGAAAAACCTTTAAACTCAAAAAGGTGAATAAAAGTTTCGTACCTGAACCAATTTCGTGAATGTCGTGTATGTCTATTTCACACATCCCTATATCTGGCTATGTAACACCATCTCTGGGTTAAATAATTTGAGATAATCTCCAAAATGATTTTGAACTATATTTGCCCTTGGAAATTGATGTTACAACTAAGTAAAAAGGATTTACTGGTTTAAAATGACTGCAATGATATATTGTTGTATTGTATAAAACTAAAGACCATAATAGTTAAATTGATTTCGGTATAAAAAATGCACCCAACAAGGTCTTAGATTGCACAAAACCAATTAAATGTATAAAACGTTTATTTCCCTAACATTTGTTACTTTTTATCCTATCAACGTTTTTATTGACTAATTTGCAAAGTAATCCGAATATCTTAGATAAAGTATTTTTATCATTCCAAAGATTTATCAAATTAGTTCTATAAGAAATATTTTGGTATGATTTTCGGTAATATAATATAAAGCTCCACACCCCCTAAAAAAGGTCAATATTTCGAAAACGTGGATTAAATGAAATGTTTGAAAATGTCTCCAGATGGATAAATAATTCTGTAAATTAGGGAGTTTATATGTGTTATGTAGCTTATGACAGCTTTCTCGTTCCCCTGAGATACTCTTTTTCTTTTATCTCCACTTGTTTGATGGTGTCCGCTTCCAATGTTCTCAAGTACTTGTAAGTTTTCCTTTCTCTGAGTGTTCTGATTTTTTCTTGATTTTTTAGTTCTCTTCTTTTCGTCATTTGTCGTTTCCCGCTTTTTATTATTAGCATGGCACATATTTCTCTGTCGAATTCTATCCCAATATCCTGATTGTATATTCTCACACTATATTAAGTTTTCCAATTCTTTTTCATTTTTGGCAAATAGTTTGATGTCGCCCATGTACACCATGTGATTGATCTTTTCCTGCCATTTATGAAGTTTTTATCTGTGACCGTATTTCCCAAATATGTTATTGAGTGGAACCATTGCTATGACACTCTCTAGTTTTTCATGATTTCTTCTTCTTCTTCTTCTTCTTCTTCTTCTTCTTCTTCTTCTTATTATTATTATTATTATTATTATTATTATTAATATTATTATTATCTTAGTCGTTTGAAAATTTTTCACATCAGTTAACGCTGATGGTTTCTTACTCGAATTTGAGTGACAGCAAGTATTCTGGCCTATCTTAATAATGCGGTGATTTAGATGACCTCCATTCATCCTCTTATTTCAAGTCCCCCAATCACTGTACTAACCCTTTGGTGGCTGAATTAAGCACACCAGTTACAATTGGTATCACCGTCACTTTCATGTTCCATAGTTTTTCAGCTCTCAAGCAAGGTATTGTTACTTATCTCTTTTTTTTGCTTTCTTTCAGTTGTACCCTGTAGTCTGCTGGAACGGCAAGTCCACTGATCGTCAGGTTCCCTTTTTTTGTTGACTATCACTAGGTCTGATCATCTGACCGAGATTAGGTGATCTGTCTACATCTCAAAATCCCAGAGAAGTTTGTATGTTTCATTATCCAGGATGGATTCCGTGTTGTTCGTATGGCCAAATTTAAACTTCTTGCATAATTCCCTGTAGATTACTTTCTCCACCCAATCGTGTCTTGTCTTATTCTCTCTTTGTGCTAACTGCATTCGCTTATGATGTGATTGGTTGCTTCATCTCTATCACCTCACAACCTACATTTACTATTCTATTGCGTCTTGTCTATTTTTGCTATGGGCATAATTAGTCCTTTTGATGTTTTTCTGTGATACTATTAGAAGTGATCCAGTTTCTCACTTACGGTTTCCCTTTCTTAGCCGTGTCCTTGTCTTCTCGTGTAAGATTTCGCTTGTTTATCGCTTGGAATGTCCATAATGTTTTTTTTCTTGCCAGTTTTATTTTCTGGTTATTTTTCTTCTGTTGATCTTTGTGTTTGTCTGTATTATTTCTGGGGGCTGAATTCAATCTCCCTCAGCATTTTTAATGTAGTCTTCGAGCGTTTGTATGGAGGCATAGACGCTATCTTCAGTGATGGCGAGTCTTTTTTCCTCCTTCTTTTCTTGATAAATACAGCCTGTCAACGTCATCTCTAGGATGTAATGCCTTATACATCGTCGTGAGTTTTCTTGTTCTCTGGTCCATTTATCGAAGTTCCTCCGTTATCCATTTCAAGAATGGTTCTAAGTATCTAACAAAGGGGACTGCCCAGGCGCTTGTACATTTGATGAGATTTTTTACTTTATAGTTCGGTTTTGAGTAGTTTCCTCGTTCCCCTGAGATACTTTTTTCTTTTTTTTTTCTTCTTTCATCTCCAATTGTTTGATGGTGTCCACTTCCATGTATTTTTAGGTTTCCATTTCTCCGAGCATCCCGATCTTTTTTTTTGTTTGGTAGTTCCATCCCTTTCGTCATATGTCATTTTTATTATAAACATGGCACGTATTTCTATGCCAAATTCCATCCCTATATCCTGATTGTATATTCTCACTCTCTGTATTAAGGTTTCCAATTCTTTTAAATTTCCAGCAGACAGTTTGGCGTCGTTCATGTACATGAGGTGATTGATCTTTTCCTGCAATTTAGTAAGTTTGTATCCACTGGGCATTAGCTCAGTATGTGATTAAGTGATTATTATTATTTACTCATTGAGAGTTTTTCACATCAGTTTTAGCGGATGGTTTTTCACTGGATTTTGAGTGACAGCAAGTCCCCTCAAATCTCCAGGACTCTTCTCAGTATTCTGGCCGTTCTCAATAATTCTGTAGTTTGTATGGTCTCAACTCGTCCGCCAACTTCCAACTCCCCCTGTCCCTTTATTAATCCTTTAGTTACTGTACCAAAATCACTAAACGCAATTGGTATAATTGTCACCTTCATCTTCCATAGTTTTTTCAATTCCCTAGAAAGGTCGAGGTACTTATCCTTCTTTTCACATTCTTTCAGTTTTATTCTATGGTCAGCCGAGACAGCAAAGTCGACTATTTTGCAAGTTCTCTCTTTTTGTTAATTATTATTAAGTCTGGTTGTCTAGCCAAGATTAGGCAATCCGTTTGTATCTCAAAATCCCAGAGGAGTTTGTGCGTTTCATTCTCCTAGAAAGATGTTGGATTGTGCATATACCATTTGTTAGTATAGTCAAATTGAAATTTCTTGCACATCTCCCAGTGGATCACCTTGTCAACCCAGTCGTGTCTAGTCTTATATTCTTTCTGTGCTAATTTGCTACATGCGCTTATTATGTGATTGATGGTTTCTTCTCTATCATCACATAACCTACATTTGCTATTTTGTTGCGTCTTATCTATTCTCGTTTTGATATGATTGTTTCTTATGGCATTGTTTTGTGCTGCTATAAGGAGAGATTCTGTTTATCTCTTAAAGTTTCCTTTTCTTAGCCACGTCCAGGTTTTCTCGAGTGAAATGTTGTTTATTAGTCTTTTAAAATGCCCATAGAGATGTTTTTCTTCCCATTTTTGTTTCTTAGTTATTGTCATTCTGTTGGCCAGTACCATTTCTAATGACAGACAGTCCTCGTTCGTACTTTTCTTTGTAGTCTTCGAGTCGTTATATCGATGCGTCAACACTGTCTTCAATGGCAGCAAGTCCTGTTCTTCCTTCCTTTCTTGATACATATAGTCTGTCAATGTAGTCTTTGGGGTGTAATGTCTGATTCATGGTCATTAGTTTTCTTGTTTTTTGGTCCATTTACTTAAGTTCTTCTCTGATCCACTTCAAAAAGGGTCCCGACTTTCTAACAAGGGATACAGCCCAGGTATTTATTCCTTTGATAATGTTTCTGTAAGATGTTTATTGTCTCGAGTAGCTTTGTAATTCTCCTGAGATATTCTTTCTTAATTTTTTCTTCCATCTCCACTTGTTTGATGGTGTCGGCCTCCAAGATGCCCAAGTATTTGTAAGTTTGCTTTTCTTCAAGGGTTCTAATCTTGTCTTGATTTGGTAGTTCCATTTCGTCAGTTAGATGTCGTTTGCCACTTTTCATTACAAGCATGGAACATTTTTCTATGCCAAATTCCATTCCTATTTCCTGACTGTATATTCCAACTGCGTGTATTAGAGTTTCTCGTTCTTTTTCATTTTTTGCAAATAGTTTAATATCATCCATGTACATTATGTGATTGATCTTTTCCTGCGAAGTTTTTATCCTGCGGTGCATTTTCTGAGTATGTGGTTAAGAGGCATCATGGCAACGATGATAGTGCATATCCTTGAAATATATCTTTTTGGATCTTAACTTCAGCTAAGCTTCTTTCTTCTGCTATCAATTCAACTTTCCAGGTTTTCATAGTTTTCTCGATAGAATTTATGACTTCATGTGATATTTTATACTTTTTGAGGCAGTTTATTATCCAGCTTTACGGGACCATCTCATGTGCCTTTTTGTATTCAATCCCCGCCATGGCTAGATTTTTTCGTCTGGTCTTGCTCTCTTTTAGGATGTGCTGATCTGTATAAAGTAAGTCTGCCGTGGCTCTGGGTTCTTTGCGGCATTCTTTCTGTTCCTTGAGGAACAATCCACAGCTTGTTAGCCAGTAGCAATTCTCTTCTCTTATTTGTGCTGTTAATATTTTCCACATCATCGGTATGCAGGTTATGGGTCTGTAGTTGTTTGGGGCGGTTCATTTGCTTTGCTGCTTTTGGATCAATGTGGTTTTTCCTCTAGTCATCCAGTCGGGCACGTGTGCTCTTTGTTGGCATCTATTCATTTTTAGTGCTAGTCTGCCGTGAATGGAGGTAAATTTCTTGAACCAGAAACCATTTATTCCATCATGACCAGGGGTTTTCACGTTTGATATTTTTTAGTGTCGTTTTAAGTAAATCAATGGGTATTTCCGCTTTGGAGCCTTCTTCGAGCCCTTCTAATTCTTTTGTCATATTGTTTATCCATTCAGCCTTTTCGTTATGTTTTTTAGTTGCCATATTTTAGTCCAAAATTGTTCAGTTTCTTTTGTATTCGGTTGTTGGTATGCTTTCGTGTCATCTCCTCCCAGTTGCTGGGAGAATTTCCTTTCATTGTTTTGGAATGTGCTGCTTTTTCTGTATTGTTTTACCCTTTTTCGATATCTTTTTAATCTTCCTTCCTTCGCCAGTAATTTCTGGTTTATTTCCTCAAGTTGTATTGTTATTCTTTTCTTGTGTTGCCTGTTCCCTTTTGTTCCTACATATTCCATCGTCTCCTTTGTTTAATAATTTTGGACTTTTTTCGTAGATTTTTTATCTACGTTTCCAGTTGAATTTCCCATCCTGGTTTTGATTTTTTCTTCGTACTTTTTGAGGGTATCCCATTTTCTCACTAACTAATTTCGCCCTTGCATAGATTAGTTTATCTGATTCGGTTATATTATTCGTTGATATATAAGGTAGTACTTAATTTATTTTATTCGTTTCCGTTTTAAATGTTGTCCATTCAATGTTTCTTAATGATGGTAAGGTAGTCTTTTCCCCGTTCATAATACCCTTTAAATTTTCTAGATTTACTTTTTGTTCTTGTGATAATGTTTGCTCTGGGTTGTTTCCATTTTCCGAAGTTGGCAGTTTATTTCTGTTTGGCTGTTTTTGTTTGTTAGTACTTGATGTGTGTGGTACTGTATTATTATCTTGTTCATTATATATTTTCATGAGTATTTCTAGTATTTCAATATCAGAAAACCAACCTTTCTTTATTATTGTCCAGATGTGATCGACAAGTCTTTGACTTGTTGTCTGAATACTAGCACATTCTTGCCAGATCTCTATCATTCTTTTCCTATATCCTCTTTGTGTAGGGTTACTCCTAAAATAGCAGCTTAGTGCAAGTTGATTGTCTTCCCTAGTCCATGTTTTGTGTTTACGTCTTCGGTTGGTGTACTTCCTTGAATTGTCATTCATGTACCTGAAAAAAGAACAGCCAACATTCGCAGGAGGACAACTGATTCTCCCATGTTGGCTATCTGGAGAGCACCTGCCCATCATGACACCCCAGCCTGTTGCCTGGGTCCCACGTTGTGCCATATTTTATTTCAAGATTTTTATCATGGGTGGTATATTGTAGCTATATCAGACCCAGGGGTTGTTTATCATCTGCGTGCCTGACACAGATGTGACCGATAATAGTCACGGTGGCTGTTCATGAACAGCGGGTCACCTAAACCCCACAACCCCCAAAACCCTCCCACCCCCCAAAAAACAAACAAGCTAAGTTTTAACTTAGTTAAAATCAATAATTCTGCCATTTTTATAGCTTATTTCTTGACTGAGTACCTGAACTAGTTTCAAGTGTTCCTGTATTACCTTTATGGTTTATATTTAATGCCCTATTTTGAGACTTTGTTTCCGGTAAAGCTGGTCATATTTTAATCAATACTAAGCTCCTGGTGTTTTCCCCGTTATACTGAGGACGATAAGCGTTCCTACTGAATGCTTTCAGACAACATCATAGATTTAGAGTAGTCATAGATGAACCATATAGAATTTAGCGCGGTAAATTTAAACAAATCTATATCGTGATTTCGAAATAGTTTAGCTGAAAATAATTTTGGGAATTAAAAAGTCATCATTCAAAATGCAACTGTTCGCTAAAAGATTTTACGAGTAATGAAAAATCAAACCATATAATGACTTGTAAATGATCGGGTGTGTAAGAGGAGAAAATGAAACAGTGCAACAAAATGATTATTATGTAAATCATTATTATTTATATATATTTATCTATATAACTGCGCAAAAATGGTGATTATTGTTATTTTAAGATTAAAAATGTGTTTTTGAAAATTTGCAGTGAAATGTTTAAAACATATTTGGGATAGTATTCAAACTTAAATCAAATTCCTGGATTAAATAACCCATAAAGAGTTGATATACCGTTAAACCAAATCAAATCAAACTGAATTAATTCTGCAAAAATTGAAAATTTTCTATTTTTCCTCGCATGTTAAATTTTCGGTATTTTTTCAAGTATTTAATGGCATATCAACCGTTTTGGGTAAATTTATGCAAACCCAATCCTTCTAGAAGAAGAGAACTAATCCTATTCGTAGACGTGAGGATAAAGGGTTAATAGAACGACAGGAGTTCGAACTCGCATACCACGCTTCTGCAATCCAGAGCTTTGACCATTACACCACGGGCACATCGACTTCGTTTTTGAATGCTTTTTCTTTATAAAATAAAATAAAATAAAATAAAATAAAATAAAATAAAATAAAATAAAATAAAATACAAAAAACTGATAATTTTTCGATTTTTAATTTTACATATTTATTCCTTTTTACTGACAGGAAGTAGACAATGGTTATTTTATTCACGAATTTTACTTCTACTGAAGAAGATGTATCCAGACATAAAATCAGGAAGTCTCTAAAAGAAATTGGTATTTCCAATAGGATTTTCGCAAGAAAACCTCAGCTGTCAAAGAGGAATATTACTGACTGAAAGAAATGACCTCTACAAGGGTAGCGGCTTTCGTTTTTTTTTTTTTTTTTTTTTTTTTTTTTGTGATGAGTTAAGGCTTTCTCTTCTTTCAAATGAACATCTTACGTCTAAGAACAATAACAGAAAAATCTAGAGAAGAAATATGTTTACAAACAGAACTTTTAAAGAAACTGACGTATTTGTTCGGGGCTTTTTCACCAATCAATATCGTATTTTTCTTACTCTCTCACAGAATACGAAACAACACCATGGAGATCACACAATGTGAGAGACTATTAACGTGGGATCCGGAACAAAAGTTGCCAAATTCTAGAGCAGTTCTTTTTTTTTCAAATCTTCAATTATCAGATTAGTCTAACTTGGGTGTTTTGGTTGTTAATTCGGGATCCCCTTTAGAAATAAACTTCGAGCTATTAGTCACTATTGGCCCCCAAGTTAAAGTATTACATTATCAAAATGCTATTTCTACTCGCTAATGAATTTTTAAAAAGTATTTCTTACGTTATCTAGCCGGCATTCCTCGAAGTTCCTCAAAGAGAGTTGAGGTAGAAGAAAGAAATGAAGTGGTTCTCCATATCAGGAAAATAAAGACAGACACATAGTTAAAAAAGGTAAAAATGAAAACTAAAAGAATTATTTAATTCAAACGTTGAATGTCAGAAAATGTGATTGGAAGGAACAAAATCTTATTTTGATTGAAAAACCTTTACAAATAAAGATTCCTTATTTTCAGTCAGAATGGATATAGTCGAAAGACTCAATAAGAGAAATGTTGTAGAGTGGGTTTTCGAAAGCTCGTCAAAAGAGTCAAGGTGTAGCATTATTCATTCCTTGCAATAAAAATGTCATTTCCACTTACTAAAGCGAAGGAATTTTAAAGAAGTATCTCGTGTAATACGTTATAGGGGTTTCTCGAAGGTCCTCGAAGACAACTGAAGTAAAAGAAATAACTGAAGAGGCTTTTTATATATAGAAAGGAAATTCATACACGTCGTACCCCGCCCCCCCCAAAAAAAACACCAAATCCCTGAAACATAAGTTTTTATTTCGGATATTAACTTATCAATCCACTATCAATTTTATTAAATGGTTTTCTTCGTCCATGATGGAAAAGCCTTTGGTCATCCATAAATCGATGCCTACTCCGACGGGGAGCGGTTTTACGTTATTCAAAATATACATAATCTAACTTTACTGATTCAGCACTTACGCTTCTTTTAAATCTACCCAAGTCTCAAATCTGATTGTCTCTCGTCCCTAAATCGAAAATTCATACAATTGACTGTTTATCCTCTTGTCAGGCACGTCCAACATAATTGGATGTTAAGGTCACTGGAGGTTGTGGTGGGTGGACACAACTTTACATTATTTCTGAAGAATCTTTCTGATGTTATGATTATCAGAATAGAGAATTAATAGAAAAAAATTAAATATGAATTTTGTTTGTCAATAAACAATAAACAAAAAGAATTTATTGGCAGTTCTTCATTGTTCATCGGGCTGAGACTAACCATTTCCCTCCGTATCTATCTATCTAAATTTCTGTGTGTAAGCTTATGTTAATGCGCGTGTGCATATGTGATGAGAAATAGTTTTTTTCAGTAATTCAAGATTTTAAAAACCTATTTACATCTAATGCCACTTAATATAAGTATAAAATCTCCATAATTTATGTATAGACAAGCATTAACGTCAAATCTCTTAATGTTATATATATATATACCGGACATTGGCCTAGCGGTTAGAGTGTTCGCCAATGGCCCGGCAGACCTGGGTTCAATCCCAGGTCGAGTCATACCAAAGACTCAAAAAATGGTACTTGATGCCTCCTTGCTTAACACTCAGCATTATAAGGTACGGATCAAGGGTAAAGTGAAGCAATCGAGGGAAGGAGTAGCGCCCTCCCCTACACCTTGGTGTAGTAGCTATCGAAAAAGGAGCCTTCGGGTCACTCTCGACTATGGTCGCCAACTTTACTTTATATATATATATATATAATTAATCATTAGGATCATTAGGAAGCCTAACTTCGACTTCGAAGTTAGGCTTCCTGATGATCCGATAAGGTGAAACTGTAGTAGAAGATTTTGGCTCGCGATTTAAGTTAATTTTATAATTGGCTCCACTTGCGTTGAGCACGTTTGTAATTGTAGTATTGCAGGAGTCGCGGAAGGTTTTTAGTTTTCTTTTGACCAACTGACTGCGTATCCCTTGATTTTTTTCAAAGGGTCAGACGAGGTTGGCCTTTTCTTTCTTTTTGACCTATAATTTTTTATTTTCCCCCGGGCGGTGGTTCGAGATACTATTATCTCTTGTTCCTGGCGGTTTTTTTTCGTTTTTTTCTGGTACTGTGAATGCTGGTAGATATTAGATTAGTAAATATATATATATATATATATATATAGATATATATATATATATATATATCTTACGTCTAAGAAGAATAACTGAAAGATCTAGTGAAGAAATACGTTTATAAACAGTTTAAACTTTTAAAGAAACTGACGTATTTGTTCGGGGCGGTTTCACCAATTAATATCGTATTTTCTTACTCTCTCACGGTGTGTGAAACAACACTATGGAGATCTCTCAATGTGAGAGCCTATTCATGTGGGACCCCGAACAAAAATTGCCAAAGTTTTTTAATTTTACATATTTATTCCTTTTTACTGACAGGAAGTAGACAATGGTTATTTTATTCACGAATTTTACTTCTACTGAAGGAGAAGATGTATCCAGACATAAAATCAGGAAGTCTCTAAAAGAAATTGGTATTTCCAATAGGATTTTCGCAAGAAAACCTCAGCTGTCAAAGAGGAATATTACTGACTGAAAGAAATGACCTCTACAAGGGTAGCGGCTTTCGTATTTTTTGTTTTTTTGTTTTGTTTTTTTTTGTGATGAGTTAAGGCTTTCTCCTCTTTCAAATGAACATCTCACGTCTAAGAACAATAACAGAAAAATCTAGAGAAGAAATATGTTTACAAACAGAACTTTTAAAGAAACTGACGTATTTGTTCGGGGCTTTTTCACCAATCAATATCGTATTTTTCTTACTCTCTCACAGAATACGAAACAACACCATGGAGATCACACAATGTGAGAGACTATTCACGTGGGATCCGGAACAAAAGTTGCCAAACTCTAGAGCAGTTCTTTTTTTTTCAAATCTTCAATTATCAGATTAGTCTAACTTGGGTGTTTTGGTTGTTAATTCGGGAACCCATTTAGAAATAAACTTCGAGCTATTAGTCACGGTAGGCCCCCAAGTCAAAGTGTTACATTAGCAAAATGTTACATTGTCAATAACAAACTATATATATATATTTATATATATATAAAGTTTTTTGTTGGTCCAACTTGGGAAAAGTAAATATTTTGAAATGAGTAGGTTCGCAAATAATTTCATTTTAGGTATTTAGGTTTTTTACTGTTTCATCTACTCGAGCTTTACACGTACTTAGGACTTTACTTTTTCTTCAGGAGATCTAAATCACCGAGTTAATGTAACAGAGCCACACATGAATATGGGAAATGTACATAGAATGTTCATAACTCATATATAGATAACATAGGAATCCCGAAACACAAGAAACACTTACGACTTCTTAGTTCAGGTACGAAACTTTTTATTACCTTTTTGAGTTTAAAGGTTTTTCGACATCAGGAGAGAGAGGCACAATCTTTCTATGCTGACTTTTCTATCTGCCCCAAACCACGTGCGGCACTCGCCGCAAGGCCTCGGCCAGCTCCGAAGGTCAACCGTCTTCTTCGGACGCTAGAACTCAACTCATTGACTTTTCTCAAATCTCAGCCCACGCTTCCGGTGCGTGACGTCACCCATCACCTGGTCCAATTCCTGTCAGGGATTTTTATTTTGACGTCTCTTAATGACACATCCTCTCCGCGCGCGCGTGAATACCTGCGTTAATGTTGCACCTAACTAACCCATGCGCTAAGCGAAAGGTTCTCAGCCTAACTAAACCGAAAGGCAAGATATATAAAACGAAATCCCTCGGCCATTATATTACGTTTAGTTCAAGTCGTTGTTTTTATCGTAAACATTCTTTTGATAGGTTCTTTTGATTTTGCTAATTTTCTGATTTTTTGTGTCGTTGAATCTCCCATTGGGGTCAATAATCCATGAAGACCACATGATTTTTTTGTGTTTGTGTATATATAAATATGTATTCTGTGTGAATACATACAGTTGTGCACCTATGTATTCATGCACACATATTTTCAAGGGTATTGGTAAGATTTTCGTTCTCCTTTGTTAATTCTTTTTTTTTCTTCCTTTTACTTTGAGTCTATGATTTTTTTTATGTGTGGTGGTAAGTATAGAAATTAATTTATCTTTGCCAAAAAATAATTTCTTACTGAGTGGCTGTTGATTTAAGGGTAGTTGGGCGAATATTTTCGTCTATGAATCTATGTATAAGGATTATTTTTCTTTGTATGGAATGTTTGCGTGTGTTGGTGTTTGTTTTGATGATTTTATCTGTTGTGTATATATATGTATGCGACAGTGTGTATTGTGGTGTTTTTTTTGTATGATTTTCTTTCTGGGTGATAATAGTGTGAGTGGTTGTTCTTCTGGTGAATGTCTGGTTTTGTTTTGTAATGTGAATGTATAGTTTTTTGTCTGTTTTTTTTTTTGTTTTGTTTTCTTTGTTTTGGTTTTTCATCCTTCTCTTTGTAATTTCACAAAAAAAAGTCTCAACCACCATACAGAGACACAAATACAGAATGGGTTTAATAAGATCTGCTATTGTGCATCCCACAACGGGGTTAATAATCACACAGACAACAGTAAGAATAACAACAAGAAGGTAATAAACGTTTTGTTAGACAACGTGAATTACCCAAGAAATAAGAAACACAACACAATAAGAAACCATTTTTAGCCAACACAAGCCGAACAAAAAGATCAGTCAAGGTAACATACCGGACAAAACCAAAAACACAAAACCTAAAAAAAAAAAAAATCAATCTATCAACATATCATCATCATCATGTCGCGCTTCCAGCACTGATTTCCCTTACCCTCTATCACCACCCATCTCTATTGTCCATCGCTCCGGGGAGGTCTTCAATGCTAAATCCGGCATCGGCACAGAGCTGTTGTCTATAGGTTCTAGCTGGTCGTCCTGCCTTTGCTTGTCAATGTGAGGGGGTCCACTGGAGTATATCGCTTATTACAGGGTGGAACGATAAGATTGTCGTCCTAGAAAAGACGACATGATTCCATTTCCGTTTAATGAAACCCGGTCTTCTTTTTTTGTTTAAGACCATCTACTAGTTGGCCAGTTGAGTACAAATCCCAAGAGCGATAGGAGCCTTCTATCATGTCTGAAAGTGACACAATGTTCAACGAGCGAGATCGGTGATGCGCCGCTGTACAACTCATGCTTTCTACCGATCCAAGTTATGACAACAGGACCATTGCCAGCACCCTCAAAATGCAAATCTAACGAATAACAGGGACGTGCCCAGGCTGATGAAAACAAAGTTTCCGGCTACGGTTATGGTCTTTGGTGTGGTTTCAAGTGAGGGCCACATCATGCCACCTCCCATCTTCGAAGTCGGCTTGAAAGTCAACACCAAAGTGTACCTGGATGTGCTGAAGAGTGAAGTGATCCCCTGGTGCAATCAGGTGGCCGGTGGCAGACCCTGGGTGTGGCAGCAGGACTCGGCGCCGGCCCACAAGTCCAAAGAGACCTAGGCTTGGGTTCAGAAGGAGTGCTTCTCTCATCAGTCCCCCTCCTCCTCCGACCTGAAACCGCTGGACTACTTCGTTTGGTCATATGTCGAGAACATCACCTACATGACCTACCCCAACACCAAAGCCAGCCTGATCGCCGCCATCCGCGGAGTATTCGCTGAGCTCCCTTCGGCGCTTGTGGAAAAGGTATGCTCTCAGTTCCGGATCCGTATCGAGGCGGTGATTGAGGCTGAAGGCGGCTACATTGAATAGGTGTCAGCTCTACTACATAATTAAGTTACCTGAATTGATTTTTTCAATAAAAGTTTTAAAATAAAGCTGTAGTATTGTTTTTTTTTTTGGACGACAATTTTATCGTTTCACCCTGTAGTTCGTCCTTACTTCTCTAGCAGTGTCCCGCCTGTCTGGTTCGTTTAACTTGGATAGTTTTCATGATGGGTGATAGGTGGCCGTAAAGTTGGTGCTTTGTGGGATGTTGCCTCCTGGACTTGTTCAATATTGCTTGCAGCATTCTTGTGTAATCGCTGTCAAGCTTTTTCTCCATACGTTCAGTTAGCGTCCAAATAGTGCATCCATATGGCAGTATCGACAAGACCGCTACTTGGAAAAAACTGTGTTTTATTTTATCGGTCGGGTCTAACTTCCATATGACCGATAGCCTATCGATAGCTGTACATGCCTTTGCTAGTCGCATGTCGATGTCTGTCTCGGTTGATGAGACACTGCTTCCTAGGTAGGTGAACTTGTCTACTAGTTTCAGAGAACTACAATTTAGTGTGGAGATGTCGCTTCTTTGATTAAATCACATGTATTCCGTCTTGTGTGCGTTGACATGGAGGCCTATACCAGCAGCTGCTCGTTCCAGACAATGTAGCAGGGTTTCGGCTTGGGCGGGTGTATTTGCCAGAAGCGCAATGTCATCGGCGTAGTCCGCGTCCGTAATTTTTTGTGGAGGGTATCCTCTGCTTCTTATCTTTGCCAGTAGTTTATCAAAACTAGGTCTAAAATGTTTCCCCACCCCAAAAGCAATCTTGGCCTCAAAGAATTAGAACGAAAATTTAGATTGACGGAGAAAATTTTATTAAAATATAAAGATGACTCTGTAGTAAAACATAAATACAAATTCTTCACGGATAAAGATAATTATTGAATTAAACACGTTCTTCGAAAAACTCTGAAACATTAATTTAGAGGAAAAAAGAAACTGCACATTTCACTCTCGAAACTAAACAAAGACAAGTCTTAAAATATACAGGAAAACGACAATAATAAAAGATGCAGACAAAGGAAACACAGAGGGTATTTTGAATAAAACATGCAACCGACTAAAAGTCCAGAAAATACTAAGGAAGGAAACAAATAATGAATTAATTAATTCAAACAGAGACAATGATGTCACATCAAAAATTACAAAATTCTTTGTCATACAAATGGAACATGAATAAAGAAAGAAAATAACAGAGCACATCCCAAAAAGTAGCCATTTTTATGGATTACCAAAAATCCACAAATCTGAGGAACATAAAAGTCTGAATAAAAAGAAATTCCAAAACCCAGTGACCTCAAATTTATTGCAGAAGGCCCATCATGCACCACCAACAGACTCAACAAACTAATATAGACTCCACTAGTCTTTCCTATATACGATAAAAAGCTACATTAGAGATGAATTCCATTTTTTAAACTCTTTAACACAAAAAACTGATCCCAAGACACTCATGATTGCATTTGACGTCAACAACCTATAGTAATATCCCCCATAAATTAGGAAAATTCTCCATTTCATTTTGGATAGAAAAATACCCAGAAATATTACACTCACGATTTAACAATAATCTTTCACTGATGGTATAAAACTGATCTTAAATAATAATTCTTTCCAATTCAACAACAATAATTACATCCAAATTCTAGAAACAGCTATGGGAACTAAAATGGTACCAATGAACACCACATTAACCTTAGGATACTTATAAGAAAATCTATGAGAAATTAGGAAAAATAAAACAACAATATAAAAACAGAATTTATGAGATCATGAGAAAGATACATGAATAACTTTCATATTATAGAAATGTGAACGATTTACATAGCTCATTCCAAAACCTACACTAAAATTCACCATAAGACACAATATTAAAACCACCATTTATAGACACCCTCATTACAAATCCAAACGGCCAAATGATCTCAGCTATTTACCACTCAAAAATACCCCCATTTCAAGAGTCAGCACCACCAAATTTACATAAAATTAATCCCTCACCCCATTGGTTATAGGATCTGCGCCGTGTTCACCAAGAAAAAAACTCTCGCAAACCCGCCTTGAAGAATTACAGGTAACATTCTGTTAGAGGATATATCCCGCAACACTAACAAATAAGGGGTTAGAATTAGCCGAAAAATATCATTAAAAGAACTTCGAACCCATAAAAACAGATCAAAGAACAACTCTTCGCATATTCAACATTAAAAAACCCAACTCAGAGTTATTCACAGAAATATCAAAGAATCTAAATCAACTTGAAAACAATGATAGAATTAAAAACATACTACACGCAACAAAATTTTTAAAAGCAAACAAAAACCAAAATCTAAGAATGCACTCTAACTTCATCTACATTTAGCAAATATACAACGCAAGGAATCTCAAAAGGCGAAAATAAAAGATGTGGAGTGAGTAATATAATCAGAAAAGGAACACCCAAATACAACTTTCATTAGAAATAGAAATTTAAGCTGCAATTCAAAAATATAGCATACTTAATTAAACGCGCAAACTGAAACTATATATATATATATATATAGGTTGTACGCAAACAGAGTCCCTTTACATAAAAGCAACTTTAAAGTACCAGAAAATAGAAAATTTTATGTATCAAAACATTTTGATGAATGTAGCATAATGTTAATATACCAGACTGATGATTACTCACGACTTGAATTAAAGGAAAAATTCCTAGATTTAAACCAACATTAAACAGAACCTGACCTCTTTCTCTCTCTCTGTCTCTCTGTCTCTCCCTCTCTCTCTCTGTCTCTCTCCCACCCAGAAAAACACACAAATACTTTAAAGCCACCTAATGCACTTGAAAAACGTATAGGTGCATATATACATAAGTCTACATGCTTACATATATACGCACGCACGCACTTTTACACACACACACACACACACACACACACACACACACATATATATATATATATATATATTTACAAAAATACAAACAAGAAAAAAGACATAAGAAGGAAAAAAAAAGAAAGGAGAATAAAAATCCACCTCGTGCGCTAAAAAAAAATTGTGAGTCCACATGTATGTATATATAAGTGTACATATATGTGAACATATGTACACACAGAATATATGCTTAAACATGCATATAAAAAATAACTCCAATGGGACATTCACAGATATAAAACTCGGAATTCAGCAAGAACATAAAAGAACTTATCAAAACAATCATTACTATAAAAACAAGAACGAGAACTTAAATAGGTAAAATAAAATCCCCAGAAGAAGAAGAAGAAGAAGAAGAAGAAGAAGAAGAAGAGGAAAAGTCCGAAAATTGTGTATTGTACCAGTATATGAAATATTAAAATCCTAAACACCAAATTTGAAAGGATTTGGGGACCTATTCACTTTAATATATATATATATATATATATATATATATATATATATATATATATATATATATACGCATAGATGACCACTTTTATGTACCTACGAATTCAATTTAGTGGTATCAGTTTCTGTTGTAGACCAATCTTTGAAATTACATTTCAATCATACATCTTAGATGCATCAGGGAGGTCTTCAGTGATGCGCTGTCTTCATTGCCGATTTCGGGTTATTTCTGCATCATATCAGCTCCGACAGTAACCCCGGCTTGACTCTCAAAGAGCCAAGCCGCCTCCGTGATCGCGACGTACTACATATATATATATATATACATATAGGTATGTGTGTGTGTGTGTGTGTGAGTTGTGTGAGGTATTTGCGTGCATTTATTTTACAAAACAAACATTTATTTTCGACACTTGGAAGATTAAATCAGGGCGTTGATCCTGTCTTTTTTCCTCCTCCTCCCCTCACCCACACTTAGAAATCTGTTAAGACTTTAGCTATTCCTATATTATAAAAGATACAGAATATACTGTCTATCTAGAATCCCGATAAAATTGAATGATTCCACTCTATCTGAATATATTGCTTCGTTGTTTCTTCTTTAGTTTCTTTATCGGTAAAAATACGTGCCCTTACTTGAGAAAAAAGAACAAAAAATATATAAATTCTAATAAAATTATTATGATTTTTATTTTTGCGTGATTTGATGGATATAGAAATATGAACATGATATAAATGATTAGCAAAAATAATTTGAATCATAAAGAAATATTCCGATAACTTTTTGAGAGTCTATGTACATGATAATCCTTGTATCGTTTAAAATAAAACGTCTATTTGAAAGAGATATAATTTGCTTTTTCTTACTTCATTACATTTTGAATACAATGGCGGTTTGGTGTTAACGCAAAAATAAAAGTAGTTTTTTTTTTGGCATTGACCTTAGTTCCCCGCCTATTTTACAACGTCTTTCCTCTGTAATTTAGAATATGTCCAAACAGGAATTGTTATTTTTATTGATTTTTTTAATAGATTTTTTTTTATAGATTTTTCTCCATTTAATCATGAGCAGCTACCATATAATTAGCTATATATTTGGAAAAAATAAAAAAGAGATTGAGGGAGAATGAATGGAACTGACTTAATTCATCCAACCATTTGTAAAGTCATTTTTGTTTCTACTTTATACGAATATCTCGAGCCCACTGCATTTGACACCCCCCCCCAAAAAAAAACATTTTCTAATTTGATAACCTCGGAGGTCAACATTGCATATTCTATTTTCAAACCAATTGTCCATATCCATGTAATAAGTAATCAAGTCTCTGGATCTTTTTGTTTGATTGTAATGCTCTCTCTCTCTCTCTCTCTCTCTCTCTCTCTCTCTCTCTCTCTCTCTCTCTCTCTCTACATATATATATATATATATATATATTTATCTATCACACAATCACACAAAAACAAACCCGTACAGACTTCTGAATTATTGAATAGATGATGGAAATAGCATTGCATGTTTCGGAGGCAAAGTTTGAAACGAATTTCTGCCAATTACCATTTAAGGTTCTTGAAGTAAAAGGAGTAAGCACAGATTTCCAAGCAAAATATTTTCCGCGGCAAAGATGGTAAGTACAGGCCAAACCCTTCCATAAGTATTAGTCTGATCGGGAACGTCCGGAGTTTGAAGTCGCAGTTCAGTACATTAACCACTACACCACGGAGCCATCCCCGAATAATTTTTAAATAGATATATTTGATCTATAGATGGGACCCTCTCATATACTGTTGTTCCGTGTTAAAGTGAACTTGAGAATAATAGCAATAATGGTGTATTCATCAATCCCTATATCTTTAGGACTGGAACCTCACAACCAAATGCAGTTTAGTGTTCTAGCCTGAACACTCCTCTTCGGGGGATGCAGTTAGCGTATTCTAAGCTTTGCCAACAAAGAGGTCTTTGAAGTTCCAATAAAAAGCAACTGATAAATTAAAAGGAGAGAAAATATTCAATAGAAATTATGATACATGAATCTCATTCTTCAAAGAATCATATAATTTCATATTTTAGAAAAACATTTTTGTCTTTATATAACCCTACCGTTCTTAAATAGACTACTACACCAAATAGACGCTTGTACCTCCACGAACCTTGTAACGCTACGACACTACATAAACATTTGTACCATCACAGTTCTAACGGGTCTATGAGTGTAGCACTACCTGTTGTAACTTCTCCGTGAGAAAAAGTGACGAACACATAAAACACGTCTTGGTTCGCTAATACAAAGGTTTATTCGCTACTACACCTCTTTGTAGTCGTCTAGCAGAGAGAAACAGAATATGAAAAATGAGTCCACTGACAAAGAGAAATAAAACGTCGTGAGAAGAGAGAGAGAGAGAGAGAGAGAGAGAGGGAGAGAGAGAAGACACAGATCATAATATTATCTTTCTCGTTTTCTGTTGTACTTCTCGCACGTGCTAGGTTGCTGGTTCCGTCTTCATGGCTTCTCAGCGAGAGCTTACCCAAAATGTACGCCGTAATTTTCGGCCGTCTTCATATCGTCGTGACCAGAGTTTTTTTTTCTGTTTTCTACCTCGTGTCCCCATCCCCAAACGGCTTTTCCGTTTGAGTTTCTTTCAGCCAGCCTAAATCTGTTGCCCATTTGCTGCTGATACATAGTCTATTTTTAACCCAAGCGTATACTGCTATCCCGACCTAGACCTGGGGAACCTACCCTGTTCACCTTCCCATTCATTTCTCCCCCATATCCTCTCTGTCTGTCTGTCTGTCGGTCTGTCTCTCAGTGACTGCCTTGAATCTCTTTCTCATATATGTCCCTCCTTTTCTATGATCGACTTGTGAATTTCGTAAGGAAACAATTTACCATTAAAACAATCAACTGGTGTCCTTAATTATATCACATTTAACCCTTTTTTCTAAATAAAACAGATCTATCTTTAGGGACATAATGGGATCTAAAGATCCCCTTAAATACGCGATTAAGTTGCTAGTTGTTACATAATACTCGGCTTCTACCTTCCCTACTATTCCTTGGCACTGCCCAAAGAGCCAGTAGTAGGTGGACAGCGACAGAGATCTGACACGGTGCTAGTATGGTCGAGCCGGGCAAGAACATCACCTACCAATGCGGTAGACCAATTCCAACCTAATAAGATGTTGGAGAAATATTCCACATTGTGACAAACGTACCATTATTTTATGTGTTGATATTTTTGTTTGATTTTCATGTAAACAAATGTCTGAAAGTATTTTCGCATTGTTGTTATTTTATAACAGATTTTACAAATATCTGGGTGGCAGTGAGAAGAGGTGGATTCATGCCTTTTTCAAGGATTTTAGTGAGAAATGAAAAGGAAATAGCCTCGGCCGAAATTGGCTGTGTATATGATTGATTATAAGGGCAATGTGTTCTGGAAAAATTTCAGAATATTTTGATTTTCGCCCCTCTCTTGAAGAGAAGTAATTTTGATAAAGGATTTCTTTTGGAAAAGAAATGTCAAATAAATTCATTTACTTTTTCCGCTATTATTTCTATTTCTTTTTTTTTTCTCTTCTTTTTTCATTTTCATTTTTTAATCCTGTCGTTTGCGCGTTTTTTGTTTATTTCTAAGTCGAGTCCCTTCAACCATTTTAGTGGGCGATTTCAATTCACTATCTGTTAAGAGAATCATTAAATCTATCTTCTCTCTCGTACGAAGTAACACTCCTAAATTCCTTAGGAAATAACTTGTATCTCAACCAAAGTGATAAGTGCACTCTATGATTTTCTTACTGGTTGTTTTTCTTTTGACGAGAGGTCTAAGATCTTATAAAACTTTTTACCCACTCATGAACACAAACAAATAAACCAAAAAAAGAAAAAAGTTAATAAACAAATAAAAGCAAGAAAAAACTAAACAAAGAAACAAAAAAAAAAACAAACAACATAATTTAGTTGTGATAATTATTAGTCCATAATACTTTCTACAAAATAACTAATTTAATTCTAATTCATTTATCGAAAGAAGCAAATATTTTTGGTAAAATCTTTGTTAAGCATGACAAATTTATGAAAATATAAAAAAGAGATTAAATTCTTTTAGAATTTTGGAACGTATTTTCAATTTTATTCAATGCTACTAATTTACTGAAATTATCTAGGCTAAATTGCTTAACTGGGGTTTTGAAATAAGCGTGTTCGAATCCCAATCGCTCTGTGAGGTTCATTTTTGGGGAAAGGCATGAAACTCTTTATCCCCCTAGCTACGAGTTAAATAGTATCCCAGATGTTCAACAAGCATAGCTTTGGCTTGGTTTCTTTGTTTAATGGCATATCAACTTTTGTAGGTTATTTAATGCCAAAGCTATTCTCCGAGAAAACAGATGAGGTACTGGTACTATTTAACCCATAGCTGGGAGGATAAGGGGGTTCATACCTTTCCGAAGGGTATTTGTCCGAAAGTGAACATAATAGAGCGACTGGAGTGCGAACTTGCGTACTATGGTTCTGCAGTCCATCGCTTTAAGCATTACACCACGAAGACCACCACAGCGCTTTGGCTTTAAAATAACTACAAAGGTTCATATGTCATTAAACCAATAAACCAAATTAAACTTAAGAGCTAAAGATTTGAATACTATCCACACCACATGACCCCCCCAGAAAAAAAAATTATAAACAGATTTTTCAAAATTACAGTTTTTCTTTTTATTATTATTTTTTTAGTTTTATTTCACAGCTTAAAAGAAGATTCTCTTAGTAATTATTGACTCATTTATGACAAAATGTTCCAAAAACCTGCCAGACTGCTGCATCAGAATAAGTTTGTTCGAACTCTTTTCGGTCTGTTTATCTTACCATCAGACTGATATGAACCCTTATACCTCACAAGCTAACGGTTAAATTGTACCACTACTGTTCTTCTATAAGGATGGCTCTGGCATTAAATAACCCACGAAGGTTGATATGATATTAAACAAACCAAACCAAACCAAACCAAACAATTTGTGCCAGAGTTATCGAACTTTATACATGATCGTACACAATACGAATTCAAGACAGCAAAATAAAAGTTGTGACGTTTTATTGGCACAAGTTTTTATTGAAAGAATTTTCGTTTTTCCAAGGATTCATTTGACAATCATCATCTTTATTGTATTTTTATTTAGTGAACTTTCGAGTCGCACTTAGTGGATTGGCTATCGTCATAGTTAATGGAATCGGGGACCCGAGTTCAAATCCTGAACCAAGCTGTTTCCATTAGATTTCTAATTCTCTTGTGAAAGGCATAAATTCATATCACCCCCGTCTATAGGTAAATAGTAGGACAGCTTATGTTTTTTTAGCCTTGTTTAGGCCGCCAGTCTAGGAAAATGAAAACTCTGAATCCAAACCAGTTACACTTCGCTAAAAATAACCTTGTGTCACATAGTACTCGTGGCGAAAGCGTTCGGTAAATGCACACGCATATACACGCCCAAACATATACATACATACATACATATATATATATATATATATATATATTGCCATTAAAGCAAATGGAGGACTAAGACTATTAGCAATGGTCTACAAAACGGACTTCCTAAGGAACATTCTGTGCCATGCTGTCGCCACTCTCTTTCATGTGGATCAATGCTTTGCAACTTTGGTTTGGCTTAATGTTTCTTTTTCTTCACACGTAGGCTTGGCTAAATTTAGATAATATCTACGCCAGGCAACCCATTATCTGCCAGATGTTACATTGATTGACGTATATATATATATGTGTGTGTGTGTGTGTGTGTGTTTGTGTGTGGGTGTATACACTATCATCCATAAATAAATAGACGTCTGCCCATTTTTAAAAATAAAAGTTAATTTTCTTCCAAAGCAAAGGTACCAGATTTTATCGTTTCTAGTGGAACATTATACAATGAAAATGGATATTATTAAGTATTATTTATAGCCAAACTCTACAACATTATAACCTAAGAATATGAATCTATAGCAGTTCAAAAATAATAATTCACTTTATTCATGCAATTTTATTGTGGGTTGGTTGGAAATAGTATATCAACTCCTGTGGGTTATTTAAAACCAACATTTTTTTCTCTATATATTATTTGTCATCAAATAGTTGGGTTGGCTGAATAGTTAATTTGTTTATTGAGGTATCAACATGAATGAGTCGCTTAGAAATTTTTGGTATAAATGATTTGTAGGCGAATAGTTGGAATTGTTTGAGTTGAGACAAAAGTTGACAGACGATTTTAGCCCACAGCTTTGTAGATGGTCTCGATTTGCAGACACCTTCAGTATTTTTATATCAACCAACTAATTTTAGGCTTAGGGGAGTCTGCAAGGCGTAGTGGTTAACGTGATTTAGTTCAAACTCCAGTTGTGATATTATGTTCACTTTCGGAAAAATTCTCCTGGGAAAGGCAAGAACCCCTATACCCTCTTAACAGTACTAGTAATATATTTCGAGAAAAATGGCTTTGAGATTAAATAACCGAAGAAGTTTGATATGCCATTAAACAAGAAGCTAAATCAAACCAAACTTCATCATTATCATCATGTCGTGCCGTCTGCCTGGATATCCCTGACCTTCTCTCGCCACTTCTCCCTATCGTTCATCGCCTCTGATAGGTCTTCAGGGCTACATCCCGTATCCTCACATAGCTGCTGTATGTATGTTCGAGCTGGTCGTCCTGCTTTTGAACGGCCATATGTGGGGGTCCATAGGAGTACATGCTTCTCCAGCAGTGTCCTGCATGTCTGGTTCGTCTAACTTGGATAGTTTTCGTGATGGGAGGTAAGTGGCCGTATAGTTGGTGCTTTGTTGTGTGTTGCCGCAAGGACTTGTTCAATATTGCTCGCAACATTCTTGTGTAATTGCCGTCTTGCTTCTTCTCTAGCCGTTTAGTTAGCGTTCAAGTAGTGCATCCATACAGCAGTATCGACACGACCGCTTTGAAATTGTGAAATTTGAAAGTGAGAGTTTCTGAATTAGATTGCCCGTTTAAAATCATACACGAAATGCAGTATTGCACAACGTGTCAGCGCACCAACTACCACGATAGTACTAAACACAGCAGATACCTTACCACAGCTTGAACTGCTTCTGCCTCGCAAAATAGTACGTATCACAATATTGCGAAGCTTTTTACTCACCCTGTGAGATTTTAAGACCTAGAATGATGCTTATATGGAATCAAGAGTTAACAAAAGCATTTTCTATTTTGTCTTTATTAGTGAGAAATTTGGGATTTTAGTGAGAATGCTCTTCAAAGTTTCTTCAAATCAAAATGTTTAGCTTGATATTCGTTACTTTAAATCTTTCGATTTGATTAAAGTTTTAATTGGGTAATTTAATCAGAAGAGTCCAACACTGGTTACCTACGCGCATATTTTCAACGAGCTAATTTATTTTCATTTATAATTGGTAAATGCAATTAATCTAGTTGTTACATTCTTTCTTTTTACATATCAGAATGTATTTTCTATATAACAAGAAACACTATGAATTTGTCCTTTAAATATTGTCGTACTATTTATCGATTTTTCCCAATAATACACTTAAAGCAGAGTTATATCAATTACAATCTTTGACTGTATATTGTAGACTTGCTTTGATTACAACAAAACACATCAAGAATCGGGCTGCACCCGGTGAGAATTAAACTCACTAACAATGATTTGCTAAATATTACACAATTCGAGCGGCCTTTTTACTTAAGACATTCGGTCAGTAGATTTTAGAATACCCTGACTCCCAGGGAGAGAGGTAAGACCCCCTAAAAAAGAATCTCCTGTACACATCACTAAATAGAATTTGACGGTGAGGTTCTAGTTCAAGAGATTTGGTAAGTGTAGGTACTCCTTCATTGTTTTTACTATCAGGTCCTCTTTGACCCGATGTGACTGTACATGTTATGCATCCATCGTTGAGTCAAAGAAGTCTTTTAAATATTATTCGAAATCAATTGGACTGACTGAAAAACAAAAACAAAATAGAAAAGAAAAGAAAAGAAAAATAAGCAAATAACTGCACAAAAAATCTTGATATAAACATACAATGAATGCAATTTCCATAAAATAACTCATGACAGGTTGAAATGCCGTTAAAATCAATTAATCAGTTAATCACTCAATTAATTAACAAGTCAATCATTCAATCAATTAATAAATCAATCAATCTGAGATGTGTTTGCTAACCCCTGTTCTATGTCTCGTCTTAAAATGAAATAAATAAATAAAAATATCAACTAAATCTGTAAGTTCGTATTTTTCCGTCTGAATGTTTAAAGAACGTTTGCTTTGATAGATGTTGAGGATCAAGTAATTTGATCAACAAGTCCTCTTAGATCAATCTATGACCGGCTTTTTTCAATACATCCACATCCCTATCCAAATTAATATATATATATATATATATATATATATATATATATATATATATATATATATATATATATTAATGTCTGATGTTGGACCTTTGGGAATGTGGAGTACCCCTTCATTGCCATTGCGTACTTATGCTAAGGTGAATTGCTTGAAATAAAACTGTTTTGACAATAAAACTGTACTACGCTAAATTGAATTATTCGAAAGAGAATTGTTTTGACATTTAACCGTGTGGAGACAAAAACTATACAAAATAACTTACAAAGGTTGACATGCCAAAAATACCCCATCCAACCAACCAACCAACTATACTTATACTAAACTGAATAGCTTGAAATAGAAATGATTTTGACAATTAAACTGTGTACTCATACTAAACTGAATTGTTTGAAACTGTTTATTTGTATAAAAATGGATTTGGCATAAAATAACCTACAACGGTTGATATGCCATAAAACCCAACAAACCATGTATTAATATCGTGTTGGCAATTTACTAAAGATCTGAAACTGTGTTGAAATTTTTACTTTACCATGGGTATAACTCATTCAAATATTTCTTTGGGAACTTATCTTCCAAGAAAAATACATTTTTGTTTGTTTTCAATGAGATTTTATGGACATTCAAGACAATAAAAAAAAGTGGCAAATTGTGATGGGATTTTATTCATTCCTTCATTCTATGAATTCCGAAGAGAATATAAGATTACTGCTCACCGTTTGGCCTTTATTTTTCTTACACTCCCATTATCACGCCCTCCAACATAAAGACAATAAGTACAACCTCATTCACTAAAAATAAAATTTCTACATCAGTGTAATCAAAAATAATTCATAAAAATACTTATTAGAAGAGTACTTATTTTTTCACTGCTATATATTTGTATTTTTGGTTATAGTTTTATACGGTTTGGTAATAAGTACTAATCCTATTTACCCAACCCCTCCGCTAGGGCAGGATATGACACAAGGTCAATTTTCAAGCGGAGTTTAACAGGTTTGAATTCAGAGTTTTCCTTCTCCTAGACTAGTTGCCTCATCAAGGCTAAAGAACCCAGTCTGTCCTACTATTTACCCATAGCTGGAGGGAGAATGATTGGATTCATACCTTTATCAAGACTATGTGAAATTCAATCGGTCTCGTCCAGGATTTGAACTCGTGTCGCCGTGTCCCATTCCTACGACGATAACCATTACACCACGAGCACCTCCCTAGTACTTATTAGTACTTATTACCAATATTATAAGTACTAATGCTTAATATAAGTACTAATACCGAATACCAAATACCGTTATAAGAATAATTAAATCCTGGCTTATTTGAATTAGAAGACAATTCCCTTTTTTCAATTTAAAAACTTGGGGGGTGTACTTATTTATTTTCAAAACTGTACACATACATAGATTTATTTTATGCAGACCAAGCAAAATGGGTGGGGGAAGAGGGCACCAGAAAAATTATTTTGGGTGGATCTTTCAAGTGGAGAGGGTGTGTCTGCTTTAAAAATGCGCATTTGAAATTCAAACTTTCACCTGGGATCGAATATCGTTTGACAATCGAAAATACACAGCAATCTCGAAAATGCGGTTATTGTAGATATTTAGGATGCTTAGTTGACCCAAGAGTAGTAGAAAAGCCATTGATAATCGAATTCACCACACACACACACAAACACACACACACATATATATATATATATATATATATATATATATATATATATATATATATATATATATATATATATATATATATATATATATATATATATATATATATATATATATATATATATATATATATATATATATATATATATATATATATATATATATATATATATATATATATATATATATATATATATATATATAATTTCGACAACAGAGCTTTTAATTAGGCAGATAGCTTTTCTTTCGGCAGTTTGGTTTATTATAACATCTCTAAGAAGTTTGGCTTAGAATTGTAAAAAACTAAATTTGATAGCTCTCGAATTAGACATGTCAGACTTTGAAGCTGAGAATAAATGGAAAAATAAAATAAAATGAATTCAGAGATTAAAAAATATACAGTTAGAAATGCAGATTATTTTTCCCCACTTTCGTGTGACAAAAACAAAAAAACAATTATTAGTTGATTTAAAATAAATTGTTTTACTTTAAATCAATATAAAATATGAATATGATATCGGATAATTCAATGATATATAATATATACAGGCCCATTGGCCTAATGAGTTGAGTGTTCGCCAGGAGTCCAGGTTTCAATCCCAGGTCGAGTCATATCAAAAGCTCAAAAAAAGGAACTTGATGCTCCCTTGCTTAACACTCAGCATTATAAGGTACGGATCAAATGTAAAGTGGAGCAAACCAGGCAATGGAGTATAGCCTTCTCCTACACCACGGTGTAGTAGCTATAGAACAGGGAGCCTTCGGGTCCCCGTTGATTAACGTCGTCAACTTTATCTTATATACAGATACATCGGGACAATATTAGATTAATATAAAGTGTTTTATTTTTATTATCAAATAGAATTATTTGAGTTAAACTGCAATACTTGAAATCCTTTAAATGTGTCCAAACAACTAATTAGAATTAATTAGAATTATTAGCGTACGGGATACTCGAATAATTTGATTATGTCCAAACAAACGAGCTCTCGTTTAAAAATAGAAAGACCTACAAACTACAAATAACACACACACACACACACATACATATACGAGGTACCTTCAATAAGCTTCCAGACTTTTTTGTACAGGTTTTAAAATAGTCGTAGACTCTTGAAAATTCACTATGTTATTGCTATACATCTTATGGGATGACTGACTAATCTTTATGATTTCAGGTTTAAATGAACAGCTACAGCAGCAATTGGAATACACCCTACTAAAGCCTGATTGTTACAGCTGGTGAATTTCAAAAATGCTGTCTGGACGCGAAGACACTTTAGAAGAACGTTATGTAATAAAATTCGGTTTTAAGCTTGGAAAAATGCCACAGAAATGTATGGAATACTTCTGGCTGCTTTTGGAGAATCTTTCATGAATCGAGCGTCAGTTTTTGAGTGGCATAAGAGATTCAAGGAAGGCAGGGAGTCTGTGAGGGATGATGAGAGGTATGGGAAAAATCAGAACACCAGAGTTGATGGGCCAAATAAAGAATTTCATGGATAAGGACCGTCGTGTGTCTATAGAAACAATAAGTGCACAGTTTGATGTCAGTGTGGGAACTGTACACACAATTATTCGCGAGGAACTGAAGATGCGGAAGATTTGCGCGAAGTTTGTCCCAAGGGTGCTCAGAGAAGATCAGAAAGAAAGACGTTGTGATGACTGCAGGGAGATGGTCGAGCTGATCAATTCAGACCCCGCAGTTGTTGATACTCTGGTGACCTGCGATGAAAGCTGGATCTACTGCTATGACCCAGAGACCAAGAGACAGAGTTCCCAGTGGAAGCATGCTGACTCTCCCAGACCCAAGAAGGCCAGACAGAGCAAATCCACCCACCAACTTTTGACAGCACTGGCATTATTTACATGCACTAGGTTCCCACTGGACAGACAGTCAACAAGGAATACTATGTTGAGGTTTTAAGGGAGTTCAGGAAGAGATTCCTAGGGAAGAGGTCACCACTCTTCAAATCGGCTCAGTGGCATTTCCACCAGGACAATACACTAGTCCACAACTCCATCGTTGTCACAGACTATTTGACCAAGATGGGCATCAAGACAGTTCCTCAGCCTCCCTATACTTCAGCTCCCTGTGACTTTTGGTTATTCCCTAAGCTCAAGGAAAACCTTAGAGGCTGTTGTTATGAGACAACTGAGGAGATGAAAGAGGCTGTGACGAAGGTCATTGTCATGCTCACACAAGAGGAGTTACATGGGGCCTTCCAGAAGTTGTTGGAACGGGACAACAAGTGCATTGCAGCCGGAGGAGATTACTTTGAAGGGGACTAGAGTTTCATGTGTGTACTATCAATAAAAGTGCCCATACGAAAAGAGTCTGGAAACTTATTGTGTTCTCCTTGTATATGTGTGTGTGCATGTTCGTGTGAACAGTATTGGCATTGAATAACCCAGAAGGGTAAGTATGCCATAAACACCAACCAGTCATATCTATTTATCTATGAGTGTGTGTGTGTGTGTGTGTGTGTGTGTGTGTGTGTGTGTGTGTGTATGTTTCCGTGTCTGTGTGGCTGCTGAGGTGTTGAGCATCCTCAAAATTCAGTCAAAATTCAGCCAATAAAGAAATCACAAACTGGAATGAGTAATTAGACCTCTATCGGTGGTGGAAAAATCGGCAATTGAGGAGATTTCCAGTTTAACGAAGGACGGAAAAAGTAGTCAGACATTTTCTTCTACTTTGATATAAGAAGTAATTTTTTTTGTTTTCATAGTTACTTGGTTTTTATGGCATATCAACTTTTGTAGGTTATTTAATGCCAAAACCATTTTTATACAAATAATCAGTTCTATTTCAAACAATTCAGTTTAGCATAAGTACACAGTTTAATTGCAAAAACATTTCTATTTCAAACTATTCAGTTTATTCAACAGTTCTAATTCAGCTAATTCAGTTTAGCGTAAGTACAGATTTTTTTTACACGGTAAAATGTAAAAACAATTCTATATTAAACAATTCAGTTTAGTGCGAGTACAGTTTCAATGTAAAAAACAGTTCCATTTCAAACAATTCAGTTTACCATAAACATGCAGTTTAAATCTAAGTACAGTTTAATTGTCAAAAACATTTCTATTTCAAGCTATTCAGTTTAATCAAACAGTTCAGTTTAGCATAAGTATGAAGTTAGTTCTATTTAACCCATATATAGGGTCCTATCAGGTGCTACTACTCCGGGCCAGAGTGGACCTGGGAGCAATGGCAATGAAGTGTTACTCCGCATTCCCCAAAGCTCCAGCATTGCTGGAACCTCACCATCAGATTGTTTAGTATCATATCCAGGACACACATTGAGGGGGGGTCTTATCCCTCTGCAGGGCTGCAGTCAGTGTATTCTGCAGCGACAGCCAACTGGGCAAAACACAGAGTTAAATGTGAAAACAGTTTTATTTCAGATAATTCAGTTTAGCTTAAGTACACAGTTTAGACGTCAAAACAGTTCTATTGCAAGCAATTCAGTTTAGCATAGGTTCGCAGTTTAAATGTCGAAACAGTTCGATTTTAAACAATTCAGTTTAGCATAAATACGCAGTTTAAGTGCAAAAATCAGTTTGGGGAAGGAAGCACGGTTTAGTTCTATTTAACCCCTAGATACGACCCTTGTCAGGTGCTACCACTCTGGGTCAGAGTGGACCTGGGAGCGATGGCAATAAAGGGGTACTCCGCATTCCCCAAAGCTCCAGCATTACTGGAACCTCACCATTAGATTGTTTAGTGTCATATCCAGGCCACTCGTTGTTGGGGGTTTCCCCTCTGCAGGGAAGCAGTCGGTGTATTCTACAGCCCCAGCCAACTAGGCAATCCTTTTGTTTCCAGACTCTTAGAATATCATTTTCTCATTCTTGTAGTTGTGGAACTTGTGGGGCTGTGGAACACACCGGCTGCGTCTCTGCAGAGGAGTAAGATCCCTCCTAACGATTGTCCAGGATATAACATTAAACCGTTTGATGGTAAGGGTCCATTTCTGGAGCTTTTGCCAATGTGGCGCATGACTTTATTACCAAGAAGGGATTAATATTAAATTGAGTCATGAGTGTTAAATAGTAATAGTTGAAACCATTTAACTATGTGCAAACAAATTAATTCGTGCTTGTTTAAAAATGAATGTTACTACAAAATTAATGTTACCTAAAAACTATTCGCTTACAAAACACAAAGGTCGATATGCCATAAAACGAACTTTGTTTTAGTTATATTATACGTATATAAATGTATCAAGAATCCTGTCTGAAAATTTTTCCTTTGCATAGATTTTCCATTGACATCATTATTTATTCATCCCACGCAAATAAGCAGTTTTTTTTTTTGTTTTTTTTTTGGCAAATTTCTTCTGTTTTGTTAGACTTTCTCATTAATAGCCACTTTGAACGCAAAGTATGATACATCTTGTAATCACACGCAGAAGGAATCAAATGTCGTGTAGACTTTAGAAGTATCTTCAAATTGAAGATTTAAAATTCCAGTATTTACTTATTTGCGTTCTTTTTTAAAATTAAAATGTTGAGAAACATAATCCGTGTCAGCAGTTGTTGACTAAGTTGGATTAACAAAGAAAACAAGACTAGAATGAAATATTGTTGTCATCGCTTTTCTTTTTTCTTTTTTTTTTCTCTATTTTTTACAAGGCGACATTTTCTTTTCTGAAGAGCAAGATGGCAGATGGATTAATGGCGTCGTATAAAGACAGAAATCAAATAATAAATAAAAGATTTTTGACAGGATGAGTGAAACTCGATGGATTATATAACAAGGAAAAGAAAACAACACAAAATATTGTCGATGTTATTTGTTTTCATTAACGAAGAAAAAGACTGAGCAAATACAAACATTAATGGATGACAAAATAGAAAAAGAAAACGCACAAGGGTAAGAAGAAATCAGCAAAATTATGTGTATTAGACGGGAATACTTGAAACCGTGCAATTGTAGGCAACTTATTTGTTATAGGTAGGATTACTTTAATCATATAACTTTGCCAGATATTTGGATTAGATAGGATTATTTGAATCCATATAATTGTGTGTAAATTATCTTTTAATTTTTTTTAATGCCTCCATCTGCACCTTGGCTTTTTACATCACCTTTTTTCTTTTTAAGAATATTTGCACTGAACGTCTACACGATTAATATAATATAATATCTATATACTGATCAAATTCTGTTAAGAAATTCATCTGGTGGTTCCTACTAAGGTTCTCTTAAATTCTTTTTCTTATCCTTTCTACCTGAGACTATATGTGTGCAAATTATTTGTATTAGAAAAGAATACTTGAAACTATAAAACTGTGCACAAATTATTTTTATTAGATTGTAATAATTGAAACCATACAATTGTGATTAAAGGAAAATAATCACAATTGTGATAAAAGAAAAATTATTACATATAATTACTAGTATTATATAGGAATACTTGAAACCATATAACTGTGTGAAAAAATAACTACTATTAAACAAAGATAATTACTGGATATCATATAAGTATCAGTGTTATTCAAAAATACTAGAAACTACACAACTGAGACCAAATTATTTGCATTAAAAGGAAATACTTGATATCATATGACTGTGCGCAAACAAATGGATTGGAATATTGAATTTATAGTTATGACAACAATCAAATATTTACAAGTTAACCATATTTCGCTATTTAAATAACCCTTAAAGAGATGATAGTCTGTGAAACACCACCTGTAGCACGAACTTAATCAGAGTAATAAATACCTTGGCAGACACTCTGATAAAATATTCTGGACCCTTCCTAAAGTAGACAAGAAGGAACTTTGAAATATGGGCCATAGAACGAGAATATTTCTGATGAACCACAATGCTATACACTGTAGACAAATAATATGTTACCAGAAAAGAAGGAGGAAGAGAATTGCAAATATTGAAGAATATGTTAGCTTGACACATGATCGAAATATGTTAGCTTGGCACGTGATCTAAATATGTTAGCTTGGCACGTGATCGAAAAAATACAAAGAGCAACAATTGATTAATCCCAGAAGCCAATAAAAGTAGAAACAAAGAAAAAATGGTGAAGAGTTTGTTAAAAAGTGTGTAAGAAGAAATATTAAAGTTAGACGTCGTTAAAAAGGATATGTCGAAACAGCAACAAAAAGTATATGATAAAAGTCCCATTTCATTTTGAAATCATGTCTGTTCGCTTGAGACGTGTTGATAAAAAACAAAAAAACCCATATTGGCCAAGTTTTCAAATGTTTTCCAAATTGCTGTCGACACTGCATTTTCATTCGTTTTTTATCTCGTACTTCTCCATATTGGCTCAAATCGCTTGACAATCTTATCTTCTCATCATCGTTTCCGATCTTCTGAGATGTCGTTTCCGGTTTCTCGGTTGCCATTTGACAACAGCACGAATCCTTGAGACGTGTCCAGCCCAGAAGAAATTCTGCCCCAGCACTAAGTGATCACGTCTTTTACTCCACTCTGCTATCGAATTACCTCGAATTTGATGTGTTCACTTAACGATATTCTCTGTTTGGATCTTCTATGCAGATAAGTCTCTGTTCTCATTCTTTGTTGTAGCCACATCTCGTCCGCGTATAAAATCTGAGGCAAAACGGTACTATTGAAAAGATTGGCCCACAAGTGCCAATCGTGGCAGATGCCTTCTACCCTGATCTTATTTTCCGCGAGATTTTCACATCCATAACTCGGAACATGTTTACCATCCTTCCTTAGTAAGCGTATTCTTTCACCTCTTCGATTTCATAACAGCAAGGGCGTTAAACAGGGTGACGCAATCTCTTAGAATCTTTTTACTGCATCTCCAGAGATTGTCATCTAGCACATTGACTGGGAGGGGGTCATCAACATCAATGACCGGCTATTAACTCACCTCCGATTCGCAGATGATATTATGGTCATCGCTGAAACCACTAATCATTTACATGTGTTGCTGGTTGAGCTGAAAAATCGAAGGTTGGCCGTCGGTCTTACGCTAAACCACATGAAAACTAAATTCATACAAAAAAAAAATCATATAAGTATACAACCAACCCTTCCGCCACAGATAGTTTTCCTTTTCGTAGATTGGTTGCCGTTCCAAACTTAAAGACCCCAATCTGTCCTACTATTTACCTGCAGCTGTGAGGAGAACAGTTGAATTTATACCTCCCTTAAGGGTATTAGCACAATGTGAAATGCTAACAGCCTCATTCAGGAATTGAACTCAGGACACCGTATCTATTTCCTACTATGATAACCATAACATCACGAGCGCTTCAATGATTCTCCTGTCAAACATGATGTGCCATCTCCTATTTGGATTTCGGTTATCTTGCAGTTTACATCTTCCTCTTTCTGTAATCTGTGAATTAACATCGCTCTTATTGAACGAGAGAATGGAGAAATTTTCTGTAATTTTCTCCAACTTGAATTCAGGATTATCCTTCACTTGGAATGGTAGTCTACAAGCATGTAAAGAAAGAAACCACCTTTGATGTTTAAACCATAACTGAAGAAGAAATATGTATTTACCCAACCCCTCCACCATGGGTAGGATGTGACAAAAGATTAATTTTTAAGCGGAGTAAAGCTGGTTTGAATTCAGAGTTTTCAGTTTTTTAAGCGGAGATGTCCTTTTTTTGTATGTATTTGCCCAACCCCTCCACCACGTAAAGATATCCTTTTTTTGTATGTATGTATGTATGTATGTATCTACCCAACCCCTCAACCACGAGGAGGATGTGACACAAAGTTAATTTTTAAGCTAAGTAAAGCTGGTTTGAATTCAGAGTTTTAATTCTCCCTGTCTAACAAAGGATCAACAATCCAGTCTTCCTTACCAACAGTTGAAGAGGGAACAAATGGTTTAATGCCTTTGCAAGGGGCATTAGCGTGATGTGAAATGCAACCAGCCTCATCAAGGATGTGAACTCATTTCTCTGATTCCCTTTCATACAACGGTAACCGTTACGCTAAGCGCACCCTTAAAGAAGTAGTTTTATGCTTTTATAAAGGGCATTAGCACGAAGTGAACGTAAACAGCTTCACTTAGAATGTCTACTCGGCCTGTCGATTCCAGTTTTCTCACCGTTTACTATGACGCTACCTGTGTCTCTCAGTGATACAGAAAAACGAAAAACTAATTGGTCATAATGAACAATATTTTTCCATCCTTAGAGCTCATAAAATAATCAAGCTTTATATACAATTCCACCATAAAAGATTGTGTTAAAAGATTTGATGTTAAAAGGTTATTGTTGGCTTGCATAGGATTTTCACAATAGCGGATTGATATCGACAATGCTGTGAATATTTCTTTGTCTTTGTAGTAGAAGAAACACGAAAAAACTGCACCAGAGATGAGGAGATTAAATTTTGGCAAGATTTTGCAGACCACAATCAGAGCGATCTTTTCTTGCATACTTTAACTCTGGTATGGATAACCTTTTTCGAGAAACGGGCCGCGTGAGACATGGTTCATCATGCACGCAGGCTGCACGACTAAAAATAATTTAAGGTAATTTTTTTGGAGAAGGTACTATTTACCAACCCCTCCGCTCGGGCAGGATATGACACAAGGTCAATTTTTAAGCGGAGTTTAACAAGTTTTAATTCAAAGTTTTCCTTCTCCTAGACTAGTTGCCTCAACAAGGCTGAAGAACCTAGTCCGTCCTGCTATTTACCCATAGCTGGAGGGAGAATAAGGGGGTTCATACCTTTCCCAAGGGTATTTGCCCGAAAGTGAACGTAATAGCGCGACTGGAGTACGAACTCGCGTACTACGATTCCGCAGTTCATCGCTTTAACCATTACACCACGAGGACACCCCCAAATTTTTTTGGAGAAGGTACTTCAAACATTTTTGTTACAGAGGACCACGTCCAAAAACATCTGCCGGAGTAATTGGGAAAAGTTGATTTTTTTTTCTTCGGTAAAAAGATACGAGTGTTGTATAGTCATCTACATCATCATTCAGCATCACAACGACACAATATCAATAGAGACGCAAGGACAAAGACGCAAGAAGAAAGGACGCAAGAATGAAAGACGCAGGAAGACTTCTTTAACAATATTTTACCTCTCACTTTATTGCAAGGTTTGAAAAGGGTTACTCAAAGTTTGCATGTGAGAGGGTGCTGGAGACTGAACATAAACTTCATATTTTGACCCCACTGTTATGACCGTCACGTTGTGTCTTTATTGTTCCCCTGATGTTGGAGTCCACTCCATCGGGGCTTTCCGAGGGCCCCCTCGGTCTGGTGTGGCCTTCCCTACCACATCTCGTCTCTAACCCTCTGGGAGTCTGCTGGCAACTGCTTGGGACCCAAACTCAACTGAGTTAAATAATAACTCAACGCCCACACGATCGCCAACTGGATCTTTGAATCGGATGTTTAATCGTCATCAAGCGGAAATAACTGTCATACAGTTCAGAGGTTACTCTCTTCCGGTGCATGACTGTAGTGGCACAATGAGACCTTCACCTTGTCCCATATCATAAGCCTTAATCCGCCCACGCGATCTCTTTCGATTACTGGCCATTGGAATGTGTCACTTCCTTCCGGTGTATCACCTTGGAATCGCATTTTTGGGCTGGGTCGAAGGTCAAAATATAACACGAGCCCTCAGTTTGCCTATGACTTGTTTAAATTAAAGAATAGAAAGTTCCCGACGAACAACTGAAGCACGCGTTGCAGCATCTCCCTAAACTTAGTACACAGTCACCCCGTGGGCGTGACTTAAAATACGCTGACAGTATTCCCCGAGGACTGCGTGTGATGTTGAGACTCCAGTCATATAGATCTGGGGAGTGTAGAGTACAATTACTCCCAGGTCTACTCTGTTCCAGAGTGGTAGTCACAAATTTGGCCCCATCTATGGATCAGTTTGAAAATTACTCGTATTTGATCGGAATTCTTGCCATATATATGTATCCACCAACCCCTCCATACGGGCAGGATGTGACGCAAGATTAATTTTTAAGCTGGGTTTAACAGGTTTGAATTCGGTTAATTTAGGTTTCCTAACCAAGACTAAAGAAGCCAGTTTGCTCTACTATTTATCCATAGCTGGAGGGAGAATAATTGGATTCATGCCTTTCCCAAGGGTATTTTTGCTATGTGAAATGAAATCAACCTTGTCCAGGATTTGAACACGTGTGACCGTGTCCATTTTCTACAGCGTTAACCATTGCACCACGTTTGATGCCATACAACTGTAACTTATTTTGGATTAAGAATAGTCACTTAATGTTCTATTTGTTTACTAAGGATTATTAGTTACTTGAAATCATATAACAGTGTGCAAATAAATAATCATTATCAAATAGAAATAATTAGTGGAAACGATATCATTATTTCGAAAGATAACCATGACTCGTACTCAAACCAGATACATAAACCGCATCGCTCTTCGCGGGGGTAAAAAAGGGGCGCGTCCTGCTGAGGTTGGAGCCCTGGCCTCAGTGTTCGAAAAATCAGCTACAGAGCTCAAACTCAAACAAAAACTACTAAGATGCAAACAAACAATACAGATAGCGACATTTAACGTGAGAACCCTAAATAGAATAGGTCAACTATCAGAGCTAACTGCATCAGCCGTAGAACATAAGATAGACATAATTTGCATACAAGAGCACCGATACACGCACACCGAAGATATCAAGTATCACGAAACTGGTAATGGATGGATGCTGGTGACTGTATCCGCATGGAAAAACTCTATCAATGCATCGGTAGGAGGGGTGGGAATGCTTCTATGACCAAGAGCGTTAAAAACACTGAACAGCATTGAGAGAATACAACCTAGGATGATGGCCGCAACGTTTAATGGCAACCCCAAAGCAACAATTATCTCCTGCTACAGCCCTACCAATGTTAGCGAAGAAAACGAAATAGTCACCTTCTACGAAGATCTATCCTCCCTAGTACGTAGCATTCCGAAACACAACCTGCTAGTCATTGGCGGAGATATGAATGCACAAATCGGGAAAAACAGACACAACAAATACAGCCTACACAACGCATCAAACATGAATGGACAACATCTAATAGATTTCATGATAGAAAATAGATTAACATGCCTCAATACAAACTTTCAAAAAAGGGAAGGGAAATTATGGACCTACACATACGCGAATAAGAGTAAAGCACAGATAGACTACGTCCTTATAAACGGGAAATGGAAAAACAGTGCGATGAATTGCGAGGCATACTCCTCTTTCGAGGGTGTGTCCTCCGATCATCGAATAGTTACGGCCAAAGTACGTCTAAGCCTACGAAAAAACGCCACACGTAAAGCGACAACCAAGCACTATGACTGGGCCCTACTCAACAACAGAGATATTAGAGATAAATATGCATTAGAATTAAGAAACAGATTCGAAGCACTACAAGAGAAGGCAGAAAAAGGTACCCCAAATGACGAATATGAAAATTTTGTTGAAGCACACCTTGAGGCGGCAGCAAAATGTATTCCAACAAAACCTAGAACTAAATATAGAGCCCCTTGGGAAACGCCAGCGGTTAGAGAAAAACGTGCACTTGTGAAAACCGCCTCCAAAAGCTATCAAAAGAACCCAACAAACACAAATGCACGAAAACTAGAAAAGGCTCAACATCAATTAACAGGAATATATCTAAAAGAACGGGCAGAATACATACAAAATCAGATAGATAAGATTAGAGACTCGGTGGAAGATAGACAATCCAGGATAGCCTGGCAAACAATAAACGAAGTAAGTAGAAGGAAGAGCACAGCCAAAGCAAAATTGAAAGCTGCAAGCCAACAAGAAAGAGTAAAACTGTGGGAACAGCATTTCAAAAATCTACTAGGAAACCCACCGGAAATAACGGATGAACCGATCACCAGAATTATTAGTAAGCAATTAGACGTTAAACTAGGTCCTTTCACCAAAGAAGAACTCGACTCAGTTCTCAGAAGAATTAAAAATAGGAAAGCAGCAGGGCTAGACGAGATCCCCCTAGAAGTGTGGAAGACTAGACAATTCGACGATATACTGCTCCGGCAATGCAACGCAGTCTATAGTCAAAATAGGATAGAAAGATGGACGAAGGGATGCATCCTTCCATTCCCTAAAAAAGGCGACCTCGGACTAGCCAAGAACTACCGAGGGATAACACTTACATCCATAGCAGCCAAAATCTACAACGCCCTACTACGAAACCGCATAGAACCCAAAATAGACAACATCCTTTGGAAAAACCAAAACGGCTTCCGGAGAAATAGATCCACAACCTCACAAATACTGACCATCCGTAGAATCCTTGAAGGCGTTCGGGCAAAAAACTTACAGGCGACATTACTATTTGTCGACTTTACCAAGGCCTTCGATTCCATACACAGAGGGAAGATGGAGCAAATCCTACTAGCATACGGCCTACCAAAAGAAACAGTAGCAGCGATAATGATTCTCTACAGAAACACCAAAGTGAAAGTACGTTCACCAGATGGAGACACGGAATACTTCGACATTGTTGCAGGAGTACTACAAGGAGACACACTAGCCCCGTACCTCTTTATCATCTGTCTAGACTATGTGCTTAGGACTTCGATCGACAAAATCAGAGAAAATGGCTTCGAGCTGACTAAGAGAAGAAGCAAAAGGTACCCCGCAAAAACAATCACGGACGCCGACTACGCTGATGACTTGGCGTTACTGGCGAATACGCCTAATCAAGCAGAGACACTACTGCATAGTCTGGAACGAGCCGCAGCTGGCATTGGCCTCCATGTCAATGCAAACAAAACTGAATATATGTGTTACAACCAAACGGGCAACATTGCCACACTAGACGGAGCCTCTCTGAAACTAGTAGACAAATTCACCTACCTAGGAAGTAGCGTCTCAACGACCGAAAAAGACATCGACACACGACTGACGAAGGCATGGACAGCTATCGATAGGCTCTCGATCATATGGAAGTCGGACCTAACTGATAAAATGAAACGCAGTTTCTTCCAGGCAGCGGTTGTGTCGATACTGCTATATGGATGCACCACATGGACGCTAACGAAGAGGCTGGAGAGGAAACTAGACGGAAATTACACAAGAATGTTGAGAGCAGTATTAAACAAGTCCTGGCGACAACACCCCACGAGACTCCAACTATACGGACACTTGCCCCCCCCCATCACGAAAACTATACAAGTCAGACGAACCAGACACGCGGGACACTGCTGGAGAAGCAAGGTCGAGCTCATAAGCGATGTACTCCTGTGGACCCCCACATATGGATGTGCAAAAGTAGGACGACCAGCACGAACTTACATACAGCAACTATGTGAGGACACAAGATGTAACCTTGAAGACCTGCCGGAGGCGATGAATGATAGGGAGAAATGGCGAGAGAGGGTCAGGGATATCCGCGCTGGCGGCGCGACATGATGATGATGATGACATGAAACCATAGAACTGTGAACGAATTATTTGTATTTGATAGGAATACTTGATATCATATAACTGTACGCAAAAAAACTCTTTATAAACAACTACTCAAGAAAGTAAATATAAATGCACAATGAACGCGATTCCCTAAACTCTTGCATAGAATAACCGAAGACAAGTTGACATGCCGTTAAAATCAATCCCCCAATCAATCAATTAATTGATTAGTTACTATCTCACTTCACAGATATACACCACCCATTGTTTAAGGTTGCTTTACCGAAGGTCAGGGGATAACAGTTTTTGTTTTTTAATTTAGAGTTGTATTTCTCCTAGACTAGTTGCTCACCCTATCATAAAGAGTCAAGTCTTCCCAATTATTGTATTCATAACTGGAAGTAGAAGAAATGGACTTATACTTTTCCCAAGGGTATGTGCGCGAAGTAAAAGCAAATAATCTCATCAGAAAATTAGCAACGATTCGCTGCTGAAATTAATTATATCACGTTCTTAATTAAATTAATTAAATACTTCTTCTCGGATTAAAACGTTGTAGGCCTCCTGGGTTACAGGTACTCTCAACTTCCTAGGACTATCTTTAAAAGAAAAAAGTAAAAAAAAAAAAAAAAAAAAACAGAAGAAAACGTATTTTGATAAAGCAAACAATAATTAAAATTCATACACTTCCTTTGAGTAATTTCATGGAACCAAAATTTCTCCAGAACTTTAGTAAATTTAAGTTCTTGAGAAGATAATTTTCAATTGTCTTGGAAATTAGTCTTTTTAAACGTTCTTATGTAATTAACGATCTGTCTACATTCTTTAATATCTTTTAGTAGTGCTGTTACCGAGGGCTAATTATCGAATGGGTATAAAAAACATAAAAACACACTTCGTTTAGCGTTAGGATTTTTCGTTGATCTACTCTCTCTCTCTCTCTCTCTCTCTCTCTCTCTCTCTCTCTCTCTCTCTTCCGTAGATTTATTCTCTCTTTATTTTTCCTTGATTTATACTCTCTCTATTTTTCCTAAATCTATTCCCTTTTTATTTAGTCTTTGAGACCACAGAAGCAGGAAAAAATGGACAAAAGACACCATGTAATTTTTTTTCTTTTTTAAAAAACAGAACTTTTCTGCCATCTTCGCTTCTTTCTTTGTTCTCCAATCACAGCAAATATCTTTCTTCTCGTACCCGAGCCACCAAATGTCTTTCTTCTCGTACCCGAGCTACCAAATGAGAAAAAAATCAAATCTCGAAAACCGTGATATATATGTGTTGTATAGTGGCTAGTACCACGTGACTTCCGGTATCGCGGAAGTATAAAAGACGCCGTGTCTCTTAACCACGGGGAAGCAGAAGTAAAAGCAGAAGCAGAAAGAGAAGCAGAGAGATAGCTCTGAAGGACGTCGGTCAGTAGTAAGACCAACTTCGGACGTAACACCAACAGCGCGAGACTTATAATACTAGTCAGATTGTACCACTTGAATTAATAAATGATTAATTCTATTTAACTGTGTATCTTTTCCTTAACACGATGCAACAATATTAGTGACATGGGCTCGGAATGCTAGATCAAGCGTATCATGTTACAACTTGCACACTAGAAGAGATGTTGAACTCTGTTAGTAGTATTTGCTTACACTGAAACACTTTCACCTTACAATCATTATTAAACATAAGCAAATACATTGTTCTATTTAAATATTGAGTTATAAGAATAGTTAAGGGGAAGATCATTGTTCGTTTATTTGACGCAGACGCAGAAGGAGCATCATAAAGACAACTTCAGTTAACTGAACTCTTCTAGGGAGAACATAGATTTCCCTCACAGGGATACACGGTTCCCTTCTTTTAGTTGTTTGATTCGACGATCAACCCCTTGAATTTCATTTAAATCTCGATACGTTGTTGTTCACGGTAAGATAATCTACCGGCCGTACAAACTGAATAAATTGTTAAGACAAATTTTTCAACTAAAAACAAGGGCTTGTTCTTTACACGTGATTACACAAGATCTGCTTTAGAAATTTTGAAGCTGACCCTGTTTTTAGGCCTGACCTGGCATTAAATTGTCAACCAATCTTTGAAAAGGAAAACTCAGAATTCAAATCAGTTGTATTCCATATAACTAAATGGGGTTAGGTAAATACATACATATGTCATGTGTTTTTTTCTTCTTTTTTTTTTCTTTTTCTTTTTGTATGAATTTAGTTTTCATGTGGTTTAGCTTGGGATCATCGACCGAGGTACGATCGTAAATCATGTAAATGATTAGTGGCTTCAGCGATGACCATAATGTCATTTGCTAATCGATACTGATGACCGCCTCCCAGTCAATGTCTAAGATAACAATCTTGGGACATGCAATGAAGAGTTTCTGGGAAATTGCCTCTGTCTGTTTGACGCCCTTGCTGTTATGAAATGGAAGACGTGAAAGAGTGTCACCGCATTGCCTATACCAAAATAAAGGCTGTTAGTAAAGGTAATAAACGTTCGCTAAATAGTGTTTACTATTTGAGACGCCAGTGTATACGATATGTACAAATATCACAAATAGTAAAAGAAGTTGCATAAAACTGCATTATCTTAACTAAAAACCTTTGTTTAGTCATTTGGTTGGCTATGCGAAAACACTTTGGTTCAGATTAACGGGAAATTAGACTGAGTCATAGATACATAGGTAATTATTTTATCATCAGTGCTCTTGTGTATCAGTGGTAAGGTGTTTGTATATTTACAATATCCAGATAAACAGAGTATGTTGTCTGGATTTCCAAGACGAAGCTTGATGATTTTTATCCTTCAGGGTTTTGGGACTATTGTTTTCATTCTTATTGTTAAATTCACAACGTTTCGGCCGATATGTCGTCCGGCCTTCTTCAAATGTTTCTTGTCGAACTTAGGAGCTTACAAGGAACTTCGAACCACGTCCTTTACGTTAACCATAACCGTGTATAAGTGTTAAGTATTCTTGTATTGTTGCTCACCCGCTGTCAGGACTGAACCTGAAACCTCCAGTTGATTGTTCCCTAAGCTTCTAAGTAAGAATTAGCTGATAAATACACAGTAGGCCACATCAAAATCTAGACCACATTTTTATTTACGGCTTTGCATTGATTTTAAATGTATTACAGTAAAGTATGAATAAATCTTTTAATGTTTTCTCGATAACTCATCGGATATTGAAGGAATGTTTTTTTCTTGGCTATCATAACCAAAGGTTTGGGTTATTCATTGTACGCAATATATGATAAAAACACCTTTTTGTGGGTAAAAATTCGAGGTCGTTTCTCAAACGAAATTTTTCGTTACTCGAGTATATTCAAGCATAACAAAAAAATGAGCATTCTTTCATATAATTTATTTGTGTGAAAAGTTTTCACACAATAGTGTTGACCGTCGACGCTATTCTTTTGATGACGTATTAAAAATAGAATTTTCTGAAATTTTAAACTTGCCTGACTAAGCAAGAAATCGTATTAAAAGAAGTTTTTGAAGGAGGAAAAATTTGAGTAATGATTTGCCTTGTTTTTTGAACAGTGGTATGAATATGTACAACAGCAATTATGTTTCTTAGTTTTAGATAATTCTCGTCTGGTCAGACTGAGAAATTTTCAGCACACACACACACACACACACAC
>OY757940.1:27834845-27842345 GCA_963585895.1 Sepioteuthis lessoniana
ATTTAGGTTTTCATTGTATATTTTTACATAACGTATTGCAAAGGTATCAAGAGGATTTATATGTAATATAATTGCAAATCACTTTTCTTCCTTAAGTAGCATCTTTTAATTTTTTCCTTCAGTAAAATTTCCACGTGTTTATATATATATATATATGTGTGTGTGTGTGTGTGTGATTTATTTCATGATCAATTTCCATAAAATTTACTGTACATAAGCAGCCTATCTCGGCGTTTTTGAATTTCAGCTTTTTTCTAGTTCATATTGTCTGCTTATTTCACCGAGATTATATCGGTGTAATGAAAAGTTTTCTATTATTAATCGTTAATAGAATTTTATTCAATTCACTTTGTGTAGAGACAAAGTGCAATGGACTGTTAAGTCGGTGCTCAATGAACCAACTTCTCAGTATTCATCGTCGGGCCGCAAAATTTTTTTTTTTTTTTCAGCGTGGGAATCCACACATTTGTAGATGGATAGAAAAATTGGCCAATTCTAACAGCATGGCCAAGACACAAGTTAATTGAGCGTGACTCATTCATCGACAAAACAATTAAAGGGGACGAAGTGTAGCTTGTATTTAACGTCGGATAAATACTTACTGAAACTTTCATTATTATAACGATTTTACGGGTATTTTCTTTTGTCTTGTTACCTTTTTTTTACCACAACAGATTTGGGTCATCACCTCTACAACTGCGATGGTTGATTTATCTTTACGGCACGTCAACACATTTACGGTTATTTTATACCCAGAGGTTAGGGAATCACTTTCATTGTACGTTCATATCTAATTTTTTTGTGTTGTTGTTTCTGAAGAGGTTTTCTACATAGTTATATGATATCAATTATTTCTATCCCATAAAAAACAATCAGCTGTTTAATTTCAAGTATTTCTATCTAATATTAATAACATTATAGCTTAAATTATCTATTTCTGTTTAGTTATAGTAACTTGTTTGCATACATTTATATGATTTCAAATAAATTGTAATTTTGAGTAATTATTTTTAGAGGAAGTTTCCGTGACGTAATGCCTGAAGTGGTGAACTTCGACATCGTAGTATACAATTTCGAACTCCACATACGCTATTAAATTTACTTTTGGATTAATATCCTTGGGCAAGGTATGATCCCCTTATCCACCCCAGCTATAGGTTAAGTAGAATAACTACTGTCCTATAAAGATAGCTTTTGCAGTAAATAACCTACGAAGGTTGATTTGCCATTAAAAACAAAGAAATAAAAGAGAGAACTATTCTAAATGCAGATAATTTACAGTTATATGGCATCAAGCATTCTTGTCTAATATGAATAATCCTTAAACATATCTATTTGAACTATTGATGGGACCTTGATAAGTACAACCACTCCGAACCAAAGTGGACCTGGGAGTAATGGCAATAAAGCGGGGTACAATACACTTAAAATCTTCAGAGTGATAGTCTCATAATCAGAAGCAGTTCAGTCTTATACCCAGGGCATATATTTTTTGGTGGGAGTCTCATCCCTCTTCAGGGATTCCGTCAGGGTATTCTAAGCCTCGCTGACAAGGCTTGTATGACATCGAGGAACAGCACATATCAGAAAACGACTAAAGAATAAGTTCCCAGGAAAAATTGGTTCTTCGAGCTAACTGTCATTCTAACTCAGCTACGAGAGCATCTATGACATCACAAAAGACCAAATGACACAATCAACTCAATATTCTCGTTCTGATCGATCAGCGCCATTTCACAGATTTGTCGTGTTTATGGTATTTTAAAAAAAACTTATTATACTGACAATCATTATTATTAAGAATTTTTACTTATCCTTCATCATTATGATGTTACTCACTGTCATGGAAGTGACGACCGGAAAGAGTTACGATAAAAGCAAGTAGAATTAGGATGTTGAAGGATAATACTAATCAAAATTATTAATCATAATGATTGACAAAAAAATTTGATAATCATTGGATCGACACCGTTTATCGAATACAACACGATTGCTTTCTCTGTCTGATTATTTACCATGTAGAAAACTATTTTTATTTTTTGTTTAACGGAGAACGAGTTATAACAAAAGCCAAATTATATATATACATATATATATATATATATATATAACAATATATGGGGGGGGTTGAGCTCTCTGGCGAAGGAATTGCGGGCCGCCGCTAGCTTAATGCAAAGCTCTTCGAAAGAATTGAGCACTCTGGTAGCCGATAGGGTATAAAAAATGTAAACAAAGGCTGCTGTTTCTAAAAATAGAAATACCTTAAAATTCCCTTAGTCAACGTGGTCCGCTTGGTGGACTGAATCACAGTCTAACGTAAAGTTGGACGGGTTTCGATCCCGGCTCCGAGCGTCCTGCGTGTCTAGCCCCACTGAAGAGTTCTGATAGAACGAAACAGTCTGTCTGTGGATGACAACAACTATATATATATATATAACATTTGTAAGCTAATAGGTAACTTTATTTTTAAACGAGTTTAAGCTCATTGTTTTCACCTAATTAGATTATTTCAAATATTTCTATTTAACACAAATAATTCTTACCATTAAGTGTTTTCGGACTATTGTCTATATCTTTATAGATATTTCCACGATATGTCCTCCGGCCTTCTTCAGGTGTTTGTCGAATTCGAGAACCTTCACGGAAATTGGAACTACGTCATTTCTTGAATCCATGGGAGCCACCTGTTCTGATTCCGTTAGCCATAATCAGGTACAAGTGTTAAGCATTCCCGTATTGTTACTCGCCTGCAATCAGGATCGAACCAGCAACCTCCAGGTGATTGTCTCCTTAGAAGATCAGGGAACCAACGCCTATAATCGTTACGCTATGTGTCCTTCCGGATAATTCAGAGTGAATTTTTAGGACTTATAAACTTAGTGTTCTTACTTCACTTGGATTACTACTATTATATATGATTTTTTACCTGTGCTCATATTCAGATATTTTTTCTCTTTTTCATCTAGCCTTTTTAATTATCGGTTCCATATTGTATTCAACTCTATACTTGGTCTACTCAGCATGTCATTGTAGCCCAACATATGTGCTGATTCCTTAAGGCGTCTAATCCTCCAATGTTCAGCCCTATCAATTATTTCAACTTTATCCCATAAGAGCAGATGGTTTCCCTTTTCCTTCCATATATGGTCCGCCATACCCGACTTTTCAATCTCACCTCGTACTACTGCCTTCCGATTTTCTTCTAGCCTTACTTTTAGTGGGCGACCTGTCTCGCCTTTGTATATTTTACCACAACTGCAAAAGATGGAGTTAACACAGTTCTTGATCATGTTGAATTCCGTTGGTGGCTTGACCCGGAAGAGATACCTCCGGAGAGTTGAACCACTTGTGAATACTGTCCTGATGTCATATGGACTACATATCTTTTGGATCCTTTCGGTTAGTCCTTTGACATAGGGCAGACATACCGTGGTGAGTTTTTTTTTTCCTGCTAATTGGTGGCCTCGTTGGGAAGGGACCTTACCCCTCAGCAAAAATGCAGTCAGCTTATTCTACGGCCCAACCAGACGGGTCAGAAAGAATCATACAAGTCAAAATTATTTAGAATAATGATTGACTGATCTTCATCTAAAAGATAAATAAAATAGAATGAAATTAAGCAAATGGAAATATTTTTGATATCCTCTTAAAGAATACATGCTAACAACGATTTGGCAACACACAGAAATGAATAATTTTTAAATTATTACAGTTTTATTTTCGATTTAAAAATGAAACCCAAAAACACATAATTGACCGTTGGCTTGTATTATTTATCGTGGTCTCAGGCAAAATTGTTTTTATAGTCTCTGGAGGAGAAAAAATCTGATTTTGTTTAGACACGTAATAAACTCCGTTAAAAGGTCAGTGGCTTCCTAAATAATCAATATAACTCAGCAAATGATTGAAGATCGTAAAATCGGTTTGTCTGTTCAGTTGATTCGTTGACTATAACTGATTTCATTCCTACCAGGTTGGTCATTTCTTTTTGCTTTTATTAATTTCTTCTTATTTACTAAACTTTCCTAGTCTGACACACGAGCCTCAGCACCAGCTGTTATTAAGGGGTCATCAATCTAAATATTGAAGAGACTCGTCAATGCTTGGGGGGTGCTTTTGATGTAAGGGATATCATCGTAGGAAAGAGACCCGGCAGCCCGTCTTCAAATCCCGTATTCACCTGTTTGAATTTCTCATAGCTCTAATACTTTTGGGAAAGGTATGCATCCAACCATTCTCCCTTCAGCAATAGGTAAATAAGTCGTAGGGCAGACTAGGTTCTTTAACTTTACTATGGCAACCGGTTTAGGAATTCAAACCTGTTGAACTCCGCTTAAAAATTGACCATGTGGCATATCTTGCTCATGAGGAAGGGGTTTGGTAAGCATACAAATACTGAACAGACTCCTCGATACTTAACTGAATTGATTTAGCTGGAATTGGTATTTTCTGCATGACTTGATCCTAAGTCTTAATACTATTGCTTAGTTTGACTCCCTGACCTCAGACTCCTTACAGTACCAATTGCTACAAAGTGGGCACCCATTCAAATACTGATTACATTTATCGAAGATTAACTTCGGTGATCAAGTGGGAACTGGTGCTTTCCGTATGAGTTGTTGTTTTATTAATTTCTTGTCGGATCGAATGGGCAGCGACAACATTCAATCTACCGAGCAAAGTATCGAAATATTCCGTAAGAACTTAGTAAAGACAGGGGAGTCACCGAGGAATTGTGGCTGTGCTGAATAGTGACATCGTAGTAAGCGAGTTCGAACTCCAGTCGCATAACTGCGTTCACTTACGGACTAATAAACATGTAAATGGTATAACCCCCCTTATCCCCTCACCCAGATATGGGTTAAATGATATCATTACTGTTCTTTAGCAAGAATGGCTTAGGCTTAAAATAACACATAAAGTTTAATATGCCATTAAAACAAAGTAAGCAAATTCAACAAAATGAAGTCACCAGATTTCGAACGTTGTATCCACAATTCTCTTTAGTGATTCACTAAGCTTAGCTTAGTTTGGCAAAAGACCAGCAGTTTGGGACACTTAGTGAGAATCAAACGCACAAGACACGCTTTAATACATCGTTCTTTAAATCTATGTATATCAAATGATGAGGGCAGAGATAAACCTCAGTAGTTTCTCGTATCAACAATAATGAATTGAGTCTCCCTCAAAAATCTATCAATCAAATTATGTAATAGTAGCTAACAGACTAGAGAAGAAGACAGTATATCCGATATTGCGACAAATTGGAGAAAATGACTAAGTAATAAACGAAAAATGGATAATCGACTCCACATAAAAGCAGTTTCTATCGTAGTAAGTCCCATCCGTAAATCTTATGACAGAGGTTATTTCTGTTTGTCTGTAATCGAATATACGTCACCAACGTAATCACAATTCCCATATTAATTTACGTTATATTCTCAACAATTATTAGATGATCCTTATTCAATCTTAACCTGCATTTTATTTATTAACAATATCTTCATTAAAGTCAAGCTGAGTTAGATTTGCTTCAAAACAACCCATGTTGTTTATCCGACCGCTCACTAGGTCAGATTTGACCCAAGTGGGGAGGCAAGCTCAAATCGAGACTCATGCACTGGGGTCTCAAAAAATGCTTGACGCCGTCGGCATTCTCTATTTTCAGGCGCCTCAGGTGCCAAGCGATCAACTCAGTGGAGCAAGCAAGTATTGCATGGGAAAAAAGTCACCTGAGACCAGGTAACCCACCTCACGTGAACGTCAGGTGGTTCCCGGAAAGCCTGTGTGGGGCAAGCCTGTGTGAGGCAAGCCCGTGAATTAATGCGTCTGCTATGTCAGGGGTCAATATTCTGGCCCCAGTAAAAAAAAGGATTGTGGACGCTAATTTTTAGAGCAAGAAACTTGAAAGAATGGCACAGGTCAATTTCATCTTGAGACCTCTTACTAAACATGCTAAACTTATTGAACATTCCCAATGTTCTCACAAAAATGAAATATCAAGTTAATATCGTAATTTATTCATTAGTATCTACTTATCCAAGTTTTTCTTTACAGGTAGGATGTGACATAAAGTCATTTTGTTTTCACCACCTGGACTTTGAGGAAGCACCTTGGAAAAAAAAGCTATGTGGGAACTATACTAGGACGCTGTTTTAAACAAATCCGAGAAGCAGAAGCTCACAACAACTGTACGGGGACTCGCTTTCTTACAAACCATCCAAGTAAGACGATTAATATATGCTGGATACATACTGCGAGGGAAGCTGGAACGAACTCGTAAGTGACGTTCTTCAGTGGATTCCGTCTCTTGGACACACGTGTTGGCTGACCGACATTCCTGTGCGGACACCGGATAACGTTTAGAGTGATGGTCGATAGGGACGGATGGTAAAAGAGAATCAAGGGAATCCATGTCATTAGCATGTATTGATGATAAGGATTATGACGATGACTGGTGGTTTTAGTTTAGAGTTTTCTTTCTTCGGGACTGGTTGCCTAAATGAGGGTTAAGAACCCAAACTGCCTTGCAATTTACCCATATCTGGATGGAGAAGAGATGGATTTATGTCATTTCTAAGGAAATCAGTCAAAGATTTGAAGTAGATCACCAATTTCCTATCCTTAATTTCATTCACTTCTTTACCGAATTTAATTCTCACTGTGTACTTTATTTTGGTCATTTGCAAGACAAAGTAAACCTTAATAAATATCAATCTAGCGCGTACTGAGAAATCTAATCTAATACAATGAGTTCTCCATTTATTTGGTAGCATTGTGTCAGACTAATTTTAACCAATAATCTACAAAATACGTAATAGTTTGCATTTTTCTGCAAAGAAAAAACCCTAAATATTTGCCAACAATTTTAGCCAGAATTTTGACGCGCTTCAAATTAAGAGTCTGGGTAGACGAAATAAATATCCTTCCTCAAATACTAAACGGTCAAAGAAATGAGAGAGAGAGAGAGAGAGAGAGAGAGAGGGGGGGGTAAATATCAAGGGAAATTTATTTTTGTTTTCATCTGATGATGTCGCTGACTAATCAGTTCCTTAGTGGAATCGACATTTTGGCCATTTGAAAGTTTTGAGAACATCGGATCGTCAGATTTATGTTTAAGTTCACAAAGCGAATATATGTTAAAACAGGAAATATATGATTGGATGAGAGAAGGCACTAAGAAGATTTCTTCTTCTTCTTCTTCTTCTTCTTCTTCTTCTTCTTCTTCTTCTTCTTCTTCTTCACCAAAATATCTCAGTCTTAAGCAGTATAGATTATTGCTAAGATCTCTGGAGAACAAGATAATCAGCAAAAGACAAAATCGATCTCTTTTCTTGATCCATGTATTTATCCTACCCCTTCGTCACAAGCAGGGTGTGACACAAGGCCAACTTTTAAGCAGAGTACAGCTGATTTGAATTCAGAGTTCTCGAAATCAAAGTTATAGTACCCAGTCTGTCCTAAAATTTACCTGGGAGAAGAGCCGATGGATTTATGCCT
>OY757940.1:27847345-27904845 GCA_963585895.1 Sepioteuthis lessoniana
CGAGTCTCTAATCTTATCTATCTGATTTTGAATGTATTCTGTCTGTTCCTTTATATATATGCCTGCTAATTGATATTGTGCCGTTTTTAGTTTTAAGGAATTTGTGTTTGTTGGTTTTTTTCGATAGTTTTTGGAGGCTGTTTTCACTAGTGCACGTTTTTCTCTCACCGCTAAAGTTTCCCATGGGACTCTATATTTAGTTTTGAGTTTTGTTGGAATGCATTTCGCTGCTGCCTCGAGATATATTAGCAGCATTTCTTCATTAATACAAATTTCGTTGAACATAATTGAGATTTTCTGTCTACATATTTTCTTGTTGATCCTTTCATATTGCCGTATTGATTCATGCCCAACAACAGAAATACGGAAAATTCTCACCGAAAACACAACAATATTAGAACATCAAAATAGCAAACCAAAACTACAGATTTTCGAAACATTATATATTAGAAACATGCAACCCCAAATTAACAGAATTAATTTTCAAACCAGAGCTAACGTACTTAAATGTCTTTAGCTACTGACACTAATTATAGAACAATTTTAAAAATAAACGCTACACACTGAAACGGCCAAGATGCTCCTCTTACAAAGTAGTAGTGTACATACAAAAGTTCGCATCGCTTTTGTAATACATCCTCCCCCGATGATGGCCCAATGTCGGACAGAAAATACTTGGGAAATAAACAATTATGGAAAATATATCAATCAATTCCCGCCGGATAGTATAAAATCAATACGGCAATATGAAAAGATCAACAAGAAAATATGTAGACAGAAAATGTCTATAATGTTCAACGAAATTTGTACATACATACATACATACATATATATATATATATATATATATATATATATATATATATGCAACCTCTCCCCATTATGTAGACTCATTACTCTTAGAAAACATTTCGGCCTTAATTCACGAAACTTCACAGAGAAGCATATCAACTCAATGAAATTGTCTGACTCATAATCAGATCGATAAGGTAGAGTGAAAATTAAGAAAAAAAAAAAAAAGAAAAAGAAAAAACCTGCCAATGACAAGGATCGAACCTGTAATGCTAATTTGTTCAGCATTATTCAAGAAAGATAGAATCCGCTTGATGAAAAATATTGTTTTTCATTAGTCAAGGTTTGATTTCTTTATTTAATGACATATCAACCTTTGTGAGTTATTTAATGTCAAAGCTATCCTTATAGAAAAACAGCAGGAGTACTATTTAATCCATAGCTGGTGGTGTGGATTCATGCCTTCCTCAAGGATATTAGTCTGAAAGTCAAGATAATAGCACAATTGGGGTTCCAACTCACTTATAACGATCTCACAGTCTTGCACATTTGCCACAGGGATTTCTGTTAATTAAATCAATGTTTCGAAGAACTGAAGCTGCCATAAAATCCAGAGAAGGGACATCAAAATACTTAAAATTTCTGTGTTGGTTATTTCACTATTTTCTCTTTTAAATTTAAAGATTCAACAATATGTTCCTCTGCTTTATGTTGAAAAAAGTCTCGATAATTAATTAGAATAAGTTATTTTGACTAATTTGAGTTCTGTTTAATGAAACCAGCAAGTTTGGCTATTAAATGAAATAGACTTCGTCTAAGATTTGTGCTTAATTTATTTTTCATGGATTAAAAATAATAGAAGAACGTTTTCTTAGAGTTGTTAGCCCATATTATTTGTCATGGTAACAATATATATAGGAAGAAATGAGTTGAATCTGACAGAATGTACGTAGAAAAGGTAAAACGAAAGGAAAATATGTTTGGGGGTTTGTTTATTTGCCAACACGTTTCGACTTCAATCTTTTTTTAATGTAAAAGTGTTTTATCGAAATTATTTCCGTATGAGAAATAATTATGATAGGTAAATTTTGATTCAATTAGAAGTCTTCATTAGGGCTTGTAGGTCTTGTGAAAAAACAGATTGATCAGACCTCTCACCTTGTGCCCTAAAACTATAGCATGGCACCAGGTTTAAATAAACACGGTAAAAATTTAATCTACTTGGATGTAGAAACAGTAGTACCTCTTTTTCGTCGGCATTTTTAATAGACAGCCTTTTTAACTGTTTGTGTTAAATGACAGCCAATCGTATTTAAGTATTGATAAAATTGTTTTTTCTTTTATTATTTTAAATTCATATGCCTAAATGACAAATATTTGAATAAAATAAGAATAGCCCAAAATACCGTTTCTTTTTTTATTTCAAGAGTCGAATAAAATGAGGTAAATTTACAATGATATGATACAAAGTCAATTTCTAAACATGGTAAAACTGGTTTGAATTTAGTTTTCCTTCTCCTAGACTAGTTGTCTAAACAAAGTTAAACAAAGCTAAAGAACCCAATCTGCCCTGCTATTTACTCATATTTGGGGTGTGAACGGTTGGATTCATGCATTTTCTAAGGGCATTGGCACGAAGTGAAACGCAAACAGATTTGTCCTGGATTTGAATTCGAAATACCCATTCCATTCCCCATGAGAATAATCGTTACGCTAAGCTAGCTCTCTAGTGTTGTAAATCAATACAAACAGACTACCAAAGATGTTAATTTGATGAAAACAAAACAGGTTGATGTTGAAAAATAGAACCATTTGGCTTGATACTTCAACCGAAATATTATTAAGTAAAAAAAAAAAAAAAGAAGAGAGATCTTGTTCCGTTTTTATACGTGAAAAAAGCTGAATAAGAAGGTAAACGTTTGATATTTATGCAGCCTCCTAACAGGTCAGTCTTGACACAAGGTCATTTTCTTGTGGTGAGACAAGCACGACTCGAGATTCATACGCGACCGCCATAAATAAAATGATTGATCCCGTCGGCATTCTCCATTTTGGGGGCACTAAACATTTGATCTTGCCAGAATGAGCATTACATCAATGATGATTTATGAAGTGAGGTGGGGCTAACAAGACGTCATTCTGTTTAAGTAAATGTCAGTTGCAAATATCTATTTATAGGATCCACACCGATTCCCCCGAAATGAATATCTCTCAATGAAAGTAATGATGCTCAATGTTTTCACTGACAAACCATAAGTCTCGCCTTTTTATTATTGGATATTCCAATTAATCCTATTTGTAGTTATTCTTTTGCATCCCTCTAAAGAATTTGGAAAACTTGTCTTGGAAAAGGAAACTTCTTCTAAGCTGTAGTACGATTGTATGGCGGCACCACTTTGACTAAAGAAATACTTGGAGAAAAAACTGAATGGGAACTACAAAAGGAGGCTGTATGTTGTTTTGAAGAAATCCTGGAAGTAGCACCCTACAAAACAGCAGCTGTACGACCCGTTAGTTCTCATCAGACAAATTGATCAAGTCGAGCAAGACATGCGGGGTCCGGCTAGAGAAGTAAGGGCGAGCTCATAAGTGGCCTTTTCCTAAGTTTCCATGAACACACTATGGTTGGTCGGTAAATAAAAGAAATTACATTCATCAACTTTGTGAAGACACTGAATACTGTTTAGAGGACTTACCAAGAACGATAACTGATACAGACAGGTGGCGAGAGAGAGAGAGAGAGAGAGAGAGTGCGAGAGAGAGAGAGGATGAATCCGTGCTGTCGGCCCGCCTTGACGATAGTAACGTTGATTTTAAGCAGTGAATCCGTTTTTTGATTATCACATGCCTTTATTCTTCGACATTCGGCGGGCCTTATAATACACAGACAGTATACCCTGCAGAGGAGTAAGACCCACCTCAAGGGATGTCCTGTGTATGATACTAACCTGCATTTGATGGCGATAATACCTGTTAGGGTCCCTTCTATATTTTTTATTGAGGAGGGCGCACAGAAGAAAAAAATATCCTCGAAATTTAAGATGGTAACTTCATTTTAAAGAAAAAAACATTCTTTACAAAAAATGAACATTTTATTTAAATCAAACAGATAATCTTTGGTTTGGTTGGGTTTTATGGCATATCAACCATTGTAGGTTACTAATGACAACTCCTGTTTATTCATTAACATTATATATATATATATATATATATATGTGTGTGTGTGTGAGTGTATATATATATATATATATAATTTTTAATCACATTTTTTAGATAACATTCTTAAACAATCCTGAGCTCTTTTTTCACACTGTTAAATGGGTTTTTGCTATTTGACCCATAGATTGAACCCTAAAAGGTGTAACAACTTCGGGTCAGAATGGACCTGGGAACAATGGGATTGAAGGAATACTCTACATTTCCCGAACCTCCTAGGCTGGAGATTTGCCATCCGATAATTAAATGTCATATCCAGGACATTTGTTGGGAGGTGTCTTACCCCTCTGCAGAGATGCATAAATGTATTCTTCAGCCTCAGCCAACTGGACAAAGTTGATTTTTGGTTGATATCTAAAATTTTATTTTTCCTCCAAAAAATCTAATGCAATTTTTCTCACAATTAGTGCAAAAATATTTTGTTTTATTTAAAAGCTGTAAATTACTTCCAATCATTGTTATTTATTTAATTACTGAAGAAAAATATATCGGCACAATATTCTTATGAAAAGCAACAAAAATGATAAAGAAACTCGTCAAAAACTTTAAGAACATGGTGCATGCATTTACATAAAATAGTTCCCATAATTTATTATTAAACATTTTAGATTAATTCTGACTCATAGAAACACTATCTTAAAATAAAAAAAAATCATCAACAATAAACATCGGCGTATAAGTAAAGCCTGGAAAAATCTCTACAAAACTGGGAGTCGACTTATACGGCAGAGCTAAAGTCGGTTGTATGTCAACCTTTAGTTCTGAAGCGGTAATCATTACCCAAACTCAAAAACTCGAGCGTCACCTTCAGATGTCATACCCAGGATATAACATTAAACACATCAACTAGTTCAGCGAGTATAGAATTCTTGAATTCCATGAAGAAAATAATTCTTCAAAAGTATTTTCAGCTGCTGCTTGTTTGTTGAAGACTTTTGCTCCCAGGAAATTGAGATATTTGAAAAAGTGATGTCCGTTCGGAGAGATCTGGTGAGTTTGGTAGGATAAACACATTTGTAGCCCGGTTCTTTAAAATTTCTACTGGAAACTCTTCAAGACAATTCACGGTTTAAATGATATTTTACATGAAGATAGTTAAACATTAGTTCAATCCAAATATTCACCAAGAAAAGTCCCCACAGGAATAGTGGCTAACATTCTGGACTGCAAGACCGTCAAAGTTGCACAATAACAATCACTTTTGGACTAAAGGCCTTGGCAGAGGCCAGAAACCTCTTATCCCTCATGGATTAAAAAGTACCACTATTGTTTTTCTGCAAGGATGGATTTGGCTTTAAATAACCCTCGAAGGTTGATATGTCATTAAAACAAAGAAACCAACTAAATAAGCATCAACGTTTAGAATAACAAAAAAAAACCCGCAATTATTTTAGGACCAACCTCATGCATTTTTTGTGGACCAGCCACGTACGTGTCTCAATAAAATGGTCTTGTGCCACACACACATACACATACACACAAAATCAAAAAATTCATTTTCGTCTTGAATGAGCCGGAATTATTTATGACTCCATTATATTAGCGCACCTACCTTGGAAGCAGCGTCTCATCAACCGAGAAAGACATCGACACACGACTGACGAAGGCATGGACAGCTATCGATAGGCTCTCGATCATATGGAAGTCAGACCTAACTGATAAAATGAAACGCAGTTTCTTCCAGGCAGCGGTTGTGTCGATACTGCTATATGGATGCACCACATGGACGCTTACGAAGCGGCTGGAGAGGAGGCTGGATGGAAATTACACAAGAATGTTGAGAGCAGTATTAAACAAGTCCTGGCGACAACACACCACGAGACTCCAACTATACGGACACTTGCCCCCCATCACAAAAACTATACAAGTTCGACGAACCAGACACGCAGGACACTGCTGGAGAAGCAAGGACGAGCTCATAAGCGATGTACTCCTGTGGACCCCCACACATGGATGTGCAAGAGTGGGACGACCAGCACGAACTTACATACAGCAGCTATGTGAGGACACGGGATGTAACCCTGAAGACCTGCCGGAAGCGATGAATGATAGGGAGAAATGGCGAGAGACGGTCAGGGATATCCGCGCAAGCGGCGCGACATGATGATGATGATGATGATTTCTTCGATAATATCTGGGTGCGTCTATCCGTTTGTGACTGTGTATGTTACCTCTTCTCTCTGTCTCATATATATATATATATATATGTGTGTGTGTGTGTGTGTGTGTGTGAATGTATAAAGTTAGTGTATGTCTGTGTTCAATTTTTTTCAAACATCATTTTCGACCAATCAACTCGTTTTTCTATCCTATGAGTCAGTTGAGTACAGGATCCATAGTAAAAATAGTTTTATTTTTTAAATTATAAATATACTTTTATTATTTACTTTTTGTTCATTCACCTTTCGTTGAGGATTTTCTTTGTAAATAAAATTTTCAATCATTAACACCTACCTCCTAATGTATATACATACTGGATTTGTGAAGACATTCATAGGGTGACTGGTAAGTCTTGGTGACCCTAAAGTGAAGAATTTTCAGAATAAAAATGATGATATGGTGAAAGGGATAATACAGTATTTTTTTTGTCAGTAAATGGAACTAATTAAGTTAAAGATAGGATTATAAAGACCAGCCCTTTCCCGCCACTTTAGGCTATTTGCCGTATTTGTACCTTTTTTATACAATAAATCTTTTGCTTGGATTCAATTTTTACGTATAACCATATCACTGAAACGACCGTTTATTTCACCTCAATATTTACGTAAGTGCTCCACAAACTGCAGAATGCAACGCTAAAGTCAACTCTTTAGGCACAGACCTTTCCGCACCTAAATGCACGGTTGAAAGCAGTGTTAAAATTCTTTGGACCCCATTGACATTACCCACCTTGGGAAGCGCCTCAGGCAATAAATCTGACCCTTTTAGAACTGGGAACAGCCCTCTGAAGACTCATTTTTCAAAATATTTGCAAGTCCAAAACTTCTCCTTTGTTTCGCCAAAAGTATTATTTAGAGTCAAAAGTTATATATACACTGCTGGATAAAATCCTAAAGACAAGGAAAATAAAGAAAAAAATATACTTTTTCTGTTGTTAGTCTAAATGACTTATTGGATTCGACCTAAAAAATTAAAAAAAAAAGAAATTAAAAACTCAGCACTTAATAAAGAAAATTTGAATTGTGGAAAATTAGGTTAAATACAAACTGGTCAAACATTTCAGATCAAATTTAAACGAAGTTTTAATTGGAAAACTCGTAACGAAATTTGTCATTTGTTTTCAAATATTAACGTTGTCAACATCTCTCACTGGTATCTTCTGCGTTACGTTAAGTAAAAACAGGGTAAATGTTAAAAAGCTGAAAGAGATTACACATAGCAGAATTTTCAAGCTGAAAAAACAAGATCTCTCTTAATGTGTAATCGCTGGTGAGATTGGAAGTAGTAAAAATGCTGTTGCAAATTTCTTAAAAGACCCTGAGGGATACGGAATAAAACTTTTTTAGCGACCGCCCCAGAAAATTTCGTCGGAGGTAAAAAGGAGGATTCGACGGGTTGTCCGCTAGCCAATCACAAAACCCAAATTATTTCCATGTTCTTTTCACACTATAAAACAGTTCAGTTAATCTCTGATTAACTCATGTTTTAATTACACGTAATGACAAAATTCTAAATATCAGCTGAGATGTATCTAGAAGTTTTATTTTAATATATCTCTTATATCTGATTTCAAAACAAACCAGTTAACTCTTTATTTTGACGGGAGTGACATGTGTAAGCACAATAAGGTCAACCCGTTTGACCTTTCAATTCGACAATTTGCAACTTCGAAGTCAAAGATTTTAGCTAGCACAAAACTTATCACTAAAATAAAATAATCAACTAAAATAATTAATTAAAATCCCAAATCAAATTGCAGGAATCTCCTAATACGGACCATAGAAAAATGGAAAAAATTTTGGTTTTATGATGAGAAAAAGTTTAAACTGGAAAGTCCAGATGGAATAAGAATATTCCAACAGTGACATCTTCTATGCGACACGGTGGAAGACATTCCATCATGATTTGAAGTGCTTTTTCCTTCTAAGAAAGAATGGTTATACAGGAGGTGTCATTACAGAGAGCATCCTTGTTGACTGAAGGCTTTTTCTCGTGTAAAATAGTCGATTTTTATGCAATTCATAATGCCCACTGAACAAAGGAATTTTTCTTGGTGAATAACATGATTCTTTTGGACCATTCAGAGTGTCTGTTCCACATGAACCTAATTAAAAATGTTTCGGGGACGGTGGTGAGGCAATTTTATAGAAATGGACGTCAATTCCAGTCAGGGAATGATGTTTGTGAAACCATCTTCACCACTTGAATTCACATTCTAGCCAGACTTCTGCAGATGATTATATTGACCATGTCAAGGCGAATTTTGGAATTTATTTTCAATGATAACCAGACAACTCATTACTGAAACGTCTTATTCGACATTTCTTACCCAGTTTAGAATTTCTTTGAGGTATTAAACTTTTTACCGGTTAGTATTTAGTCCAATTTCCTAGTAATATTTTTTCCCCTATTAAGTGCAAAAAATGTTCTTGATTTTTTTTCAATTTCTTCCAAGTTCTTCTCAAATAAATGTTTAAGGCAAACGACGCAAAAATATATATTTTTTCTTTATTGGCCATAAGATTTTGGCGAATAATGATAGGCATGTTGTCCTGAGAGAGAAATTTGTATATTCTACTTTAAAAAATCGCTTAGAAAAAAGAAAAAAAAAGAAGCAGGTTATTAAATCTATATTGAATACTAATAACAGTTTTATTATTTGTTTTCAATCTTATTTTTCTTGTAACTTTTTTTGAGGAATTATTTTAATTTTCTGGACTGAAAAAATGTTGCTCTCAACCATTTACAAAAGTAAAACCAAATCTTCAATGTTTTTGTTTTCTGTTTTATGTTTTTGTCTCAGTTTTTTGTAACAAAGGTTACATGTCATTTACTTTTTATATACGTACTGATATTAATTTATTGAATGGATAAAAAGAATGGACAGTAATCGAAAACAATTTATTTCAGAAGCTAACCTGGGTCTGAACTTTATGTCGACGTTTATGCACAACTTTTAATTCTCTTTATTTTTATTTATTTATCTTTTATTAGCGGTGATTCAGATTATCTACAAAAAAAAAAAGGTGAAAAGTTATTTTAATGAAAAAAAAAGTAATTTGCAATGTATGTCAATGTTTAGGCTTTTTCATTCTTTCAAAAATACGCCTCCACTTTACACACAAAACTCCATCGGTGATACTCTGACGGTATTCCCTGCAAAGTTGTAAGATCTCCCTCACAGAAATGATATCCAAGGGATGACACTGAACTGCTCCTTATCGTGAGATTCTAGTTATGTAGATATGGAAGAGTGTCGAAACCTTTCATTGTCATTACTCACAGGTTCATACTGTCCCGTAATCGCGGTAACTGTAAAGGTCGTATCTATAGGTAAAATCGATCTGTTTATTTGCATTCGATAAAACTGTGTTAAAAAAAACTCTAAAGAAATAACCACATAAGAATGTAAATATGAATGCGATTCCCTATCTTTTCAGCATAAAATAACCCTAGACTTGTTGATATGCCGTTAAAATCAGTTCCTGACAGATATGAAATAACAGGAATTTAGAATAAATAATTTCTAGGGAAATACTTTTAAAACTTCGTAATAATGCGTGGGTTTTACGGCTTGAGGGTCTAAAGTTATTTACCCAGCTTCGTTTAAATATGTTTTTTGATTCCTGTTTTTACGGACCTCGCCTGGCCTTCGTGCCGGTTGGGTAGTATTTTAAAGTTGAACACTTGTTTCTGAGATCCTTCCCACGAGGCAGTACTTGCTTGTAGAGCTGAGTTTATCACTTGGCGTCGGAGGTCTCCCAAAAGGAGATGGGATCGAGCATTTTTTGTCATAGTCACATATGAGTTTCCATCTGTACGTGGTTCCCAACTATGAAACGAATAACAATCAAATGGCGTTGAGTCAAATCCGAACTGGTTGAAAGTTGGATAAATATCAGCTTCACTTACATTTGGCCCAGAAACAGATGTATGGGGTGCTAAGTGAGCTTATTCCCGAATCTTTTCTTATGGTCATTTCCGAATCTTGTCTTTAACTTATTCCCAAATCTTGTCTTGAGTTTAGTCCCAAATCTTGTCTTAAAATCATTCCCGAAACTTGTCTTCAGTTCATTCCTGAAAATTGTTTTGAGCTCATTCTATCTTATCTTTAGATTATACCAAAATCTTCTCTTAAGCTCAATTCTGAATCTTGTCCTAAAATCATTTCCAAATCTTGAACTCAAAAACTGTAATCCTGGATTTGGACGTACTCATAATAATTTTTTCTGTTTAATATAATATTGATGATCAGCCAATCAGTTTTAATTTTTTCCCGTTATTAACAATTTTTTTTTGCGTTTGGAATGTGTAATTTAAGAATATTTAATTCCATTCATAATCAAAGATAGAAATAAAAAACTTTTATAGGAATCAACCAGAATCGAAACGGTTTGCTTTATTCATTCGGTCTTCATATAATCCAAATAAACCTTTCTTGGCAAATAAACAAAAACTGGTCAATCGACTTTTTAAAGTTTAGTTTGTCTCAACGACACCAACGCAAAGCACATCCTGTAAAACTCGACTAAATATATTCGTACACAAGAAAGCGCTCATGGCGTAACGATTGTTGTCGTCGGGTGTGGATTCGGCTATCCGAGTTCGAATCTTGAAAGAGGCTGTTTGCATTTCATATATTACTAATACCCTTGGGAAAAGTATGAATCCGATTACCGTTCAACAATAAAGTAGTAAATAATAGGTCCAAAAGGAAAACTCTATATTCAAACTAGTTGTAGACCTGGAGAGCGATGGGTTCAGCCAAGCTATTCCTTTTCAAGACGCGCTGAACGAGTAGCGCTACCACAACCAAACCAGTAATTAGGGGATGTTAAAAAAGTTCGCGGCCAGCTAAGAGATTTTTATTGATTTTTTTAAAGATAAAAGAAATATGAGAATTGGCGAAATGAATATGTTGAATCGCATGTAAGTTCTAAGTCTTCTTTCTTGGTCAGGCCGAGAATGTCACAGTATATCCTCGTAATGGTATACGTGTCTAAATTGCGCACTACTTACACGTGGCGTGGGGCTCCTTAAACGTTGTAATGATCTGCGAGCTAGACTAACGGACGAATATTTGTGAGTTTATTGGGTGCCACATACTTTTGGCTTCGTAACAAACAAATTAAACTAAGCTAAGTAAATGAAATATATTCTACGGCGAAGCGTTCATTTAATTAATAAGGTTATCTTAAACAGCAATCATACAACAATTGTGTAAAGGGGAGTCGTCACCTTGTGAGTAACTCACTAATGCTAAAATAGTATGCAAAAGAACTTTTGTAAGTGCTCTTTCTTGACAAGGTGCCCAGTTGATATCTTATAAAAGATAACTTTATTGAAAATAACCGAGGAAATAAATGGATGAAAAAGGGTGAAGGAAATTTTCCTTTAATGTTAATACAAAGAAATAAACGAGAAAATACAATGTTCAAAAGGGCAGAAAAATTATATAAAAAGAAGAGGAAATTAATAAGGAAAAATTGTGAAAGTTTATTTTGAATTAATAAATACTCCTCTATCACCAGAACGGGAGCCTCACCGTCAGATGCAGTTTAATGCTATACCCTGTGCATTCCTTTTTAAGGGGTCTTATCCCTCTGCAGGTGATACAGTCAGTGTATTCTAAGCTCAGTTGACAAGGTGAACGTTGAAAAAAAAAGTAGCAGAAATATGAGGGGAGAGAGGGTGATATAAAGAAGAAGAGGTTGCGAACTAAAAGAAAGACTTCGAGGTGGAAAGCACAAAGCAAGTGAATGGGAAAAAAAGGATTTTGTTAAGAGTTGTTTTATGGGACTTCCATCTTCCAACGTCATTTTGCCTTGTTTATTTCATAGCAAACATAAGATTTATTGATCGGCGAAAACAAACAATTATTATACTACGATTGGTTGTCTTTCCGCAGTCATTTTTGCCCAGAGATCTTCAGAAAAAACAAAGTGACTCTTCTCTCATCTGTGACAGCCTCGACCCAAATAAAACATAGCTGTCAAAAATACTGAGGAAGAAAACTATTCTTTCATATACAAACATGGCTGATTAATCAACAAAATAAAGTAATGAAAGTTTTACCACACTCCAAGTTGTGTTGGTTACCTTGCATGGTGTAATGGTCCGTGAGCAAGACTAACAGTTCAGTATTAGTGAATTCGATTATCACTGTGTGTCCAATACTAAACTAAGTTAAGCTTAGTAAATGACGATTCTCCAATTTGTATTTTCGTTGTGGAACAATCAAAATTTGTCAAGAAGTATGAGGTGCATACGATAAGTTTCCAGACTTTTTTCGTATGGGCATTTACAATTGTCGTAGACTCTTGAAAATTCACTATGTTATTTGTTATACGTCTTATGAGATGACTGACCAATTTTTATGATTTCAGCTTCAAATCAACAGCCACAGCAGCAATTGGAATACACCCTACTAAAGCCTGATTGTCACAGCTGGTGAATTTCAAAAATGCAATCTGACTCTTTAGAAGAACGATATGCAATAAAATTCTGTTTTAAACTTGAAAAAATGCCCCCCAAACGTATGGAATGCTTCAGACTGCTTTTCGACCATCTTGCATGAATCGAGCATCAGTTTTTGAGTGGCATAAGAAATTCAAGGAAGGCAGGGAGTCCGTGAGGAATGATGAGAGGTGTGGGAGGAGTAAGGAAATCAATACAGCAGAGTTGATTGGCCAGTCTGGAAACTTACCGTCTGCACCTCGTATTTTTAATGATTTTTTTCAGATGGGAAAATATTCTTATATGTAATAATTGGAGGCTGCCGTTAATGTCTACTGGGGTAAGAGCTTTTCACTGCTACTGACAGGACAGAGTAGTTATGGAGAAGTGGTTTGCTACTTACTTTTATAACCAGAATTTCTGCTCGAACCATCGTATTACACCTGCAATTAGACGTGTTGTTAAGATATTTGGCATTAGCACTGAAGACTGAGGACAAGATTCGTGCCTACTCAGAAGTAATTGATACAAAGTGAATAATATAGCTTAGGATGCAGTCTCATTGGAGCCGTTTTCCCTGCAGCAAATCATTATTCCGCTCGACAAATTTACAAACACGCACACATGTATATATATATATATATGTGTGTATGTGTGTGTGTGTGCATATATGTATATATATATATATATATATATATATATATATATACATACGAATACCTACAGAGTCAAAAAAAGTCTACCTAGGCTTCATCTAACCGGATCATCTTAGTAATTCTGACCAGAGGAGGGTTGGAACACACTGGATTTTATTGATTAAAAGGCCACCAGAAAGTATAAAATTAACAACAAAAAAAAACGAAAAAAACAAAACAAAAAAAAACAGGAAAGATACCAAAGTTTACCTAACAAGTAACCATTCTACTTAGTGTATTGAGCACTCGTATGTGTTTGCTTAATGAATTCTGTCGGTGATTTTATTTTGACTAGTCATGCATCATTGGTTGATTATTTTCAAACAGTATTAATGTTTTTAGTTGTCTGAATTTTTTAGAAGTTTGATGATTTTTATCATTCAGGGTTTTCGGACAATTTTCTTCATCTTTATTGTTATTTCCTCTACGTTTCGGCCGATATGTCCTCCGGCCTTCTTCAGGTGTTTGTCGAACTCTGGAACCTACACGAAACTTCGAACTACGTCCTTTATTGAATCCACGGGGGTCGCCTGTTCTGGTTCCGTTAGCCATAACCGGGTGTTAAGTATTCCTGTATTGTTACTCGCCTGATGATTGTCTCTAAAGAATCTTAGGGAACAAATGCCTATAACCATTATGATATGTGTCCTGCTGTTTTAAGTTGTCGTAATGAAATCATACTTCATTTTTCTCGAGTTCGACAGACATCTGAAGAAGGCCGGATGACATATCGGCCGAAATGTTGTGGAAATAACAATAAAGATGAAGACAATAGTCCGAAAACCCTTAATGAATGTTTTTGTCTTTTTTTAATGGATTTCTCCCCAGATATCAGTTTTTGTAATATTTTTTATTTGCAAATTGTAGCATCTGGGATTTTTCACACCGTCAGGATTATAGAATAGGTATAAAAATTATATTATATAAATATATATATATATATATATATATATATCTATATATATATATATATATATATATATATATATACTCTGTGTATGTGTATGTGTCTATCTTTTTAAAGCTATTTTATATCGATAAAAACAATTATACAAATACGCTTATAAGATTCCAGTGTTAAGACGGCAGATATATGATAAGTTAGTGTATTTGTTTAGACGCTATTTTGTTTGACATATAATCTCTAACGACATATGATCTCTGAATTTTCTCCATTTGAGATGTGTAAGTCACCAACCATCTACGTGACATATTTCGCTCTTCAACTCAATCGACTACCATTGTTCACAACTCAGTTTCATTGGCATAATTGTCAAATCATTCTTTCTACAAAGAAAAACAAAGAAAAAATAATGAGATAAAAATGATGACAGTGATACCTATAATAGCTGGAGTTCTGGGAACGATCCAAGTAGCTTCCAAAAAAGCTCGAGGTCTATGGAAGGATTGAGGCTGTTAAGACCACAGCCTTATCAAGATCGGCTAGAAGAGTCCTGGAAAGCTAAACAGACTAGTGTTAACTCCTGTGATGACCACTTGTTAGTATTCTTGTTGTAGACGAGCAGGAGGACGAGTGGAGACCATCCAAACTACAACGTCCAGAATACTGAGAAGAGTTCTGGGGACTTGAGGAGATTTGCTATCCCTCAAACTCAAGTGATAGACCATCAGCTAAAACTCAAGGAATAGATAATAATAAGACGCAACAAATAATAAGTAAATGCAGCAAATTGATGCAAAAAGAATACAAGAATAGATACGACTGGGTAGGGAAGGTGATCTACTGGGAATTGTGCAAAAAACTGAAATTTGACCCTACTACCAAATGGCATATGCATAAACCAGAATCGGTCCCGGAGAATGAGACATAAAATTCTCTGGGATTTTGAGATACCGACAGATCTCATAATATCGGCCAGAAGACCAGACCTTGTAATAATTAACAAGAGAAAGAGAACTTTGCCGTTTTGGCAGACCACGCGGTGAAAATTAAAGAATACAAAAAGAGAGACAATTACTTAGAACTTGTCAGTAAACGAAAAACAATTGTGGAACATGAGGTTAACGGTGGTATCGATTCTAATTGGTGAGCTTGGAACGGTCCCTATGGGTTTAGAAAAGGGGGTAGGAATATTTAAAACGAGCCAAGACCATCCTAACTACAGCATTGTTGAAGTAGGTCAGAAGACTGAGAAGAGTCCGGGAGACTTGAGGAGACTTGTAGTCACTCAGACTCCAGTGAAAAACCACCAGCTAATGCGCTAGGGTGAAAAACTCGTAAGGAATAATAATTAAGATAATAGCAAATGAAGATTATGTGGTAATAGAAATGAAACGAATAATTATATAATAAGTGAATGCAGCAAATTAGCGCAAAGAGACTACATATAAGAGTAGACTCGACTGGGTGGGAACTGTGCAAAAAATTTAATTTGACTATGCAAACAAATAGTACATACACAACCCAGAATCCATCCTGGATAATAAGATGCACAAACTTCTTAGGGGTTTTGAAATACAAACAGATCACTTGATTTCAACCAGACTTAGTGATGGTCAACAAGAAACAAAGAACTTGGCGTAAAATTAAAGGAAGGCGAAAAGAGAGATAAGTACCTGGACCTTGCTAAGGAACTGAAAAAACTATGGAACATGAAAGTGACGGTGATACCAATTGTAATCAGAGCGCTCGGTAAAGTCACCAAAGGATTGATAAAGGGACTGGAAGAATTGGAAGTAAAAACAAGAGTGGAAACCATTCAAACTACGGCACAGTTAAAATCTGTCCTGGAGTCTAGAAGACTTGAGGTGACTTACTGTCATTCAAACTCCTGTGAAAGACTATCAGTTGATACTGGTGTAAAAACTCACAAAGGAGTTAAATAATGATGATAATAATAATATACAGAAGAGTAACAAGTGTGTGGCTGAGATTAATGCCAATGAAAGAATACTCTACATTCCCCAAAACACCAAAACTAGAACCTCACCATCAGATTCAGTTTAGAGTCATACCCAGAACATCCCCCACCTTTTTTAAAGGAAATATCTCACGCTTTGGAAGGGATTAAGTTTTGTCAACATGATATTTAGAAAATATCAGTTCAGAACTTCGGTTAGTCTTGTTTTATCGTGAAAATGATCAAGTCGTTTGATGACACAATTTTGGTCATTTAATCACTAAATGAAATAATATTGTGAAAATTCTATCTTTAAAATCAATTTCATCCATGGAATCGACTAACACAAAACAGAAGATCAGTTTGAAAGTTTATGTTTGGTTAAAAACAAATCAAAAGACATCAAAAGCAATATTAGAAGGATTTTTTTCTCCTCAATAAATCCAGTTAGACACTTTTGAGAAGATTAATTATATTCTAATCCTCTTTAAGAACGTTCAGAAGCCGATGTTTTTATTTTTAATGTCATGCTAACCAAACTGGAACTGATCGAGTCAGTCATCTGAAGTAGAAAACATTATTATGTTGTTATAATGCTGAATATTATCTAATGAATTTTTTTCGCTTTTTTCCTTGAGAATCTTTCCTTTTTCCAATGGTGTCCCTTCTTTCAGATACATCTTTTAGATATGCATTGTTAACTCTTTTTTTTCCATTTGAGAAACGTCTCGAACTGACAGATGTTCTGTTCACTTTACTGCATAATCATTCATAAGATACTTATTTTTTTTCTTTTCGGATTTAGAACAAACATAAAAAATTGTTCAGAACAGACAATGACGAGATTGGCGAGATCTTCTATGATCTGTGAGTAAAATTTCAATAGTTCTAATTGAAAAGTTTTTTTTTCACAAAACCGATATTTCAAGGTAATATTTCTACTTTACAGGCTATTCAGAAATAACAAAGGCACAATTTACTTGTCACATTTCATTTAAAAGTAATTGATTTATATTTCCTGTTTAAAGGGGTTCACATTTTGGCCAATTCTTTACTGTAGTGAGTTCGATCCTAACTTGGTGGTATATTACTTTACTCTTGTGCAATATTACGTACAAAACAATATTTTTTTCTTTTAAAATGTAATTTTTGATTTGTTTCTTTTTTTCAGCTTTCCTTGTGTTCCCTTATAGTTCCAGTTTGGGAGGTTTTCTTGAAAATTTTAAGAATCGGCAGAAAATCTCGAACCATTACATTTTTGAATAAAATAAAGACCTTTAGAATATCGTTAAGAAGTGAAATCCTTTTAGGAATATGCTGAATATTAAGATGATTTTTTATTAATTACTCTTTGAGAGTTTTTCACCCCAGCGTTTGCTGATGATCCCTCACTGGAGTTTGAGTGACAGAAGGTCTATACAAATCTTCAGGACTCTTCTCAGTATTCTGACCGATCTTGATAATGCAGTAGTTTGGATGGTGTTCACTCTTTATCTCATTTCAAAGTCCTCCAGTCCCTTTTATTAATTCTCAGGTGACTATACCAAGAGCACCAATTACAATTGGTATAAACATTACTTACATGTTCCACAGCTTTTTCAATTCCCTAGCAAGCTCAAAGTATTTGTTCTTCATTTAATTTTCTTTCAATTTTACTCTACGGTCAGCCAGGACAGCAAAGTCCACAATTTTGCGAGTTCTCTTTTTTTTTTGTTGATTATCATAAGGTCTGGTCGTCTAGCCGAGATTAGGTGATCCGTTTCTATGTCAAAATCCCCTAGGAGTTTGTGTCTTTCATTCTCAAGGAATGGGTTGTGCATATACCATTTGTTCGTATTATTATTATTATTATTATTATTATTATTATTATTATTATTATTATTATTTCACTCCAAGCAAGTTTTTCATACCAGTTTTAACTGAAGTCTGACATCAAATTTCTCGATTGCACCTCATAATATTCTTGCTGATCTTAAGAATCCTGTGATATGGATAGTCTCCATCCTTCCTCTGATCTAAATTTCTCCCAGTCCCTTTTTGGGAGATTCATTTGTACCCCATGATCACAGAGAGTTTTATATCTCTCATTCTGTTTTGTGTATAAAGTATTTTTAGTAGAATCAAATCTTAATCTCTTCTACAATTCCCAGTAGACCCCCTTTCACATCCTAACGTCTCGTTTTGTTTATGTTTTGTGCCACTCTTATCAATTGATTCATCTCTGTCACCTCATAACCAACACTTACTACTCTCCTGTCAGTAGGCAATTTTTGCTTTCATATAAATGATTTTTATGATATTTTGTGCTGCTATTAATTCCCTTTCTCTGTTTAGTTTTCTTTTTCTTAACTGTGTCCAGGTCATTTCGTGAAATTTCATTTGTTTGTCAATTGAAGAATTGTTTTCTTCCAATTTTACTTTTCGAGATTTTTTATTGTTGTTTTCCTATTTGTCTTTAAGTTATTTCTGTTGTAGAGTTTGCTTTCAAGAAGTTTTCTTTTTCTTCTGTGGCACCTCTTTCTTACTTTTTCTTTAATCTCCTTTTCCTTTATGGTATCTCCTTCATACATTCCTGAGTATTTGTAGTTTTCTTCTTCTCCAAGAATTATTTTGTTTTCTTGATTCTTCAAATTCTATTCGTATAACTTGGATGTAGATTCTAATCCTATTTACCAACCCCTCCGCTCGGACAGGATATGACACAAGCTCAATTTTTAAGCGGACTTTAACAGTTTTGAATTCAGAGTTTTCCTTCTCCTAGACTAGATACCTCACCAAGGCTGAAGAAACTAGTCTGCCCTACTATTTATCCATCGTTAGTAGGAGAATAATTTGATTCATACCTTTCCCAAGGGTATTAGTGCTCTGTGAAATGCTATCATTCTTGTCCGGGATTTGAACTCGAGTCGCCGTGTCCATTTCCTACGACGATAACCATTACACCACAGATGTAGATTCTAATAGTTTGTACAAAATTTGATTTTTATTGGCTAATATTTTATCTCCCACTTACAATTTTGGATATTATTAGTAGAAGCATTTTTCTCCTTTCGAATTTTCATAACAGTTTTTACTGATGGCTTTTTACTGAAGTCTGAGTAAGTCTCCTCAAGTCTCCGGGACTCTCCTAAATACTCTAGCCGATTTCAACAGTGCTGTGGACTGGATGGTCTCAATCCTTTCTCTGACTTCTGATTCCCCTAGTATCTTTTGCAGGCCAAGAGTGACCGTTCAATGGACACCATTTGTAACTGGCTACTTTACAGTTCCACAGCTATTTTAGCTCTCAGGAAAGATCCAGGTATTTGTCTATCTTGTCGGTTTCTTTTATTTTTACTCTGTGGTCCAATGAAGGCTTCATTAATTCTTAAATATCTATGAATAATAATAATAATAATAATAATAACAAAACAACACCATAAGGACATATTATGTTAAAGTGACAATAGATAAGATGCAACACAACAGCAAGAGTAGGTCATAAGGTGATAGAGACGAAACACATAATAAGTGAATACAGCCAATTTATCACAAAGAAGACATCGACTGGGTGGGGAAGCTAATCCACTGGGAATAGTGCAAAAAATTGAAGTTTGGCCATACTACCAACGGTATATGCACAAACCAGAATCTGTACAGGAGGATGAAACATAAAATTCGCAGGGATTTTGGGATACGAACAGATCCCGGTCGGAGAACCAGGCATTGTGATAATTAACAAAAAAAAAAAAAAAAAAGAGAGAGAGAGAACCAGCCGAATAGAGGACTTTGCTGTCTCGGCGGATCACAGAGTGAAAATCAAAGAAAACGAAAACAGAGATACGTACTTGGACCTTGCCAGAGAACTAAAAAGCTATCGGACATGAGAGTAACGGTGATACCAACTGTAATTAGGGCACTTGGAACGCTTCCTAAAGCCTTGAAAAATGGGGATGGAAGAGTTGGAAATCGAACGACAAATCGAGACCATCCAAACTACAGCATTTATATAAACACTCAGGTGTCTTACTAATTCATCTATCACAGAAATGCAACTATACATATTGATAAGAGTCTATCTATCTATCTATCTATCTATCTGAATACCTACATACATAAACATAATTGGATTGAAGTGTACTGTCTGATTTGTTCTTCGAGACTAAGAACATTTTGACATATTTGATTTTCTTCTCTCTTAGTCGACATATATCTCTGGGTTTTTTAATAGTATCATACAAAATTGTTAAGTACAAGAAAGTAATTGCAATAAAACTATATTAAATCTATAAACTTTTAGGGATATTTATATCTTCAGATATACGTATATGTACTTATGTACAACTATCTATTCCACACAGACTCAACGATAGAAGCAAAAAGCATTAAATAGATATTAATAGACTTTGAAATTATATATTGTTGGGTATCATCCACTTTTCTCAACACAATGAACTAGTCCATATATAGCAGTAGCTACTAATACCAGCAGTCGAGAAGGTGGAGAGCCGATTCTTATAACGGAAGCCAATACTATCGTTGGACTATATCCCTATTCTGTATTCACTAATCCTATATTCTTGTCTACTAACAGTCTCTCTATTGTATATACTTTTTCCTGAAAATATAACTCTGTTTCCTCACATATCGTGGTTTGTCCTTTATTTAATACTACAAGCATTCACTAACTTGAACGCAACACACACACACACACACACACACACACACACACACACATATATATATATATATATATATATATATATATATATATAAATAAAGATTAACAAAATTTGCCAGTAATGATCGAACACATTTCAGTTGTAATAGACTACAAAACTAGCTTGCAAACAATAGAGATGGATGGATGCAAATCAAGAAGAAAAAACAGATATAAGCAAACCGAGATGGATAAGTTAACATACTTATATATATATATATATATATATATATATATATATATATATATATATATATATATATATAAATTTCGTTGAACATAATAGACATTTTCTATCTACATAATAGACATTTTCTATCTTTCTATATATATATATAAATAACATAATAGACATTTTCTATCTTTCTATATATATATATAAATTTCGTTGAACATAATAGACATTTTCTATCTATTTTCTTGTTGATCCTTTCATATTGCCGTATAGATTTTGTAGTATTCGGCGGGTATTGATTGATATATTTTCCATAATTGTTTATATCACAAGAAGAAGAGTGTCTGGGCCGTTGCAGTGTGTAGCGTTTACTTTTGAAATTGTTCTATAATTAGTGTCAGTAGCTAAAGACATTTAAGTACATTAGCAAAATGCAGAATTGGCAGAATAACAAACAAAAGCTACAGATTCTCGAAGTACTATATATTAGAAACGTGCAACGAAAAATCAACAGAATTAATTTCCACACCAGTGCTTAAATGTCTTTAGCAACGGCCCAGATGCTCTTCTTTTTACAAAGTAGTAGTGTATAAACAAAGGTTGCATCGGTTTTGCAATACATCCTCCCCTGATAATGGCCCAAAGTCGGACAAAAAGTACTTGGGAAATAAACAATCATGGAAAATATATCAATCAATTCCCACCGAATACTATAAAATAAATACGGCAATATGAAAGGATCAACAAGAAAATATGTAGACAGAAAATGTCTATTATGTTCAACGAAATTTGTATTAATGAAGAAATGCTGCCAATATATATATATATATATATATATATATATATATATATATATATATATATATATATATAATTTTGTAATTTGCTTAAAACATTGCACAAATTATATCATTTTATAGTATTGAATTAATTTAGAGAGCTATTATTATTATTTCGCATTACAATAGCCCTCTAAATAAATTCAATACTATATATATATGAGAGAGAGAGAGAGAGAGAGACTGAGAGAGAGACAGAGATAGAGACAGGGGAGGAGAGAGTCAGTATGAGAGATGGACAAAATGAGATAGGTATGAACAAAATGGGATACGTTGATAGATAGATATGAAAAGAATGAAAGATAGATAGATAGATAGAGATAGAGATAAATAAATGTCTAATAGTCATTTACTAATTTTCGCTTTAGCCTATCACGAGGCTAGATGTATATTCTGTTTTTACTTAATTTAAAAAAAAAACAGATTAGATTGTTTACTAACACCTTTCATAACAGCGTGTATTTTGGAAATCTCTCTCTTTTTTTATTCATTCACTGAGTTTAGAAGAAAAGGAATATTTTAGGCATGTTATGCGTTTCTCATTTATTAAATCAAAATATTTTCCCGGTTCATGGAGAATTCATCGTGTATTTTAGGAGGCGCGCTCAACATAACGGTTATCGTCGTTGGATATCGAATCGACAACGCGAGTTCAAGCTGTTTGCGTTTTACTTCACCCTAATGCCCCTGGCATTTTTTGATAAAAGAAAAATTGATAGTTAAAGAATTGGAAGTAAATTATGAAGAAAAAATTTAAAAAGTAATAAGAAATTACAAACTTTATACTAGAAGTTGTTTTAAAAATTAAAAAGACATAAAAAGTTTTTTTTAAACGAAAGGAATAAATAAAACGAGGGCAGATATCACTCGAAGAGGACAAAAGGAAATAGTAAAATAAAGTGTGGAAAATATTAGAAAATACTTTGAAAAATGTATGAACGTGTTAGAGACAAGAATAAGAGAACAGAAAAACCGTCCAAGTAACATAATAATTTTTGTTATGGTAGAAAAAGAAAAAGGAAATATTAAGAAAAGGGTATTATATGAGCAGAAGGTCCGGGAAAAAAGATTATGGAAACAGAATAATAATAGTCACACTAAGACATCAAGAAGATGCTAAATTTATTCACAAATTTAACTTTGGAAGGAAAATCGAAAATGGAGAAGAAAATAGGAGGATTAATTCAGACTTGACTAGAACGAAAAGAGAAAGTGCATTTGAAAAAAGAAAGAAAAGAAAGAAAAACAACAAGAACTTTAAAAAAAGCAAAATTGAAAATTAAAATAACATTGGAAAATCTATCAACCTAAATTAAGATTTACACTAGGGAAGAAAAACGGAGACAATTTGAAAATATTGTAAAGAAATTCTAATTCGTTGAGAAAAATAATATAAGAACAAAAATTAATTGCTTATGAATATAGAATAATTTGAATAACAAAAACATATTCGTCAGCAAAAAATATAAAAGAAAGAAAAATAATACAAACTCTAACGGAAAAGACTGCTATTTATGTAACTACACGTTAAAAATATGTAAATTAAATTGGTTCGAAAAAAGTGATTTTTTAAATTTTATTTTAAGAATAACTGATTCAAATAACGAATTTATTCTTTATATATATTTATACTTCTCCGGCCTTTTGGTCAATAACTAGCAGGGTTCGAGTCTCGGCTCGTTCCCGACCTTCCCCTCCTCTTTATCCCCTCTTTAATCGGCCTTCGGGCTTTTGACCCTGTGTCAAGTCCTGTCTGGTGGGAGGCAGCGACAAATACTATACTTCGCCGGCCTTTTGGCTGGGCCGTCTGGCATTTGTGTCGGATAGGGTATCGAAACCAATGGCAGATTCGAGGCCGAAAGGCCCCCAAATTCGGTTGGGCCACCCTCGGGTGGGCGAGCTGCAACCTTTGTCCCCTATGTAAAGCACTAGACCTTGTTGTCTAGTCTAAGCTATTACCCAGCATACGTGCCCGGAACCAAATTTGGATTCGTGTTACTACTTGCCTTACTAGACCCACATTGCATTTAGTTGGTCGATGAACAGCACAGACCAGTAGGGTTCGAGTCTCGGCTCGTTCCCGACCTTCCCCACCCCTTTATCCCCATTTTAATCAGCCTTCGGGCTTTTTATCTTGAGTCAAGTCCTGTCGAGTAGGAGGCAGCGACAAATATTTATTCTTTATATATATTTTTATATATCTCCAAATTTAAGTTCGTGGGTTGTGTTTTATGGCATGTCAACCACTATTGGTTATTTAATGCTAAATCCTGTTTATAAATCGATATTAAATGATTTGTAAAATGATATTTTGCATGTGACTTTTTAAAACGAACCAGAGCTCATTATGTTTACATACAAGTGAATGGTTCCAAGACTTGTTATATATTATTAATTCAATTTAACATCAGTAATTTGCTTGTACACAATTAAAGTTTAGAAAATGATTACATTTATTCATTTGATCCATAAACGGGACCCGAACAAGTACTATCAGTCCGGTTCAGAGAGGACATGGGAGTAATGGTACTGAAAGCGTACTTCACATTGACCATAGCTTCCAAAACTGGATATGTAGTGATAGTTTCAAATTAATATGTCTGACTTGCATAATTGTAAGAGAGAGCCTATATAAGTCTCTCATTGGGAATAAATGGGGAAGCTTAATTAGCCCCTGCTTCGTGCTGAGGCTTTTTAGCAGACTGTCAGGCATTTGTGTCAGATGGTTAATTTCCTCGAGCCTCAGAGGGCCGTCCCCCCTGGTTTTAACCCTCATGGGAGGGGTTCGGTTTATAACCTGGCGTCTGAGGAGCCCCTCTTTAGGGGACTGCCGACAGGGCCCGAGGCATTTTTGGAGCCGCTGGACGCGCGTGGGCTTCCGTCCTATGCCCGGACCCTCCTAAAAAGGCCTAGTGCCGTACTTGTACGCTTGGTGGGTCGTATGACAAATACCAGCTTAATTAGCCACTAACTAGTGCTAATCTTGCACATCACAACGCCTATAGTATACCAATTATCTCTCGAGGATCCCGATTTTGTCGATACGGGGATACGATGTTTTGATGCGAGTGCAAGAACTAAAAAGCTAAAAGACGACAAGGAAAAGGGAGGAGAACATGAAATTACGGATCTCTTTTTGGCTACAACTGGATGCGAGGCGATAATGAAAGTCTCCACTATGGGGTATTCCACAAACCTGGAAGATCTGACCTTTGAAAAAATAAGTCAGATCATAAGAAGAAATATGAGGCCCAAGAAAAGGTTGGTCGTGGTAGAAAGAACGAAGTTCACGTCAATGAAACAAGAAATTGATGAACCAATCATAAAATATCTACACCATCGACGAAATGTGAGTAGATATGGCGAGTTTGAAAAATATGGACAAGAAGAACAGACGACTAAAGAGAACTTAATTCAATTAAGGTTAATTGAAGGTATGTACAATGCATCACACCGATATAAAATAACGAAACAACTACAAATAGGAAATGTGTCTTTAAATACTTGAATTGACTTTTTACAGCAACAAGAATCAATACAGAAATACAACGATGATAAAAGTCAACCCAGCGAACAAATATTCGCCGATACTTACATGCTAAAAAGATTTTAAAATATTCGTATTGTGGACTTGAACATGAAATAAAAAGGGAAATATGTCCATTTTCAAGCAGTATGCAAATTCAAAAAGAAAAACGTTGAAAGAGTTGAAGAAAACGAAACCAATATGCAAGTCTTTTCAGTAAAAAATAAAACCAAGAAGGTAGAAAAAATTGAAAAGAAGAAAAAAGACATTATACTAAAGGTTAAAATCAATAACTTCGATTTGGATAAGCAAATCGATATCGGCAGTGAGATAACGCTTATACCAAAACAATTTGGGGAACGCACTGTAAAGCCAACTTTACGAAAGAGCAGTTTACAACTCCGGAGTTAGAAGATAAATTTGAAGTAATACCAATAATTGTCACAACTTGTAAAAAGAACCACGGACTTCTTGGAAACGATGTGCTTAACATAAATTCTACCAAATTAATTAATTGCAAAGTTAAAAAACTATTAAGCGACTTTAAAATCAAAAGAAAATGTTACCACTCTTATTATGAGGCACAAAAATTACCTGTACATTTGTTGCCATTAATAGTAGCAAAATTACGAAAATTAATTTAACCGGACATTCCTGAACATGTTCCCCCAGGGGGTAGCAAGTGGGCATCACCCATTGTAGTTTTAAGAAAGTCAGATGGAGACATACGTATATGTGGAGATTATAAAATAGGCGTAAATTTCAAAGTTTACCCGGACTCATATCCTATACCTAATGTTGAAATTACAATTCATGTACTGGCAGGTATAAGCGTTTTTACAAAAATAGATTTGAAAATGACGTAGCACCAAATACCAATTGACAATAACTTCAAAGAAGTGACGATGATAAATACGCTAATAGGCTTACTAAAATGGAGAAGTATGCCGTATGGAATAAAAACAAGCGCAATATTTCAAAGAGCCATCGAACAGTTTTTAGGAGAAGATATAAAAGATATGGTTTGTTACCAAGACGATATATGAATAGGAGCTACTAATGAAAATGAATTAAAAAAGAAAACCGACATCGTCTTGAATAGATTAAGAAACGCTGGAATGACAATAAATGAAAAAAAAAAATGAGTAAACAATAGTAATAAAATATCCTTTTTAGGTTACGCCATTTCAAAAGAAGATTTTTCATCAGACCAAGACTTGATAGAAAAATACTAAAAATAGCTACACCTAGAAATAAAAAAAAAACTTTAATCTTTTTGGGGATTGGTGAATTTCTACAGGCGAAATGTACCAAAATATATGAACTTGACTGACAAATTTAAGAAAAAAGAATGTGGAATTTATCTGGTCAGAGAAACAACAAAAAGCTTTTGATAGATTAAAAGTAATTATGGCAAAGAAACCAGTAGTGAAAATTTTTGATCCGAAAAAGGACATTACGTTAAACAAAAATGCAAGCAAACATTCAGTATCTGGAATATTATCAGAAGAAGGACATCCAATAATGTATTTATCAAGAAGACTAACGAACACTGAATTTACTTATTCAAATATAGAGAAAGAAGCCTTGGTCATTGATTGCACAGTAGGCTGGGGCTGTAGAATACACCGACTGCACCTCTGCAGAATTGTAAGACCCTTCCTCACAAACGAGTGTCCTGGATATGACACTAAAAAAATCTGATGGTGAGGTTCCAGTGATGCTGGGGGTTTGGGGAATGCAGAGCACCCCTTCATTGCCATTGCTACCAGGTCCAATCTGGCCCGGAATGGTAGCCCCTGATAGGGCTCTATTTATTGGTTTAATAGAAGTAAACTGCATACTTATGCTAAACTGAATTGTTTGAAATAGAACTGTCTGACTAAACTGAATAGCTTAAAATAGAAATGTTTCTGACAATTAAACTGTGTACTCATGCTAAACTGAATTGTTTGAAATAGAACAGATGATTTGTATGAAAATGGATTTGGTATTAAATAACCTACAAAGGTTTGATATGTCATAAAATCCAACCAACCAACCAAACAACCAACCAACCAAACAACCAACCAACGTGGCCATATTGCGGACAACCATAAGGGCCTGACACATTTTAATTGAAAAAAAATTCTTTTGAGAAGTCATCATAGACCATTAGAGTTTATATTCAATCCAAGAAAAGAATTAGCCAAAGTCCCAACATCGAGAATGCTAAGATGGGAAATAAGATTAATGCTATTTGATTTTGATATAGAATATGTCAAAGGAATTCCAATTCCGCACGTAGATGCACTATCAAGATTGCAATTTTACAAGGAGCCAAAAGATAAAACAGAAGAATCGGAAGATACCTTTTTACTTTGGGTAGATACTGATGTTTTGTCTTTAGATAGAATGGCTGCGGAAACTAGACATGATCCAGTAGAAAGTAGGATAATATCAAAGGAAAAACATATGGGGAAATTGTTCCTGGACGGAAAGACCCTACAAAGAAATAAGACATAAGTTAATGATAGAACATGGTGTGATTTGTAATGGGGGATCTGATAGTTCCCCCAGAAACACAAAGAAAATTGGTGATAAAAAGTGAACATGATTATATCCTCTGTGGAGTAGCGGCCACCGAATAAAGGATAAATTTAGAAGCATGGTAGTTGGGATATTCACGAGATGTCGAAGAATATGTAAAAAGATGTAAAAAAATAAATTTTACTCAGACTATTTTACATTCATGACCCCCAGAAGTGGGGCCATGGAGTCGTGTACATATGGATCATGCATACATTACTGGAGTGGGACTCTTATTAATACTAGTAGACTCTTGTTCAGCCAGGCCTGAGGTAATCCATGTGCCAGACAAAAATGTTCTACGATAAAACAGATTCTAAGGGTCATATTTTCCAGAAACAGCATACCAAAACCCCTGGTATCAGACAATACACCAGAATTTTGTGATGAAGATCTTAATTTATGGTTGGAAAAAATTAGGTGTAAACCGTATAAGACACCGCTATATCACCCTTAATTGAATGGGTTGGTGGAAAGAATGGCACAGACCGTAAAAACGGGACTAAAAGCGTGCTCTCAGCAAACAGAAAAAAATATAAGTTTTCTACCAAGGCTGCTTTTAAGCTATCTCACAATATCACACGTTGGAAGACTAGAAAGCTTGTCAGCTTTAATGGCAAGGCAAATTAGAGCTCCGCTAACGATGTCGTATTGCACAAATGAAAAAATGTGTTACAAAAAGAACAAGAATCAAATCCAGAAAAGGTAGAATTTATAATGAAAAAAGGCCAAAATACAGCTATAATAAATGGAGAAAAGGGGAACGGTATAGTAGCCCACGCAGGTCAAATAAGGCCCCAGGACGAATATGAAGAACAAAATGAGGAAGAATCTCTACGATTCCTTCCGTTAAAGATTTATTGGAACAGCATTTATAGAATGAGATTGAAAACTCAGATGAAGATTAAACGACCCTGATTACAGCTCAGTGCGGAACAGATCTAGATCGCCCAGAGAAAGAAATACGGGAGTGAGATAAGGAGAGCAAAGTAATCCTGAAAATGAAACAATCACAAGAAAAAGTGCAAGACCTATTAGGGGCATAGGACCCACATGTTTTGGGGAGATGTAGTGATACTGGCAAATTAATCTGCCTGATTTGTATAAGTGTAAGAGAGAGCCGATATAGGACTCTCACTGAACATAACTGGGAAAGATTGATTAGCCACTAACTAGTGCTAACGTTGATCACTACAACAAGATCCTATCATCAGATGATTTAGAATCATATATCAGGATACTCGTTGCGGGTAAGTGGGGTCTTACTCTTCTGCAGAGATATTGTAGGCATATTCTACAGCTCCAGCCGACGAGGCTGTAAAGAAGAAGAGTTTATACTGCTAGAACAACAAAATAATGTACCTTTTACGACAGAAAAATCTGAAAATAATATAAGGTTGTGGATTTTAATTTACATATGTAGCTTTGGTAAATGGTTTGCTTGTGTCTTCCGTAGATTCAACGAGTCAATATTTTTGAAAACAAAATGAATATTTAGATTTGTTTACAATAAAAGGATTGTATTGGTTTATAGAAGAAAGTACTTGGTGTAAACTAGAGAGAAATCCAGAATTTTTCATATCGATGTTTATTGAGAGAGGTAACTTTAATAGCACCGTTAGGTAAATCTGATCATGCATGTATTGAAATAAAAGTTAAAGTAAAACCAGATGTGTATTATATAAACAGAAAATAGAGAAACTAGTGTAAACTTAGAGTTAGTATTAGGAAAGGGTGATAATATTGTTTTTGGATTATACGCCTAAGACTTTGGAAATTAACGAAATGTGGAAAGAATTAATTTGGTTTGGTTTGGTTTTATGGCATATAAACCTTTGTAGGTTATTTAACGCCAATTACACAGTTTAATTGTCAAAAACATTTCTATTTCAAACTATTCAGTTATATATAACAATTCAGTTTAGTGTAAGTACAGTTTCAGTGTCAAAAATAGTTCAATTTAAAACAATTCAGTTTAGCAAAAGCACGCAGTTTAAATGTAAGTACAGTTTAATTATTAAAAAAAAAACATTTTTATTTCGAGCTATTCAGTTTAGTCAAGCAATTCTACTTCAGCTAATTCAGATTTGTAAAAGTACAGATTTTGTTTACACACAGGTATATGTCAGAACAGTTCTGGGAAGAATTAAATAGAAAGATGAAATCAGTTATAAAAAAAATATTCCTGAAGTTTAAATAAAACATTACTGAGATCAGCAAGAATAATGGGAAGAATTCAAGAGATCCAAGATATAGACTCTATTAGTGAGGTCAATTTTCACTGGGTTTTCCATATGTTCGACGGTTCAAAACTAAGCTAAACTTAATACCTGACTATAATATTGATGTTTTCAAAAATGTTTTCTTCTCCGTTCTCACTTTTCTATGAAAAAGAAAAATCAATTCAATTCTACCGACGATATCGAACGTTTCTCTTTCTTGATTGGTTTCATTTGACTGATCGAAGCCTCGATTAGCTACTGAACAGTCAGACACTCCCCCCCCACATCAATACAAAGGTATGAACTTTGTAATGCCCGCTGATTGATTATTGCATCGCAGTAACGTAATATTTAATAAGCTAGTATTATAAACAATTATTATTGATGTGAGTCTAATTTCTATTAGCTTTTTTCCTGACTTATATAAGCTTATAAGGTACTTAGCGTACCTCTACTTATTGCAATTCTTTGCTATACAGTCTTTTAAATTATTACTATCTTGATTTATTTGTTCAATCTTTAGCTGATAGTTGTTTCCTTATGCCATTATAATTTTGGTTAAAGATCAAATGTTTTTGATTCATTTAAAAGAACTGAAATTTTGGCTATTTCATAAAAGTGAAATTCGTTCACCTCACTGAAGAGATGCCATGTGCATTTCTAAAAAATACTTATATATATATATATATATATATATATATATATATATATATATATATATATATATATATATATATATATGTGTGTGTGTGTGTGTGTGTGTGTGTGTGTGTGTGTGTGTGTGTGTGTGTGCGTTTGTTTATGTTTCTCTGTGTGTGTATGTGTATAATATGATCAAACAAATATTCAGATCGCCCAGTGTACCGGGGCTGTAGAATACACCGACTGAATCTCTCCAGAGGGGTAGGGACCCCACCCAACTTCTAAGTGTGTGCTGATACGACATTAAACCATTTGATGATGAGTCTCCAGCCTTGAAGATTTGGGGAATATGGAGTAGTCCTTCATTGCCATTACTCCCAGGTCCACTCTGACCCGGAGTAGAAGCACCTGGGTCAAATAGAGCAAACTATATGTGTAAACAAATGACTGATAATGAATTGTGACTTTTATATGGCAATATTTGAAACTATTTCACTGTGAACAACAACGAGCTCATGCTCGTTTAAGAATGTTATCTAAAAATGGGTTCATAAATCATATATTTGTTATATATGTATAAGCAGGAATTTGCTTTAGATTACCTACAACGGTTGATAACCAAATCAAACCAAATCTTCAGAAGATGTATTTATTTATATATGAATAATATACCTCCATTCAACATTGTATCTTTCCCAAACCATTTTCAGGGCGATATTTGCATGTGATGTCACATTCCATTTTTTTTTTTTTCAAATGATAAAATGAAACAAAAAAATAAAGAAATTCTTAGCTTCAACAACTTTTTAAAAAATGTATGTTACATAATTAGCGTTCTTAAATTTTTCTTTTTTAAAATTTTGATTTATTGTATTCATTCAAAAAGAGTTGCATATTTGAAATCGATAAAGTTTTTTAGAATTAGTTTTTTTTTGTTATTCCTCAAAAATAAAGTCTCTGCGTGTAATTTAGAATTGTTATGATTTTTATTTGAAACAGATATTTTTTTTTCATTCTTATTTTTATAAAAAATAACATCTTTGTTGTTGTTGTTGGCCAAAAAAAAAAAAAAATCTAGATCAGAAAATATTTTGATTTGAAATCATAAAAAATATTAAAAGTATAAATAATTTATTAATCATTATTAATTTTTCGTGAAATGAACATACTTTAAAACTAATTTAAATAAGGGACGCAATGACTATTATCGGTCGTAACGTGTGGTTTACGACTGGAACTAGTTACAGTTTCGAGAACAACATCTCATCTCATGGACTGCTATTGATAGGTTATCGATCATATGTAAGATTGATCTCTTGTTATATGCTCATCTACAGCATCACAACGACACAATAATTAAGATGCAGTGACAAAAACAGACGCAGGAAGACTTCTTTAACAAATATATTTACCTCTCACTTTATTGCAAGGGTTCGAAAGGGTTGTTCAAGGTTTGCGTGTGAGAGGGAGTTGGAGACCGAACAGAACTGAAATATTTTGACCCCTCACTCTTATGGTCGTCACGTTATGTCTTTCTTGTTCTCTTGATGCTCAACCGGAGGGGCTCACTCTGCTGGGTGATCTGCTACATCTTATTAGCAACTTCTCAGGTCCCAAACTCCATCGGGGTTCCCGATGGCCCCCTCGGCCGGGTGTGGCTTTCCCTACCACACCTCATCTCCAACTGGCCTGGAACTCCAACTCTACTGGCTCGACGAACTAAACTGAATTATATAATCGTTCGACGCCCACTCAATCTTTGAAATCGAATGTTTAATCGTCATCAAGCGGAAATAACTGTCATGCAGTTCAGAGGTCACTCTCTTCCGGTGCATCAGTCTATGAGTGTACCATGGGAATTTCTTAGCTCGTCCCATTTCATCAGCCAATTTCCGCCCACGCGATTTCCTCACATAACTGCCATTGGGATGTGTCACTTCCTTCTGGTGCATCAACTTGAATGGCATTTTGCTCGGGCCGAAGGTCAAAATATAACACTCTCCGATAAAATAAAACTGGATTTCTTCCAAGTTGTTGTGTCCATAATACTATATGGATGCACCACATGGTTAGTGCCAAAATGCACAGAAAAAAAACCCAGATAGGAATTCCACAAGAATGTTACGTGCTGTCTTGAATAAATCCTGGAAGCAACATCCAACAAAAGATCAGTTATACGGCCACTTGCTTCTCATCTCACAAACCCTTTAAGTATGATGAAGAAAACGAGTATTTATTTGAGAACATTATAATCAGAAATGATGTAGATTCACAATCTTTCTATATTATTTATTATGTGTATGAATAAACATTTTAGAATCTTTCAAAATAAAACTCTCTGGTTTCTAAATAGTGTTTCACTTACACGTTTCTATCGTCACCGATTTTGAAATCTCTAAGTTCATTAATGTGTTTTTTGATCGATCTTCAAATCTCATCCCGTACACTCGATCTAGTCCATACTGACATTGCTTTGAAGATGGTAGAACAAAAAACCTAAACGTTAAACAGAGCATATTATTCATATATACATGAATATAACCTCTGAATATCTTGTTTTTTATATTCTATATGTACATGCCGTCGGATTTATTTTCATTTTTCTCTAATATATATATATATATATATATATATATATATATATATGTGTGTGTGTGTGTGTGTGTGTGTGTGTGTGTGAAAAAGAAAGGCCACACGGAAAATTAAATTGACATGTTACGCCATAAGTATGGCTTCTCTAAATTTGAAATGTCTCGAACAATTTATTTAGGTAATGTCCAAAACATTACCAATACAGGATCTTTATACATAAAGGCGAAACATCGTGGTCTGTATGTCTATCTGCATGTCCGGTTGTAATAAAAACTATGACAACTGACAACCAAAAAGAAAACGATTCCGAATCCGTATCAACCAAGTCAGGTCTTACTAAAAAGATATCATGGTAAATCTGTAAATTAAAAAAAAGATGTAATAATAACATTACAAAACATAACAACAATTATGAGATGTTCAAATGTTTAATGTTGATTGGTGATCGATTAACTTTAGTTGACTGATTTTTAATCAGGATTGCCAAAACTCAAACAGATGACGTTTTAGGCACAAAAAATATTAGTCATATCACTTACTCTATACGTTCTCTAAGACTGAGTTTTTGGAGGAAAAGAATATTCTAGAATCCATTCTTTCTCCTCATCTGAGTTCTGAATCACTACATGGGAATTCATCAGAATATGCAACAATTCGAGACGAAGCATTTGAAGGCAGGGTCAGTTAAAGATTTTCATAACTGTTTCTATGAGTGAGGACAACATTTCTCTCCTTATATGGCTTCTCAATGTAACTACAGCAATTATTTATGAATATCACGCACTTCCGTTTAACACATCCCCACTAATTTTGAACTTCGAAATGCTGGAGAAAATTCTCGAGTATCATATGTACTGACTTGTGAGAATTTGTAGCGACTAAATTTAACTTAAATTTCACAGTTATTTTAGATCTTTTTTGATCGCAGTGGCTAAAAATAAGAATAATATTGTTATATTATAATTTAAAATACAAAATGTACACATTATTGTAAGCGAACACACGGAGATATTCACGCGAAAATGCAACAAACTTGCTGTAAAAATAAATTCATTTTAGGAGAAACAAAACTATAAACAAACATTCACGCTCTTGTCGATATTTCTTTGTAACAACATAAAACACATTAATTTGGATTTAAGATATAACTTACTTTCGGTCATCCCATACTATATATGGTGAGGCATGTATAGGAACAAAAAGTTCATTACATAGTTCTTATGTATAATACGCAGTTTAACTTCTCGGCTGAAAAATAGCGCACCTTAAAAATAATTACCGCATTTTGAAGGAGATAAAGTAGATTTATAAGCAAGTAAATAATGATAATTTTTGCATAACCAATCTATACACTTGACATCAAAATAATGTAGCCACACGAAAAAACAAACACCAACAAATAAAAAACGAAAGCAAGAATAAAGTTAACATGGGTTTGAAATGAAACTATATTTTTTGTTTATATTGTTTGAAGTATTAACAATGTGCAATGTACAATATCTTGACATTGTACATCATCAACCCGGCATATTTCCATCAAACAATATTAATAAGGAAAAATAATAAATGTGAAAAGATCCCTTGATAAAAATCAATTAAATACAGTTCGACTCAGAATGAAATTAAGATATTTTCCGCTTTGGTCTGGTTTCTTTGTTTAATGGTATATCAAACTTTGTGGGTTTATTTAATGCCAAAGCCATCCATGTATAACAGTTGTGGTATTATTTAAATCATATCTCGGGAGATAAGGGGTTCATACCTTTCCCAAGGGCATTACTCCAAAAGTGAATGTAATAGCTCGACTAAAATCCGAAGTCGCCATGATGTCTCAGTTCAGTACGTTAAGCACTATAGCACGGTGTTTCCTCAGAAGATGTTTTAAAAAATAATTCCTTGGGGAATTAAAAGAAGTTTCATTTTTCATTAGAAAAAACAAACCCTGAGGACAAAATGATGTGATATATGAAAAAAAGTTTATACTTTATTGTTAAATATTGACAAGTTCTGAAATTTAGTTGTCATACATATTTACCCCACCCCGCTCGGGCAGGGTATGACACAAGGTCAATTTTTAAGCGGGGTTTAACAGGTTTGAATTCAGAGTTTTCCTTCTCCTAGACTAGTTGCCTCAACAAGGCTTAAGAACCTAGTCTGCCCTACTATTTACCCATAGCTGGAGGGAGAATGATTGGATTCATATCTTTCCCAAGGGTATTAGTGCAACGTGAAATGCAATCAGTCTCGTCCAGGATTTGAACTCGTGTCGCCGATTATCATTACACCACAAATTTCGTTGTTATATAGTGGATTTAGCTCTTTTATAATAATAATAATAATAATAATTAGAAGAAGAAGAAGAAGAAGAAGAAGAAGAAGAAGAAGAAGAAGAAGAAGAAAGATTTATATTTGGGTTTGTTTTGGTAACGTAACTAAAACAGAACATCGTCGCGGGATCTTTGCTAAGGCAATGCTGTTAAAATGCCCTTGAAGAATAATGCAACATTTTGTCCAGTTTATAAATTAAGAGTAATAGTAGGGTGGTCTTTATCGCACTCACCCAGAATGATCTCGTTTCTCAAGGGAGAAAAAAAATTAAATACAATTCATGTAGTATTGTTTTTTATTTGCTAAGAATAATAATATGAATCTATGAATACCACCTGATATATTATCGAGCTTAGGTTTTGTTCGTTTTCTTTGTTTAATGGCATATTAACCTTCATGGATTATTTAATGCCAAAACCATTCTTGTAGAAGAACAGTCAAGATGCTTTTGAAATCATAGCTGTTGGATGAAGAGGTTAATACCATTCCCTAGGTTTTAATCCGAAAATGAAAACAGTAGCGCGACTCGGTTTCGAACTAGCTTTCCTCTAGACCGAAGTGCAGCACATTAACCACTACGCTACTGGGCAGATATATAGAATTAAAGATGATAAACTTAAAGAATTATTATCATTTTGGTATATGCTGCCTCAAACTGACAATATTTGAACTAATCATAATAAATACAAAACTCTAAGAGTTCCTCCCCAGTTAAATAGTACCCGTACGGTTCTTTTTCTAGGACAGCTTTGGTATTTAATAACCCACGAGGTTTTATATGCCTTTAAACAAAGGAAAAAGAAAAATCAATTTTAAGGTTGTATACGGAGTATTTTATAATGTTATTGTAACTTAGTCTTATTATTGAGCAATGAAAATATTTCTTCCGAACGCAATAAGAGACGTGTAGGTGTGCATCAATGTCTTCTGTTACCATAAAAACGGACACCAAAGAAGCGATTCAAAGACTGCTTGAAAAAAATCCTTTGGTGCTTTTCACAACGACCATCTCCAATGGTCTAACCTAGCTGAGCAATGGGAGGCCTAGAGTCTCACCACAAACAATATTGTCTTTTTCAAGAAAACTATGAGGTACTTTCGACCAAGAATATATATATATATATATATATATATATATATATATATATATATATACGAGGTGCATACGATAATTTTCCAGACTTCTTTCGTATGGGCACTTTTATTGATAGTACACACATGAAACTCTAGTCCCCTTCCAAGTAATCGCCTCCGACTGCGATGCACTTGTTGTAACAATAACTGGAAGACCCCATGGAAGTCCTCTTGTGTGAGCGTGTCAATGACCTTCGTCACAGCCTCTTTCATCTCCTCAATTGTCTCATAACGACTGCCTGTAAGCTTAGGGAATAAGGAAAAGTTACAGGGAGCAAGGTGTAAACTATAAGAAGGCTGAGGAACTGTCTCGATGTCCATCTTGGTCAAAGAGTCTGTGACAAGGATGGAGTTGCGGACTGGTGTATTGTCCTGGTGGAAATGCCACTGAAGTAATTTGAAGACTACTGGCCTCTTCCCTTGCAATATCTTGCTGAACTCCCATAAAACCTCAACATAGTAACCATAGTCCTAACCCTTTGGCCAATCAACTCTGCTGTATTGACTTCCTTACTCCTCCCACAGCTCTCATCATCCCTCACAGACTCCCTGCCTTCTTTGAATCTCTTATGCCACTCAAAAACTGATGCTCGATTCATGCAAGATGGTTGAAAAGCAGCCTGAAGCATTCCATACGTTTCTGTGTCATTTTTCCAAGTTTAAAACAGAATATTATTGCATATCGTTCTTCTAAAGTGTCCTCACGTCCAGATTGCATTTTTGAAATTCACCAGCTGTGACAATCTGGCTTTAGTAGGGTGTATTCCAATTGCTGCTGTAGCTGTTCATTTGAAGCTGAAATCATAAAAATTGGTCTGTCATATCATAAGATGTATAGCAATAACATAGTGAATTTTCAAGAGTCTATTACAATTTTAAATGCCTGTAAAAAAAAAAAAAGTCTGGAAACTTATTGACGGCACCACGTATACTAATCTTTGTTTAATCTAACTCATCACTTCTGTGGAAGGGTAGTGACACAAGCGATTTATCCTGGGATGAACTTGTTTACTTACGCACTATGGGAGGCATATTAAGCAAACATTTACTTCTTTAGTTATAAGCTTAAAATGGGTTATCTCTAAATTAAAAAAATCTCCACTCTTTCACTAACTTTTGGATGCCGACATTATCTTGAAGAACTTTTCAAATGAAACTTCTTTGCAACTTCTCCAAAAGTTAATTTCCACTTTGCAGATACGTCATTGATAATATCCACCCTGAATGAATGAAATAGATTATTTTCACCCTGAATGGGTGTCACCGATCATTTCCATTCTATATAGATGTCATACATAATTTCCACCCCGAATTGATGCCCTTGACAATTTCTTACTCGAATGGATGAAATTGATAGTTTTCACCCCGAATAAATGTCATTCATAATTTCCACCCAGAATTGATGCCATTCATAACTTCTATCTGGAATTGTTGTCAGTGATATCTTTCACCCCGAATGGATGACTTCCCTGTAGATGGGGTTAAGAATATGCACACTGTATCCCCTGCAAAGGGATGAATCCCCCACCCCACTAAGTAGAGTTGTCCTTGTAGAGTTGTCACCAGGCCTAGCGGTTAGAGTGTTCACCAATGGCGCGAGAGACCTGGGTTCAATCCCTGGTCGAGTCATAACAAAGACTAAAAAATGGTACTGGATGCCCCCTTGCTTAACACTCAGCATTATAAGGTACGGATCAAGGGTAAAGTGGAGCAATCCAGGGAAAGAAGTAGCACACTTCCCTACACTTTGGTGTAGTAGCTATCGAAAAGGGAACCTTCGGGTTACCCTCGACTATGGTCGCCAACTTTCTACTATTACTTCTACGTTCACTTTGATCTTGAGTGGTTGTGCCTGTAAGGATACCCTCCATGGTTCAAACAGATCTGTTTAAAATTATTCGTATTCGATAAGACCATGTGCAAAAAAACTTCCCTTAACTATAAAAAAGATTTAAATATGAACGCTCAATAAACACTATTTCTTAATCTTTAGACATTGAATAACCCTTGACATATTGTCATGCTGTTAAAATCAATTGATCACCCACCCAATCAATCTGAATGGATGAAATTGATATTTTCCCTTTTTCCCACGAAAAAGAAAGATTTTAATTGAAATATTCTTCTTTACATTTACTGCAGTGAATGAAATAAGGTGGTTCCACATATCAATAGATGGAAATATTTACCATTTCAATGCTCATTGTTGTACTAAGTCATTAAATAACAAATGAACTGTGACCAAAATTTATGAGCTGAGCCATGTTCGCCTCTGGATTATCAAATTTGTCAGATTATCTTGAAGGATAAATGTTTGGGGAGAGAAAAAAAAGTAAAGCAAACTGATATTTCATGTAGAGAAAATAATGTTGCTGGTTTGAAACTGCTCAACGCATCCTATCAGCTCCTCCTCAAACGGAAGGGTATCTTCACTTTTGTCAAGTTAGCTTATTTGCAATAGATGGGGGTCTAATTTCTCTGCAAGATTTTGCATACGGTAATTTCTCTTATGAAATATGCAAAAGGCTCTCCGAAAGTGATGCCCTCAATCTATTAACTCGGAAATTACAAGGAGCACAATAAAGAGTTGTGTTTAGTGAAACGTTCATCGTTGCACCCAATGGGATCGGTGACCCGAATTCAAAACCTGGACGGGGCCATTTGCGTTTCACTTTGCACTAATACCCTTGGGAAAAGTACAAAAACAATAAATGTCTGACGTTGGATGTTTCATTTCCAAGCCAGCGAGAAAGAATGGATGGATTTGTTTTTCTTAGAAAAAAATCTTCCATCTTTCATTAATAGTTCTCCTCCCAATGGGAGTGATAGTTTTGCTTAAGCGAAAAAACAATCGAAAACTCTTTGTTGTCCCAGTTTCAATCGTCCCGTTTCGTGTCTCCTAAGTCACATGTGAATGTATCTCGCCACTGAATCTACGCGTTTCTTACAGGAACCTATTCAGGGATTGAACTGTTGACCTCTTCCTATTGGTCGCATCCACAATCATTAGGTGCTAAGGTAGTTGGGGGTGAGGTGGTCGCCATATTAAACTCTATAGAAGCGCGAGTGTCCTTCAAAATATCTCTCTTGACTCGTCGCTTCATTGAAATAGGTCTGCTTCAGCATTTCAAGGCATGATTAGGGCTCGTGGCTAATGTGCTGAACTGTAACATTGTCGTAGGTGGGATCAAACTCAAGTCTTCTTATTATGTTCACTTAGATAGATAAGTCATAAACTCACAGAGAGAGAGAGAGAGAGAGAGAGAGAGAGAGAGATTGCTCATAAATTGAGGGGAGTTCTCGTGGTGTAATCGCTAACATACTCAACTCTAACATACTGATAAGCGGGTTCGAAATCCAGTCACGTTATTACTTTCAATTTCGAACTAATATGTTAAGGTAGGAAACAACTAGTGATTAAACAGTACAACTGTTCTTTTACAAGGCTGGCTTTAGCATTAAATAACCCACGAAGGTTGGTATGCCATTAAACAAATGAAGCAAACAAAACTAATGCAAGGTTAACGTAATGGTTATCGTCTTAGGAAATGGTGTATCAGTGAGACCCAAGTTCGAACCCTGGATGAGACTATTTGCGTTTCATTGCGTGATAATTCCTTCGGTAAAAAGGCATGAATCTTTCCGTTCCCCTCACAGCTGTGGGTAAGCAGTAGAATAGATCGGATTTTTAGCCCGGGTAAGGTAACCCGTCTGGGAGAAAGAAAGCTCTAAATTCAAGCTAATTTTAATACATCAAAAAATCATGTATCACATCCTGTGCTTGGTTGAGGGGCGGAGGTTATATAAGGAACACCTACAAAACATCCGCACAAGGTTGGTTGATTCGAATCTAATGCCTCCTATTTTATTGTGCTGTGAGACAATGTCAAAGTCGGATGTTGGTGATATGGCAGCAAAGATTGAACTTTCCCGCTAATAACTGCTGATCGTTTTTTTGATTTGTTACGGTTAGCTGGTGAGTAAAGACGGTCTAGCAAAATGGCACCTGACATGCAAAAAGAATAAGTTTATGAATTTTTCCAGGCGAAAAAAATCAAAACAAAACAAACAAAAACAACACAAATGTCACCGTGCAGTTTTTTTACGAATGTTATATTGAAGCACTCGTCCATTGCTGGTGAAAATACATAGACACTTTTCTGAAGCAGCGATGACAGCACCATTGACGGAAAAATGCTGCCCATGTAGTCTCATTCAGATTGGTGCAAATGAGCTGATCGAGGTGGTCTACATTTTTGAGGCTGACACTTCTGTTGAACATTGATCCTATTTACCCAACCCCTCCGCTCGGACAGGATATGACACAAGGTCAATTTTTTAAGCGGAGTTTAACAGGTTTGAATTCAGAGTTTTCCTTCTCCTAGACTAGTTGCCTCACCAAGGCTGAAGAACCTAGTCTGCCCTACTATTTACCCATAGCTGGAGGGAGAATAATTGGATTCATACCTTTCCCAAGGGTATTAGTGCTATGTGAAATGCAATCAGTCTTGTCCAGGAATTCTGTTGAACATTGATAGTGATTCACCTTCCTATTTCCACAGTTGAAACTTGTTACCCAACACTTAACTCTGGTCACGGAGGAATACCCATGGGGTAATGATCAAAGTGCTGGGCTGTGTAATTCAGTTTAGCATAAGTACACAGTTTAGTTCTACTTGACCCATAGATAGGGCCCTATCAGGTGCCACCACTCCTGGCCAGAGTGAACCCGCCAGCGATGGCAATGAAGGGGTACTTCGCATTCAGCAAACCTCCAGCGTTATGGAAACTTCAGCATCAGATTATTTTGTGTCATATCTAGAACACTCGTTGGAGGTAGGTTCTACAGCCCCAGCCGACTGGGCCATACAATTTGAGACCATACTCAGAGCATCCTTGGGCGTGGTTTTCTCTGCACAGGATACAGTCAACGTATTCTAACACGGGTCAATAGGACGATCTTTACCCAAAGGAAATATTGAATTCGTGGTACTTTCTGTTGAATTAAACAGAAGGCATTTCGGAAAAAACTTTGTGTATTGTATTTCCTCGGATAAATAAGAAAGAAAGTAAAAAGGAAGCAAGAAAGAAAAAAAGAAATCTGTGGAAGAATGAAAGTAGAGATAATGGAATAAGGAAGAAAGAAAAAGGAAAAAAAGAATTAAAAGACTTTAAAAGATAAATGTGTCAGAGAGAGAGAGAGAGAGAGAGAGAGAGAGAGAGGGTGGGGGAGGGCAGCTGTTGATAGTTCCCACTGTTCTTGCTGCAGTATGGAACCTTGCATTGTCCTGCAGAAACACAAACAATGAATGACCTTTAAAAAGACAAGGTCAACATGCGCAATTTCGCACGTTATACCCTTAGAAATTCGCAGTTGTTTGGAAATATCCTCCATGTCTATTTTTAAAGACTTTTTTAAAAAATAAAACTTGCTTCAACGTCCACATAACACATTCTTCTGTAAATTTCCCATGTTTTGCACTTTTCAGCCAACAAAATTTTTATTTCAGATCTTTGACCAGGGAACATTTTTTGATTTACCGTGTTTTTTTTTTTTTTGCGTGATTAATAGAATTTTTGTCATAAACCAATTCCAAACAACCCCGAGTTTTCATGTATGGAAATAAATTCAGAAGAAAATGTTTGTTTTTTTTTTCCAAAATATTTCCTTTATTTTGAATGAACCTCAGAGAAAGATAGAGAGATAGATTCCCCTTAATATTGAGTGAACCTCATAGTAAAATAAAAACACAACAGAAAAAGAATGAAATGAAGAAAAAAAGAAATAAATGAAAGAAAAATAAGTAAGAAAAATGAAAGGTTGAGTGAAGGAAATTATGAAGACGAAAACTATTGCAAAGAGAAAGTTTCATGTCAGTGACCATAGCTTTTAGAGGCTGACATTATCTGTCAAGTTTGTCTTCTCAAAGTTTTACTTATATTCTCTGATACGTTCACTTGTCAAACATTTGATTCATTTCTGTAAAACTTGACGGCGTGATTTCTGAGCAATCATGACAAGTTTTTGTAACTTTCAGACGATTTCTATAATTTAGTGATTTATGATGGGTGACTCAAAATTCATACAACTAAATCTTGTTCCCTCTCTCTCTCACTCTCTCTCCCTACATACACACTGTGTTTCGTGTCCTAGGTACAACATCAACTTCTCTGATGGTAAGGCTCCTGTTCTGGAAATCTGGAGAGAGAGAGGAGTTACTATTTCAATGCCATTATTCCCATTTTCACTCTGAGTGGGAATGGTAATACCTGCTGGAGTTCCATATATGGATCAACTAGATCTGTTAAAAAATTATTAGTTTTGGATAAAAATGCTTGATTCCATATAACTGTAATTCATTTTTATTGAGAGCTTCTACTTGAAGCTCTAATTGTTTATTAGGGTTTTTATTAGTTACGAGATCGGCACATAACGTCATACCAAAGATTTTAAAAGTGGTACTTGATACTTCTTTGGTTAACACTCAGCATTATAAGGCACGTATCAAGGGTAAAGTGGAGCAATTCAGGGAAAGGAGTAGCACTCTCCCCTATACCTAGGTGTTGTAGCTATTGAAAAGGGAGCCGTCTGGTCGCCCTCGACTACAGTTGCCAACTTATTAGTTACTTGAAGCCATAGAACTGGGTGCAAACAAAGGACTATAATTAAATAAGAATAAGTAGTTGAAACCATATACACGTAATTATTCGTAGCTAATGGGAATACTTGAAACGATAGAATTGATTGCAAGTAAAGACATCGACACGCGGCTAACAAAGACATGGACAGCTATCGATAGGCTATCGATCATATGGAAGTCAGACCTGACCGATAAAATGAAACGCAGTTTCTTCCAGGCAGCGGTAGTGTCGATACTGCTGTATGGATGCACCATTTGTACGCTAACAAAACGACTGGAGAAAACGCTAGACGGCAATTACAAAAGAATGCTGCGAGCAATATTGAACAAGTTCTGGAGGCAACACCCCACAAAGCACCAACTATACGGTCACCTACCTTCCATCACGAAAACTATCCAAGTTAGACGAATCGGACATGAAGGACACTGCTGGAGAAGCGGGGACGAGCTCATAAGTGATTTACTCCTATGGACCCCCACATATGGCTGCGCAAAAGCAGGACGACCAGCTAAAACATACATACAGCAGCTCAGTGAGGATAAGGTATGTAGCCCTGAAGACCTGCCAGAGGCGATGAACGATAGGGAGAAGTGGCGAGAGAGGCACGACATAATGCTGCTGATGAGGATGATGAAATGATTACTATTGCATAGAAATAATCGCTTATTTAAAGATGGGAATACTTTAATCTATATAATTGTGTGCATAATCATTTGTATCAGAAATACTTAATATATAAATGTGTATAAAAATCTCTTAAGAAACAATTACATAAAAAGAGTACATTTTAAATGTACAATGAATGTGATTCCCTAACCTCAAGACATAGAATTATCCTAGAGTATGACATGCCATTAAAATAAATTATTCGCTCAATCAAATGTGTTTTGGATGTCAGAGTTGACGTTTAAAAAGTATGGACTACGTTCAGTCTTGCATGGTTAGCTGTTTGGAACATCATCCTGAATGCATCGAAGTATACGTTAATTAATGGCCTACTCGTCTATTCAGAAACGGAGAAAAAATCCCACGCCAGTTCTGACTTATCCACATTTCAGTGATCGGGTCAAAATACAAAGAAATTCTTCTTTTCATTTGCCGACCTTTAATATAATCACAGCCCAGTCGGCTGAGGGCGCTGGAGAATACACCGACTGCATTTCTGCAAAGGAGTAAGATTTTTTACTCCGCAACAGGTGTTCTGGATATGACAGTAAACTGCATCTTAAGGTTGAGACACCAATCCTAGAGCTTCGAGGAATGCGTGTACCTCTTTGTTGCCATTACTGCCAATCCCACACTGACCCGGGAGTGGTAGAACCTGTTAAGGTCCTATCAATGGGTCAAATAGAATTATATATTTACTTTACTTAAAACCATTCAAATGTATGCAAACAAATGACTGAAGTCAAATTGAATTATTAGTGTTATGTGGCAATACTAGTAACCACTTAACTGTGTACAAACAAATGAGCTCTTGCTTGTTTAAAAATAATGTTGCCAACAAAATATTCATTTTAGAATGATATATATTTAATATATATGTATTAACAGGATTTGATTTTAAGTAACCTACAAGGGTTGATATGCCGTAAAACACAACCAACCAACCATTCTATATAATAATTGAATGTTCTATGAATCATTGGATTCTGAGAATGGGTATCTTTTAAAAGATATATGCTTGAACTCTGGTTGGGAGCATTCATTTGCTTAATTTACTGGTTTTCAAACTGTCGTCCGGAAACCACAAGCGGTCCGCAACGTCAACATCATTGCTCCGTAGACGCTCCAAGAATCTCTTTAAAATGTATGTAGTCAGATTGGCTATAAAACAGGAAATTCGTATTTCTAGTTACCTATGAAAATTCAGTTTAAACGGCAACCATTCTCTAAGTTTTGGTTTAGAGTTGTTCCTGTGTATCCTTTGTTGTCTCAAAAGGTCGTTAAAATCCTGCTCACTTAAGCAACAACATAATCAGCCTTTTTAGCACTTACCAATACAGATCTAAACTTGTTATGCAAAGTGTTATGCAAACCACTTCCGGGAGCAGACAATGTACATAAAGACTTCCAGAGGAAGACAATATATATAAACACTTCTGGGGGTGGAGACAATGTATATAGATACTTCCAAAAGTAGATAATGTACATAGAATCTTCTGAGGTAAGACAATGTATCTAAACACTTCCGGGGGCAGAGAATGTATTTAAACTCCTTTGGGGACAGACAATGTATCTAAACACTTCCGGGGGCAGGGAATGTATTTAAACTCTTCCGGGGACAGACAATGTATTTAAACTCCTCCGGGGGCAGATAATGTGCATAGACATTTCTGAGTGAAAATGGTTTTAAAAGAATTGAAACGTAAGCCTGGCATATTAAAAATATATAGTCTCGGGATATCTTGTTTTTCATATATATATATATATATATATATATATATATATATATATATATATATATATATATACTGATCCTCAGGTGAACACGTAGAATTCCAGTTAAATATTTGCTCCATTGAAACCATATAATTGCAGAAAAGAAATAATCACTTAAAAACATACTTATGTATAAAATATTAGCATTACACATGGTGTATTCAATAAGTTTCTAGATTTTTTGTACAGGCATTTAAAACTGTCTTAGACTCTTGAAAATTCACTATCTTATTGCTATACATCTTATGAGATGACGGACCAATTTTTATGATTTCAGCTTCAAATGAACAGTTACAGCAGCTATTGGAATACACCCTACTAAAGCCAGATTGTCACAGCTGGTGAATATCAAAAATGTAATCTGGAGGTGAGGACACTTTAGAAGAACGATATGCAATAAAATTCTGTTTTAAACTTGAAAAAAATGCCCCCAAAACGTATGGAATGCTTCAAACTGCTTTTGGAATATCTTGCATGAATCGAGCATCAGTTTTTGAGTGGCATAAGAGATTCAACGAAGGCAGGGATTCTATGAGGGATGATGAGAGGTGTGGGAGGAGTAAGGAAGTCAATGCACCAGGGTTGATTGGTCAAAACGTTAGGGTTAGGGTTAGGGTTACTATGTTGAGGTTTTAAGGGAGTTCAGGAAGAGATTCCGTCGGACGATGCCAGCACTCTTCAAATCGGGTCAGTGGCATTTCCACCGGGACAATACACCAGTCCGCAACTCCATCCTTGTCACAGACTCTTTGACCAAGATGGGCATCAAGACACTTCCTCAGCCTCCCTATAGTCCAGACGTTGGTCCCTGTGACTTTTGGTTATTCCCTAAGGTCAGAGGCTGTCGTTATGAGAGAATTGAGGAGATGAAAGAGGCTGTGACGAAGGTCATTGACACACTCACACAAGAGGACTTCCATGGAGCCTTCCAGAAGCTGTTGAAACGGTACAACAAGTGCACTGCAGCTGGAGGAGATTACTTCGAAGGGGACTTGAGTTTCATGTGTGTACGATCAATAAAAGTGCCTCTACGAAAAAAGTCTGGAAACTTATTTAATGATCCTCGTATAGGGATACTTGATATCCGATAATGTGTGTCAACAATTGATGATAACTCCAGAAAAAATGTAATTCAAAAGAAATTTTAATGGAACATTATGATTATAATTACAGATCAAGAAAAGAATCTGATTTTGACATTAAATAGCCCGTAAAAAATGATAGGCTATTAAAAAATAAACCAAACCAAATCAATATGCTAATAAAATGAGCTTGATAAAATTCTTAGCTTTCATTTATCGTTATTAGAAGTCTGTTCTAGAATCTATGTGACGTAATTAGTGTTTTAACTTTTTTAGTTGCACTATTTTATCTATAATTATTTTCTTTATATTCATAATTATATTTTATATTCACACTCCGTGAAATTTATTGACATTATATATTACACTCTTGAATAAAAAGTAAAATGTAAGCCAAGGTAACGGCTCAGAGATTCAAGGTTACGATCATCTAGTAATTCGGAACTCCACACGTTTAACAAACTGGATCGAGTTATCAGCATTTAATACACACACACACACACACACACACACACACACACACACACACACACACACACACACACACACACACACACATTTATATATATATATATATATATATAGTAATCATCCGATGAAATCTTTGTTGTTATTACTACTGCAGTCGTCTGAGCGGTGGCAGTTATATGAGTCTCATACATATATTCTTTACATAAAGCAATGCTGAAAAGTGTCGGTCTGATCAAGAACCATAAAATCTATGTTAACGCATATATTTCAGCTGAAGTTCAATGAATTTCTTTTGAAAGCAATCTATAATCCTGATTGTATGAGAAAGAAATATATAAGGGAGTAAATTAAACAAGTCAAAAACTGCCGTAGAAGCTAAAAAAAGTATGTTGATGAGCATTGTAGTCAATAAATTCTTGTGAAAAGTCTCAAATTCACAATTATCTCACAAATCTGTACAACATCGATTTGACACGTAATCAGGACTGTATAGTGTACAAATTCAACAAGAAGTTGAAAGGTTACCATTTTTCCTCCTCAGTTGAAACTGAAGATGTTGTAAGAAAATGGATCAAAAGTAAGCCAGGTAGTAGCACAATGGACAAATGTTGATGATGCAGGCGAAATGACAAAAGAATTGCGACTGCTGGAATAGATCTTTGAATGATAGCCCGGATCAATGGCCGCTAGGTTAAGAGCATTAGTTAAGAACTTCAACAAGAATCGGCTGAAAAGTTCATAGGCTGACCGAGATACTCTTATAGAATGTGACCAAATGAGGTAAACATGGTGCATTCAATAAGTTTCCAGCCTTTTTTTGTATAGGCATTTAAAATTATCGTAGACTCTTGAAAATTCAGTATATTATTGCTGTACATCTTATGAGATGACTGACCAAGTTTTATGATTTCAGCTTTAAATGAACTGCTACAGCAGCAATTGGAATACACCTTACCTGACTGTCACATCTGGTGAATTTCAAAGAGGAAATCTGAAACTTTAGAAGAACGATATGCAATAAAATTCTGTTTTAAACTTGAAAAAAATTCCACAGGAAAGTATGGAATGCTTCAGTCTGCTTTTCGACCATCTTGCATGAATCGAGCATCAGTTTTTTAGTGGCATAAGAGATTCAACGAAGGCAGGGAGTCTGTAAGGGATGATTAGAGGTGTGGGAGGAGTAAGGAAGTCAATGCACCAGAGTTGATTGGTCAAAACGTTAGGGTTAGGGTTTGAGTTATTATGTTGAGGTTATAAGGGAGTTCAGGAAGAGATTCCGTCGGAAGAGACCAGCACTCTTCAAATCGGGTCAGTGGCATTTCCACCAGCACAATACACCAGTCCGCAACTCCATCCTTGTCACAGACTCTTTGACCAAGATGGGCATCAAGACACTTCCTCAGCCTCCCTATAGTCCAGACGTCGGTCTCTGTGACTTTTGGTTATTCCCTAAGCTCAGACGCTGTCGTTATGAGACAATTGAGGAGATGAAAAAGGGCTGTGACGAAGGTCATTGACACACTCACACAAGAAGACTTCCATGGAGCCTTCCAGAAGCTGTTGGAACGGTACAACAGGTGCATTGCAGCCGGAGGAGATTACATCGAAGGGGACTAGAGTTTCATGTGTGTACTATCAATAAAAGTGCCTATACGAAAAAAGCCTGGAAACTTATTTAATGATCCTCGTATATTTCAACATAACCCCTCTTAGCCTCCACACACTTCTTTCTGTGTTGCATCCTATTGGTCAAAAAAATTATCAACCATAGATATGACGTCTTTATATGAATTATTCAGCCTATGAACTTTTCAGCCAATTCTCAGAGGTCGACTCTACAAGGAAGCCGTGAGTTCAATCGGTGTGTTCGGATTCGGTAAGAAGATCGCCATTACATGGGCGAAATAATCGATAAAGATAAATTAAATGATATGAGATAATGCAAATCATTACAGAGGTTGAACAGTCCACCCACGGAGACTGAATAAAAGGGTTCGGGTCAAAATTCCATGAAGGTTACCAACTCCGACAAAAGACCCCTAAAGAAAGCCGATAGATTTAGAGGCCAAACTGTTATAAATATTAAAGCCAAGATCAAAACACTAGTCTAAAATGTGTAAATAACAAACCCTTATCTCAAATTTAGACATCAATTAAAAAATAAACTTTCTTAATGAATTAATCTAGCATAAATTATAGAAGTTCATTCTATTATATTATTTTATTATATTATTATATTTCATTATATTATTATATTATATTATTATTATATTATTATTATTATTATTATTATTATTATTATTATTATTATTATTATTATTATTATTTCAGAAGTTTCATTATATTATCAGTTTTAAGATTTTATAGGATTCTTTTGAATCATTTTTTTACCATTTATCAGGTAACTTGCTGATTTCTCTCAAGTAAAATTTAGCTGGTTTTAAACTCTAGAAATTTTCTGCAAATATTTTTCACCTTTAGAACAATTTTTTATCATTCAGATCATTTTGTCGAAAATAAAAAAGATAGAAACCATTTGGTGCAAGGTCTGGTGAATATGATGGATCTTATTGAACAAATCATTCTGTTTGATTCTTGCTGAATGTTGCCTTGTGTCATCTGGGAGAAGCATTACGTCTCTCCTGTTGAGTGCAATAGTTTTCTTAGAAGATTTTCATGTTCAAATTGGTGAAATTAAGAGTATAAATCGGCATTAAGCTTCTGAATGCAGTATAAAAATTCAAGATGAATAATAGAATGGAGATTCCACCAACATAATTTTTTCTTCCATGAACCTTCGGCTTTGTGTTAGGCTGCAGGATTACATCACTGTCAATCCACTGTCTTTTGTATTGAAGATGGTCATAAAAGACTCTTTTTTCGTCTTCTGTAATGATATTCTCGAGAAATGGGTCATTTCTTTAGCTTGGATGAAGACGTCTCTCTGTGGATATACGATCTTCCTTATTTTTTGCAAGGAAATTAATAGTGAAGGGTCGTTTCATGTCTTGAAGACAGCAAACATCAACTGCTTTACAGACCGCAGCACCTGTAACTTTTTTTTATCAAATAGTCAGTGTATTTCCACTTCGTGAACTTGTCTTTTCGACTCAGGTTTATCGTGGCAAACTCATATTTAGCCCGTTTGTCAACATTTTTTTGACTAAACCATGCTTTTCCCTACACTTTATTCATTATTCTCTAAATTCCACCAAAGATTTGATGACAGACTTCTGTTCTACTAATTCCAGGGGCTTTCTATTTAATGAGATGACACTATCTTGATTAAAACATATGAACTTTGTTTTAACTGAGTTCACGTAGAGACCAGCGCCTCTTGCTGTCTGCCCCAGGCTATGCAGCAGATATTCAGCTGGGGTTGGTGAATTTAAATATTATTTTCTTAATATTTTCTGAACTCATCCCAATCAGTTGGGAGTGAAGAATACAGCCATTACATCTCTGTAAGATCTCCCCGTCCCAACTGAATATGACACTAAACTGCATTTGATTGTGAGGCTTCTTTTCTGGATGTTTGGGGAATGTGGCGAAGTCCTTCATTGACATTACTCCCAAGTCCACTCAGATCTGGAATGGTATTACCCGTTAGTTTTCTGTTTATGAATCCTATAGAATTATTAGTGTAAAATTGTAATTCAGGAAAGCATTTAACAGTGTGCAAACAAATGATCTCGGGTTCGTTTGAAAATCATGTTACTAACAAACTATTCCTTTAAAATCATATATTTATCAAACAAGATTTGGCATCAAATAACCAACTGTTGTGGGAGCCTTACCCATCTTACTATAATGGACTCTTCTCACCGTTATTAGTACCAGAGATTTCGCTGCCAGAAGCAGATCAATATCGGTGTTATCCGAACAGTACAAGACTTCTTAACTTTTCTATGTAACTCTATCTTTCTTGTGTAATATAATCTGTTATCTAATATCCGTGTTTGTGTTTTCATTAGTGACCCTTTCCGGGGCCACAACACCAACACGGATCAATACGTCATAAAACGAAACTAACCAACCTACCAACTAACCTTTTTGAACTTAATTCATTTTTCCTTTTCAACAATTTTATGTTAACTTAAAACTAAACTATTTATGTACTATCTACACACAGTAGTTCCTATTTATTCTGGTAGAATTACGCCTAGGTTATAAGGGAGTCTCCGTAGGGTAGTGGCTAAAGCGCTGGACTGCGACATCGTAGTAAGTGAGTTCGAACTCCAGTGTTGCTATTATATCCTCGGTTAGACTAATACCCTTGGGAAATGTATGAAACCCTTTTACACTTCCCCAGCGATAGTTTAAGTAGTACCACTACACTTCTATAGAAATGGATTTGGCATTAAATAACCTACGAAGATTGATATACCATTAAACAAAGAAACCAAACAATAAGTTATTTTGCAGAGGAATTTTTACATTACATACATATTGTGAATTGAACATCTAGTGATATAATTCCGGATACAAAGTCAGGGTTCAATAATGAGTTACATGTCCCTTTTAAACAGAACTCTCTTTTTATTGTCACCTTCAAGGTCATTTTTTTCCAGGGGGAAAAAAAAGAAGAAATTGTTTAAAAAAGAAATAAAAGTAACTTTTTAAATGCAGACTTAAGAAAAAATGAAATTCAAATTACGGGACATATCACTCTGTTAGTGGGGCTAAAAATATGCAGTATTCACTCCGGAGGGGTAAGACTCCTTTAAAAAGTGGGGTTCTGGGTATGACACTAAACTGCACCAGTTGTGGAGATCTGGGTAATGTGAAGTACTCCTTCATTGACATTACTCACAAGTCCACTCTGAACCGGATAGTATCTTTTAGGGTTCGATCTATTGATAAAATAGATATATCAAGAAATTAATTGTATTCTATAGGACCATGTGCAAAAAAAACCTCTTAAGAAACAACTACACAGAAAACGTAAATATTAACGTACAGTGAACACGATTCACTTACCTCTTGGCATGAAATAACTCGACTGTTTTTCATGCCATTAAGATCAATCAATCTATTAATCTTAATCCTAATCTTTCAGCTTAATTAATTAACACTCTCAAACCATACTAATCGACGCTCCACAATAGCCTAACCACGTGTAACACACCACGCCCCTTGTGAGGTTGTTAAATTTTTACAATAACCATGACAGGGAACTCCTCCCAGAGTGACCAGCCTTGTAGTTTTGTATCATATTAGCATGACACCGTGACGTACAAACCATCAACGGCCACGTTTTACTGAATCTTATAGTTATTCTGGGATTTTCTATATGCAAATATCGTCACATATCGAAGTAATTTATTGATTTATCTATTTAAAAATATCTGTGTTTAGTTTCTGACTTATTCAGAAATAAACAAATACAGAAGGTTAACGTCGCAGACGTTGACGTATATATATATATATATATATAGGAGGTATCATACAATAACTGATGTTTATACAACAGCATTGCTTCTAACAAAGCCTTCATCAGATGATGACTCTGGGTTCAGACATGGTTTCGGGGCCAAAGCATTATATATATATATATATATATATATATACGGTAGCGGTTTGTTTATAGGCACTGTGGAACTTCAGTATTCCTGATTTCTGCAAATATATACTGGAAAATACATATTCTTTCATATTTGTAATATAATTTATATATATATATAGTATAATTTATAATCCTTAAACGTAATATCATTGGTTCAATTTGATGTTGAATTTGGTTCAATCCCAGGTCGTGTCATACCAAAGACTTTTAAACTGGTACGTGATACCTCCTTGTTTAACACTCAGCAATATCAAGGGTAAAGTGGAGCAATCCAGGGAAAGGAGTAGCGCCCTCCCCTACACCTCAGTGTTGTAGCTATTGAAAAGGGAGCCTTCTGGTCGCCCTAAACTACAGTATCCAACAACATTTTGCAGCATTCTTGCGCAATTGCCGTCAAGCTTTTTTTCTTTACGCTTTGCCTGCGTCCAGGTGGTGCATCCATATAGTAGTATGGAATGCCACAATTTTAAATCATTAATTTCACCCATGCACTTTATATGAGGTTTTATTTACAGTGCAACAAACTAGAGCCATTTTGGAATTCTCTGTGAAGGAAGCAGCATCATGATGTTATTCACTTCTCTACGTAGAAATTTGTAAAGAGCCTTCTGTACTGTTTGGATTTCAGGCCAGAAGCTCCAATACGAAGATTTCTCAGCGTTTGGCTGTCAATTCGTAGACAGATCCATATTCCTGTTGGGGAAAACCAAACACCCAGTGTTATGAAATAGCCGAGGGATTTCGGTTCATGCCTTTGAGTTTACTTAGGCTGAGAACCTTTCGGCTCAGCACATGGGTTGGTTGGGTGTAAGATTGAAGCAGGTGTTAACGTGGGTGCGCGCGAGCGGATGGAGGTGTCACTCAGATGTCATAACAGTCCGAGACGATACTGGGTGACAAGGTGCGGGTGACGTCACGCACCGGAAGCACGCGGAAGTTTGTGTGAGAATTTGAAGAAAATAAGAGTCGGGTTTTTGGACGCAAAACGAGAAGGATCGATTTTGGAGCTCGCAGGCGCGAGGCAAACGTGCGCCCGATGGGGGCCGCTCGAGTTGGGGGCCAAATGAATAAGACAGCATAGAAGATTGTGTCTCTCCTCCTTACGTCGAAACCCTTTAACTCAAAGTTAATAAAAAGGTTTCGTACCTGAACAAGAAGTAGTTACGTGTTTTTGAGATTCCTGTTCTTTATATATTCTATCATTATGAACATTACATGTCTATTTCGCACATGGCCATATTCGTGTATATGGCTACGCAACACCAGTTCAAATCATTGTGTTTTGGTGGAGGTCACTAACGATAGTGACGTTATGCCTCCAGTCATCTTCCTCTATGATATCACACTCAACATGCAGGCCTACATCGTTCCGGTATGAGGTACCGCTGTGCTATATCGAGAAAAGGTAGCTGCTAGAAGACCTTACATCTATCAACAGGACTCTACGTATGCCCCACCGCAAACAGAAGAACCCAGACTTAGCTATGAGAAAATTTCTTTTACCCCATTACTCCTAACATTTGACAACCTAACTTCCCAGATTTCAATGCCCTTGATTATTATGTGAGGAGAAACTGAATGAAAGACTAAAAAATTCCAAGATACATCAAAGATGAATTGAAGGCAAGTATAATGGCAGCATTTACCAATTTAAACAAAGAAAGCGTTGGTAAGGCTTGTAGAAGATTCCGAAATCGTCTGGAGGCCGTAGTTAAAGCCTTTGAATCAAATTAGTACCTAGTGTATTTCATAATATTTTCATGTAATTTTCATGTATTTCGGGAAATATATCTGATAAAGAGAGATACCAGTGTTATTTACATTTCTGCGTAATTTAGACGACAATTTATCAACTGCACCCTGTTTATATATAAAGAGATTGCTGTATGTCCAACTGGGGAAAAGTAAATAGTTTAAAATGAAAAAAAAAAAAATCGCAAATGATTTCAAATTTGGTATTTATTTCTTTTTCTTATTCTTATATGTATATATTTATGTGACACGTGTTTCTAACTTTTCAGGCGATTGGATTCTTAGTTGTGCGCTGAACATTATTATAACAGAAGGTGAGTAATAAATTGTTCTGGTCGATTTTACTTCGGTCCATGGCAAATATCTGTGGCTGTTCCATTGGAGTTAATTGTCTATGATGATTTTTACAGTTTTTTTTATCATTGTTTTTCGGTTCTTAGATATTTTTGTAAGTAGATCTGGGTTGTTTCCGTTGTACGTTGAGACCTGGCACAGTCGACTGGGGTTGTAGAATACACCGATTGCATCTCTGCAGAGGGGTAAGACTTCACCAACGAGTGTCCTGTATATGACACTAAGCAATCTGATGGTGAGGCTTCAGTAATGTTCGGGCTTTGGGGAATGCAGAGTACCTCTTCAATGCCTTAACTCCAAGGTTCACTCTGGCCCGGAGTGATAGCACCGGATAGGATCCTATCTATGTGATCTATAGAACAGTTTAAAATCTAAACTGTGTACTAAAAACGACTTATGATAAACTGACTTATGATAATTTGATTTGGTTTGGTTTGGTTTTATGGCATATCAATCTTTGTAGGTTATTTAATGCCACATCCATCTTTATGTAAATAATCAGTTCTATTTCAAACAATTCAGTTTAGCATGAGTACAGAGTTTGTCAAAAACATTTCTATTTCAAACTATTCAATTTATTCTTTAATCATTTGAAGGCGTGTAAACAAATGACAGGTGTTTAATTAAATTGTTAGTGATACATAGGAATATTTGAAAAATTTAACTGTGTGCAAACAAGTGATTAATTGTAAATTAGATTATTCGTATTCAACCTTGTGCAAAAAAAAAAAAATACTGAGCTCCGGCTCGTTTAATAATGTTACCTACAAAATGTGTTTAGAAAACAAATTAACATATATCTATAAAAGGATTTGGGATTAAATAAACAACAATGGTTGATATGCCATAAAACCAAGCCAAACCAAACGTTGAGACCGATGCTAAGGGTTGTTTGCTGCTATAAATTTCGTAATAGAACATGATTTTAAAGAACTACGATTTTTATTCATTTGGCCTAATGAGTAGAGTGTTCGCCAATGGTCAGGGAGACGTGGGTTTAATCCCAGATCAGGTCATACTAAAAACTGAAAAAAATGGTACTTGATGCCACCTTGCTAGACACTCAGCATTATAAGGTACAGATCAAGGGTAAAGTGTAGCAATCCAGGGAAAGGAGTAGTGTCCTTCCCTACACCTTGGTGTAGTAGCTATTGAAAAGGGAGCCTTTGGGTTACCCTCGACTACGGTTGCTAACATTACTTTTTTTTTACATTAAAAAGCAAATAGGCAAAATTATCATAGACCCACAGACATCAACAATACTTCCATTTGCTGAGCCATCAACCCAAAAGCTGCATAAAATCGATCACTTTCTCCCTAACATGTAGGATATACACACGATTTACTAGCAAAAACTTCTAACATATCCGACTTGAAGAACTTCTTGGAATTAAGATCAACTTCAAAATTACAATAGAATTAAAAAGACAACAAAAATCATTAAAAGCAAACGATAACCAACATAATCATCATGTCGTGCCGCTAGCGCGGATATCCCTGACCCTCTTTCGCCACTTCTCCTTATCGTTCATCGCCTCTGGTAGGTCTTCCGGGCTACATCCCGTATCCTCACAGAGCTGCTGTATGTATGTTCGAGCTGGTCGTCCTGCTTTTGCGCAGCCATATGTGGGGATCCATAGGAGTACATCACTTATGAGCTCGTCCCTGCTTCTCCAGCAGTGTCCTGCGTGTCTGGTTCGTCTAACTTTGATAGTTTTCGTGATGGGAGGTAGGTGGCCGTATAGTTGGTGCTTTGTGGGGTGTTGCCGCCAGGACTTGTTCAATATTGCTCGCAGCATTCTTGTGTAATTGCTGTGTAGCTTCTTCTCCGTTTAGTTAGCGTCCAAATAGTGCATCCATACAGCAGTATCGATACGACCGCTGCCTGGAAGAAACTTCGTTTCATTTTATCGGTCAGGTCTGATTTCCATATGATCGATAGCTTATCGATAGCTGTCCATTCCTTCGTTAGCCGAGTGTCGATGTCTTTTTCGGTTTATGAGACACTGCTTCCTAGGTAGGTGAATTTGTCTACCAGTTTCAAATCTCCTTTAAACTTGGGAACACTTGACTCATGGAGTCTCAAAATGCAAAAACAAGATGTGGTATATATACAATGATCATAGAAGGAAAATTCTAAACTTTCAAAAACCCCAAAATAACATTCACAGTAAATAAAAAATTAAGCTGTGAATCCAGAAATGTACTTTGGATAATCCAATGCACAAAATACAAATAAATTTACATAGGATGCACCCAAGCACTAAACAATAAATTCTCTCGATA
>OY757940.1:27907345-27909845 GCA_963585895.1 Sepioteuthis lessoniana
TTTTTACAAGATGGTTTTGCTATTAAATAAATCCATGATGGTTGATACTAATACCAAACCAAACCAAACCAAAGCAATAATATATATATATATATATATATATATATATATATATATATATATATACGAGGACCATTAAATAAGTTTTCAGACTTTTTTCGGATGTGCTCTTTTATTGATAGTGCGCACATGAAACTTGTCCCCTTCGAAGTTATCTCCTCCGGCTGCAATGCACTTGTACCATTCCAACAACTTCTGGAAGGCCGAAATTCTGAAGTATGGTTAAATAGTGCACATTATTACTGATATAGCTTTTACACACACACACACACACACACACACACACACATATATATATAGTAGTGTCTGGGACCCTGAGTTTCACTTTTTACTCATTCATCGGAAAAAATGAAAGGTTTTCAAAAAAGACCGAATTAATATGGACATTTTTTTGTTTTGGAAGGAGGATTTTGTCTAAGTTTTTATGCATTTGAATGTGATTATATATGTGATGTTGGTTGCGCATACATATATGTATTTCTGAGCATATAATCGTATCCATCTTTACATATATACACATATTTCCGCTGTCGGTTGGTGGGAAAAAGGGTGATACAAAAGAAAGAGTATGATAAGGGAAGAGTGGGTAAGAAGTGGGTTGAAAAAGGAATTGTTACAATCAGAATGATTTCCTTTTTCTCCTGATCCTACCTCTCTTTCTCAGACCTAAAGGTTTATTTGATGTGAATATGAAATGTTTGTTTCGTGGTGATTTATTTTTTTAAGTAATGATGATGATTAAAATTGAAATCATCATCACGTCACTTTTTTTGGAAAGATTTTTTGTTATTATTTTTTTTTTTAATTCATTTTGCATTTATTTTTATTAACCGATTGTAAATATCACTTCCCATCTTCCTGATTTTTTAGACGAATCAAGAGACAAGTTGTAATATCGAAAAAATAATTTATCAAGTTTTAAAAGAAAAATATTAACGAATCATCATCATCATGGCGTGCCGCTAGCATGGATATCCCTGACCGTCTCTCGCCACTTCTCCCTATCGTTTATCTCCTCTGGCTGGTCTTCAGGGCTACATCCCGTATCCTCACATAGCTGCTGTATGTATGTTCTAGCTGGTCGTCCTGCTTTTTCTCGACCATATGTGGGGGTCCATAGGAGCTCGTCTCTGCTTCTCCAGCATTGTCCTGCGTGTCTGGTTTGTCTAATTTGGATAGTTTTTGTGATGGAAGGTAGGTGGCCGTATAGTTGGTGCCTTGTGGGGTATTGCCGCCAGGACTTATTCAATATTGATCGCAACATTCTTATTCATATTCAAATAATCACTGACAATTATGTTTATGGTAATTCAACGTTGATATTTCGAATAGTTACGTAATGCAATTGTTTAGTAAAGAATAACAATGCGGTAAAATGCAAAAATGTTTAAATATATAAATCTCTTGAGTGTTACAAAATTTAAATTTCAAAAAAATTCCCTCCAAAACTCTGTAAAGTTTTTTCATGAGGAAATTAACTTCATAAGATAATATAAGAATATAAAATGAATATAAACTTAACATAAAATCAACTTCATTAAATAATAAAAGAATATAAAATCAATATAAAATAAACTTCATAATATGAAATTAATATAATATTGATATAAAATAAACTTCATAAAATGATATAAGAATATAATTTCTTAACTTTATTAGTTTGCTTTGGTTTTCTGGCATATCAACCGTTGTTGGTTATTTAATGCCTTATCCAGTTTTTACATATATATTAAATATATGATTTGCAAACACATTTTGTTGATACACATCGTTAAATAATCAAACATTTCTATTTCAAACAATTGAGTTTAACATGTCAACAAAGTTAAATTGTTCCAAGTATTGCTATGTATCATAAACAATTTAATTAAGTATCAGTCATTGTTTACACACAGGTAAATGATCAAACAGTTCTATTTCAAACAATTCAATTTAGCATAGGTCATTTGTTTGCACTCAGTTTAAATGTTAGACAGTTCTATTTGACTCATTGATAGGACCCTATCAGGTGCTACCACTCTGGACCTGGGAGTGATGGCAATGAAGAGATACACTGCATTACCCAAAGCTCCAGCATTACTGAAGCCTCACCATCAGATTGTTTAGTGTTATATCCATGACACTCATGGGGGAAGTCTTACCCCTCCGCAGAGATGCAGTCAATGTAATCTACTGCCCAGCCAACTGGACCACAGTTAACTTGGGATCTATAATAGCTACATTATTATTTTCTTAGGACAAACAATCAAAACAAAAAAATATTCTGATCAATAAATCTCCAAAGCGTCACTCATTTAAATCTAGAATATTTCTCGATATTTTCCCAGAACTTTATAAGATAATATTAAAAATATAATTTGTAAATATTTTTTTCTCTTATGTTAATTATTTTTGTAACCGATCGATACAAATGTTCCTTTGAGACCGATGTAGTTATCCC
>OY757940.1:27912345-27999845 GCA_963585895.1 Sepioteuthis lessoniana
ATTTCAAAAATGTAATCTGACATTTTAAAAGAACGATATGCAATAAAATTCTGTTTTTAACTTGAAAAAATGCCACAGAAACGTATGGAAAGCTTCAGACTGCTTTTGGAGCATCTTGCATGAATCGAGCATCAGATTTTCAGTGGCATAAGAGATTCAAGGAAGGCAGGGAGTCTGTGAGGGATGATGAGAGGTGTGGGACGAGTAAGGAAGTCAATACACCAGAGTTGATTTGCCAAAGGGTTAGGCTTAAGGTTAGGGTTACTATGTTGAGGTTTTAAGGGAGTTCAGGAAGAGATTTTTAGGGAAGAGGCCAGCACTCTTCAAATCGGCTCAGTGGTATTTCCATCTGGACAATACACCTGTCAACAACTCCATCCTTGTCACAGACTATTTGACCAAGATGGGCATCAAGACACTTCCTCAGCCTCTTTATAGTCCAGACCTAGCTCCCTATGACTTTTGATTATTCCGTAAGCTCAGAGGCTGTCGTTATGAGAGAATTGAGGAGATGAAAGAAGCTGTGATGAAGGTCATTGACACGCTCACACAAGAGGACTTCGACGAGGTCTTCGAGAAGTTGTTGGAACGGTGCAAGTGCGTTGCAGCCGGGGGAGATTACTTCGAAGCGGACTAGAGTTTCATGTGTGTACTATCAATAAAAGTGCACATCCGAAAAAATTCTGGAAATTTATTTAATGATCTCCGTATATTTGATAAAGAGAAATATCAGCGTTACCCATCGCATGCAGTTCATGCGGAAAGATAGATACATAGATAGATAGCTAGATAGATAGATAGATACTTATCTTTTACTACTTAGAAGCGGTTTTTATTGATAAAAGCAGGTGTTTGAAAATTTTTTATATACTTGAGATCCAAAGGATGTTTCAGAAAAATTGATAACATTTTGTAATCTGATAACGTGACAAATTCTCATTTAAATAAATTCAAATTTTAACAACATGAATAGAAACAATTCAAATTCTATAATAATGTTTAAATGCCTTTTATTTTCGAATGAATGGTATTTCTGACCCCCCCCAAAAAACATCAAAAAACATTAAATATAAAATTTGAAGTGTAGTAGCATCAAATACTAACGATTTACATCTGTAAAAAATGTATATGCTTGTGTTGTTCAGGCTCAAGTAGATAGATACGCAAATATTTCTGTGATTTTGTTCTCAATGCAATTCGATCATGCAATCGATATTTCAAAAAAATAAATCAGAGTTTGGGCAAATAAAATGCGACCGAAATACTTACATATCCTCAACTATGTCTCATTCCACAGAAATAACGAATGTTTCCTTGCCAGCAAAAAATGCAAATATATAATAAAATCTTCAAGCTAAAAACGAATCGACGAAAATAATTGATTGAGAAAAACATATGAATAAAGAGGATATGTTATCGAACATTGATCTCTCAAGATAAAGAGATAATTACATGTGTATTTTGATTTCGTCTCAACATCGATGAGTATTGATTTTTCATCTATAATCATCTTTATCAATTACAATTTGGTAATTTTTGTATCAACAAGGTAACAAGCATATATATATTACCCCTGTTTATTCAATGACTCTTGCATATATATATATATATATATATATATATATATATATATATATATATATATATATATATACATATATATATATATATATGCGAGAGTCATTGAATAAACAGGGGTAATTTTTAAAAAAAAGCAAAATTCTTTTTCAGAATGTTTTTTCCATAAATATAAATTCTACTTTGGTTGGAATTGGCTTAATAGCAAACATTATTGTATGAATCCAACTATTCTCCCTCTAGCTATGGGTAAATAGTAGGCCAGACTGGGTTCTTCAGCCTTGGTGAGGCTACTAGTTTAGGAGAAGGAAAACTTTGAATTCATATCTGTTAAGCTCCGCTTAAAAATTGACCTTGTATTATATCCTACGCAAGCAGAGTGGTTGATAAACTTGCAGAGCAAAAATTATTTTAATCTCACAAAAATGTTTCTTTTGAGACTATTCAAAATGGCGGTAAATCAGAGTACTTCTGGCTTGAACAGAGACTGAGAATTGCTAACAATGTGAAATTTACAAAAATTTGCGTGATGTATAAGGGGAAACCTGTTTTAATAAAAAAGAAAAGAAAGAAGAAAAGTTTACAAATAGGCTAAATATGAGTTTTCTACACTGAGCCTGAGTCAAAAAGACAATCCATGGAGTGAAAACACTAACTCTCCGGTAAAGAAAAAGTTCAAAAAGTTCTGAGCGCAGGGGTCTGTAAATAAGATCATTCAGAGTCTTCAGAGACGTAAAAGGACTTATCACTGTTTCCTTAAAAAGGGCAAATTCGTAAACAGTGTGATCTATTTCTAACTCCTTTTGTAAAGTTCACTGGCAACTGCAATTTCAATTACTCAACAAATTATACTTGCTGCTTTGATTCAGTAGTTAGAGTCATTAAGAAAGGAGTTAAAAAACTAATTTTATTTTTCACGCTCATTGCTCTTTTGTGTTAAAAACAATAAACCAAAACAAAGTATTTAGTCAAAGTTTCTGCTATATTTTTAGTTTGTCCATAAGTAAAAGTTCACATCGTGAAATTCGAGTTTGAAAAAAGTGTATTTTTAATGTTTACGGTTACCGTTATCAGAAGAGAACTCACCAACTCGAATTCAAATCCTGATCGAAGCTGATTACATTTCCCATTCTGCTAATGCCCATAGGACAGGTATAAATCCAGACATTCACTCACTAGCTATGGGTAAATTCTAGAACCAACGGAGCTCTTTAATCTTGGTATGGCAACCAGTCTATGTGAAGGAAAACTCTCAAATCAGTTATAGACCTGGAGACGGATGGGCTATGCCAGGCTATTCCTACTCAAGACACGCTACATGTGTTGCACTCCCTCATGATTAAAACCAGATTATAGAACCAGTAAGTGAAAGAATAACAAAATATCAAAATGAAATAATTGTCTTAAGTGGAGTTGACACACAAAAAAACTTGTCTTTTAATGTTTTCTTTTCAATGAAACTTAATTACTGTTATAATTCATATTCACTAAAAACTGACAGAAGATCCAAAGCTCATGAGTGAGTCCCCGTAGCGTAGTGGCTAACGTGCTGAACTGCGACGTTGTAATAAGTGAGTTCGAGCTTCTCTCGCGCTATTGCATTCACTTTCGGGCAAATGCCCTTGTATAAAGCGTGAATCCCTTTATCCTCCCCGTTCTGGGTTAAATAATAACACAACTTTTTTTCTCTACACGGTTGACTTAAGCATATTTTGAAGATGTCCAGATCTAAGGGAGTGTCACAATCAAAAACAAATGACATGTATATGCGATTGTGTTATGTGTGAGCAAGTGAATTTTGCCTAAGAAGTTAGAAAAAGAAAGAACTGGTTACATATTCATCTTTTTGGAGGAAATCGATTGTGATGAGTCCTTTCATGTCCCAGAATACTCAGCATGACCTTACTGACCACTGCGCCCAGAACTCTTCTTTACAGGAGAGTTAGTGTTTCCACTCCATGGATTTTTTTAAACTCAGGCTCAACGTAGAACACTTCTATTTAGCTTATTCGTGAACTGTTTTTTCTCTAGATGTTTCTTCGTACACCAAACCTTTTACTGGGTGCATGAAAAGTCTATTTTAAAAGATGTACTTTTGTTTTGAATTTAATTATAGTTCATAAGAATGTCTATATACTCTAAAAGAAGCACTCATCATTAGATAATTAATCAAGCCAGACAGGAGAATGTTAGAAAATATCAGATATATTTTGAAACTGTTTCAATATTCGTGTCCAAAAATATCAGGCTGTTAAATGAATCGACAAGTCGAAACATTATCAAAATTTGAGTTTGAGAAGAGAAATTGACCCAAGAGATATTTTGTCGCATTTTTCTTTTAGCAATATTGACATTTTGAAAACGTATATCGTTAATTCGTTTCCAGAATGTCAATAATATTTTGTTGTTAAAAACTTTGTTAAGTACATTAAATAAACTTTATTTTTTGCTACCAATAAGTTTGCTCGATATATTAAGGAAACATTTTTTGCTGCCAAAAAGTTTGTTCGGTATTTTAAGGAAACTTCATTTTTTTGCTGCCAAAAAGTTTGTTCGGTATTTTAAGGAAACTTTATTTTTTTGCTGCCAAAAAGTTTGTTCGGTATTTTAAGGAAACTTCATTTGCTTGCTGCCAAAAAGTTTGTTCGGTATATTAAGGAAACTTCATTTGTTTGCTGCCAAAAAGTTTGTTCGGTATATTAAGGAAACTTTATTATTTCCATAACATTTGAAACGAGACAAAGTCTTGGGTTAGTTTTTCGAAAATATCCTAGTTGTTTATTCAAAATATCCCTCGCTCAGTCGGTAGAGTATAGAATACCCTGGCTTTATTTCTTGCAGAAGGATAATACCCCTCTAAAGAAAGTGAAATTCTGGTTATGACACTGAATTGAATCTGATAGTGAGGCTCTAAGTCTATAGATTTGGGGAGTGTGAGTCACCACTTTATAGCAATTACTCCCAGTTACACGCTGACCTGTTACGGTCTCATCCATAGTTCAAATACATCTGTTTAACAATTATCTGTAACTCTGTCAAAAGGCTACCCTAAAAATTTAATTATGAACGTACAATAAACTTCATTCCCTAATCTCTAGACATAAAATAATCCTATAGTGGTTGATATGCCGTTAAAATCAACCAAACTATTCTTCATTCCGGACGGAATTATGCATCTCATATTTACGTAAGAAAAATTCCTTTTTATTGCTTTCTTAATGAAATTATAAACCGTTCATCAATTTTGTAGAAATGAAAAATATTTAAAAACATTTAAAAACATTTTAAAATATTTAAAACTTGCTTTTAACAAAAATCAAAACGAAGCAGAAATTTTAAAATCAATTCAAGCCTCTTGGTTTTCTTTTTTAGTTGAAGAGACGTTAAAATTTGATTGATAAATTTTAACGGTATGCTAACCCGTCTAGGGTTATATTATGCCTTGAGGTTAGGGAAATGCATTTATTGTACATTTATATTTACATTTTGGAGGGTAGTAGTTTCTAAAGTGTTTTTGCACACTTATATGATATCAATTATTCCTAATTAATACAAATAATTTGCACACAGTTCTATGATAGCAAGTAATTTTATCTAATATAAATAAATGATAGCAAGTATTCTTATCTAATACAAATAATTTTCACAAAGTTCAATGATATCAAGTATTCCTATCTAATACAAATAATTTGCACACAAATGTATAGTTTCGAGTATTTCTATCTAATACTACTAATAATTATATATTTCCTAGCAGTTCTTTTTAATGACAGTTGTATTGCTTCAAATAGTTGAGTAATTTTTAAACAGATCTATTTGACCCCTAGATGGGAAACTAACAGGTACCCCGAATCCGAATGGACCTGGGAGTGATGTCAATGAAAAGGTGAGTCCAAATTATACAGATCTTCATAACTGGAGATTCAACATCAGATGCAATTTGGGGGTCATACAAAGGAAAACATTTTTGGGGCGGTGGGGCCTACTCCTCTGCAGAGGATATAGTCAGCTTATAGTCTCACCGAGAGAGCAGCAAAAGTTTTGAGATATAAATGATATCCATAAATATCGCTAAGGAAAACAACGAATAGTTTTCTTATCAATTCTCTTTCTTATGTTAATTATGCATCCCATTTCATCTGTCAAATAATAAATATGAAACATTTATTTCTTCAAATCGAAAGATTTCTATTTATTAGTTACTTTGGGTGCATAAAAAGATTATTTTTATTTTTAACATTAATTTCATTGAATATCCTCTTCACAGTTTTGTAAGACTTTTTCAAGCTTTTCCAAACGTTAAAAAATCTCTTTCGGTAAAGAACTGATCTAGGTTTCTCTTGGAAATATACAAATTAAGACGGTTTAGAAACTGAAGTCCCTTTGGTGTAGTAGCTAAAGTGCTGGATTGCTGCCTCAAAGTAAGTGAGTTCGAACTCCTGTCGCGCTCATTTCTACAGCGATGGGTCAAATAGTATCACTGATGTTCTTCAACAAGGATGACTTTAGAATTAAATAACCCACGAAGGTCAGTTCCGATAAAGAGCGACTAGAATCAGAAAGATAATGGGTCATAAGAATTCAAATATAAACAGCAACCTCACCAAAAAAAGAAAAGATAGCAAAAAACTTGATAAATACCTAGATCTTGCTTGAGAACTAAAATGTCGGGGAATTTGACAATAGCAAAGATAAAAACAGACCAAGTATAAATCAACCAAAAGAAAATAAACTGGTCATCAAATCATTTCTGAGATTCCAGCGGACCAGAGTGGAAATAAAAGAAAGCACAAGGGATAAAAAAATTCTTGGAGTTAACTAGAGACCTGAAAAAGTCGTAGAATATGAAGTTGGCGGTGATACGAATTTGTTGGTACCATTGGATGATTATCAAAGGTCTGTAAAAAGATGGGGGGATTGAAAATCAGAGGAAATATCAAGAACATTCAGACCGCAGGATATGAAAATCAGCTAGAATACTTGGAAAACTTGCTATTCCTTGGACTCCTCACAAAAATCTCCAGTTAAAGACGTGGCGAAAAATATGCAAGGAGCAAAATAATAATAATAATAATAATGATTGATAAAAAAATTCTAATTTGAAAAAAAAATAGCAGCTTATTTATTTTTATTTATCTGTTTTGTTTTTTTTTAATTATTTTGATCTTTCATTCTTAAGTCTGCCCATGGGAGATGTTTGTGAATGTTTGTGAGGCGCTCTTGCCTCGACAGTTATCGTCCTTGGAAAGAGAATAGGTGTCCCGAGTTATTTTCCTGTTCGAGAATGGATCTTTTCTCTGACTTCAACTAAGGATAAATAGCAGGGCAGGTTGTGTTCTCTTGCTTTGGTCAGGTAACTGAAATCTTTGAATTCAAACCAGCTTTACTCCGCTTAGAAATTGACCTTGTGTCGAATCCTGCTCGTGACAGAAAGGCTGGGTAAATACACCCAAAAGAGCTGTAGAAAATAGATTGTTGAAGTCAACACGAAGGAACCGATTTTAGTTAGGGGTCTCGACACCAAATCTTGACGGTCATTCCCGTCGTATGGAAACCTATTAAACAACCCACAACGTGACAACATGAATTAAAAACTACCCAATTATTCTGCATTAAATTTCAAGTAGATGTCGAATGCTTTCGTCAGTGAGGAATTCTTGAAAAGAATAAATATTTCCATCTAATCAACTTGTTTCAAGAAAACAACAAGGCAACATAAATAAATTCTTTTTCACTCAACTTATAAATAATTCCGATATTAGTTTTCTATTTCAAACAAGTAAAAATGGCGTTTATTGATATGGCACGTAACTATCTTATAAAACAGGAAATTGCTGGGCCATTAAGAATCGGAAGGAAAACGGAAATAATTTGCCTCTAATGCGATGTAGAAGTAACTTATTTTTCCATAAATGGTATTTTGCTTCCTGATTCTCGGTGTGTAAATTGGGCTAAAACTTCAAAATCTCTGAAGAAATTTGTTTCTCGAATTACATTTATTTTTTCTCGTATTACTAAACGGTCTATCTAAATCCTAGTTTATCCTGGCACAAGGCCAAATAACTTTCCCTGTGAGAAGTCTCTGTCCGCATAGAAGCATTAACACCCGAAAAACCAGAATTCGGATTACTACACTAATGGCCGGCACAAACTAACAACCAAACAAACCAATAAAATATTGGATTGATTGATTGCTTTTAACATGTCAAACCGCCTCGGGTTATTTAATGCCAAGAGATTAAGGAATCGTGTTCATTGTACATACATGTTTTTTGTGTAGATGTTTCTTAAAAGTCTTTTTTTTTTTTTCACGCGGTCTTATTGAGTGCAAATAATTTTTAAACAAATCTGTTTGATCCCAAGATGGCATGCTAACAGATACTGCTACCTCGGGTCAAATCAAACCCAGGAGTAATAACATTTGAGAAGTATTCCACACACACACACACAACAGATATCAAGAAATGAAACACCAAGAAATGAAGGTTAGTTTCATACACAGGACGCTCCCCCGCCATTTAGGATAAATTTATCTCCTCTTCATGGGATACAGTCAGCGTAATATCAGTCATGCTGTGATAATCAATTAATCAATCAATCATTACGGTAACATTATTACCTTGCCCTTCCTTTGAACAACATCGCCTCATGAACAGGGGAGACCTGCAGCATGGGCAATTGTCTGTCTTTCATACAACCATGCTCAGACATTTGCCGAGATTTAATGCGCCGGTAGATTATCTTACGGATACCATAATAGATAACGGAGAATATAGCGACCGAAACGTCTTGATTAAAAAGAAGCAACAATAGTAAAAAAATTGAATAAACCAAATTATCCTGCTTGGACATAATTCAATTCTATGGCAAACACTTTTTATAAAAAAAATGATATTCATTTGAATTCAAATTTAGTTTTAGTGAAACATTATATTGCGGATCACAAAATGCCAAGTATATAACGACCGAAAAGTTTTGATAAAAAATAGGCAACCCGGATGGAGATATTAATTTGAATTAACCAAATTATACTACGATGGTATTATTAAAATGTATGGTTAGCAACGTTTATAAAAATTATTATTTGATTTCAAATTCAGTTACACAGAGCCGATTTTTGTATAAAAGTGTCTGTATCATTGGTGGGTTAGTTGTTGTTTTATGGCACATCAACCCTTGTGAGTTATTCAATGTCAAATCCTGCTTTTATATACATAATATTCAAGAAAATAGTTTGCTGGTAACGAATCGTTAGAACTCATTTGTTTGCATACAGTTAAATCGTTTCAAGTATTCCTATCTATCATCAATAATTCTATTTATTGTATATCCTTTGTTTGCACACCATTAAATCGTTTCAAATATTTCTATTTAACATTAGCAATTCTTTTGATCAAATATTCCTAAATGATATAAATAATTCGCACTCTGCTGTATTATTTCAAATAAGAAATAATAATCCTTAGTAAATGATTTTACTGTTCTATTTGTTCTATTGTACTATCAGTCTGGATCAGAGTGGACCTGGGAGTAATGGTAATGAAGGCGTACTTTACATTCCCTAAAGCTACAGGACTGAAGTCTCTGTAACAGATGCAGTTTAGTGTCACACCTTGGACACTCGTTGGGGGTGACCTTACCCCTCTGCAGAGATGCAGACGGTGTATCCTAAAGCCCCAAACGACAGGGGTTGGTTGGTTGGTTGGTTGAGATTTTATGGCATATCAACTTTTGTAGGCTATTTAATGCCAAATCCATTTTTATACAAATAATTAGTTCTATTTCAAACAATTCAGATTAGCATGAGTCCGTAGGTTAATTGTCAAAAACATTTCTATTTCAAAGAATTCAGTTTTGTTAAACAATTCTAATTGAAGCAATTCAGTTTAGCATAAGAATAGTTATTCTCCACACACAGTTAAATGTCAAAACAGTTCCATTTCAAAAAATTCAGTTGAACGAAAGTACATTTTCAAAGTAAAAAATAGTTCTATTTCGAATAATTCAGTTTAGCATAAGTACGCAGTTTAGATGTCAAAACAGTTCTATTTCAAGCAATTCAGTTTAGCATAAGTACGTATTTTAGTTCTATTTAACCCGTAGATAGGACCCTATTAGGTGCTAACACTCCGTATCAGAGTGGACCTGGGAGCGATGGCAATGAAGGGGTGTTCCACATTCCCTAAAGCTCCAGCATCTCTGGAACCTCACCATCAGATTGTTTAGTTTCATATCTGGGAGCCTCGTTGGCACTGGGCGGGGAGAGGGGTCTTATCTCTGTGCAGAGGTGCAGTCGGTGTATTCTACAGCTCCAGTCGCTTGGGCAAACTGACAGGGGAGTGGGTGTAAGAGTTTATTATTCGGAAATGTATGAACGTGATAGCAAACATTCAGAGATTAGAAATGATCGCATTGAAGTAGAACACGAAGGGAGCATCCATTGATGAATTGTTGTTTTTTTATTTTAAGTCTTTCAGGCTTAGAAACTTTCCCATTTAAAGACTGGCTTTACGATATTGGTTACCGGTTTATTTCCTTGTGAGAGGGTGGGATATTCATGTGATTTAGACATTTTAAATGTGCCCCTCAGTTTCATTGAATAGAGACATCAGGTAAGTGGCGCCTCCAGCATTAAATGGATGGTATTGCCAGTGGTTTCAAATGCTTTACTGGCGTGATAATTTTAAATATCTATTGAAAAGCATCAATAGAATTATTATAACTCGATATTTCCCCATTTTTTGTTCCCCCTTAATCGATCGTACTCTCCCAGTCCTATTTTATCGGGAATTATTTTACAAGTATTCAATTCTACTCATTTTAATTTATTTGAATATCATTATCTGAGTACACTTCTAGTAACGAAAATCCCCTACCTAAGCTCTAATTATATTTGCCCTAACAGTGGGGCTTCGAATACGCTGACTATGTCCCCTGCAGAGGGTGTCTTGGGTATGGTTATGAGGCTCCAGTTCTGGAGATTTGAGGAGTGTAAAGTATCCATTTATTACCGCTACTAACAGGTTCACTGTAACTTGATGCTTCGTTCAGCTCTAGGGGTAAAATCGATGTTTAAAAATTACAGTATGCAAAAAAAAAAAAAACTCTTAAGAAACCACGACACAATAAATGTCTATATGAATTTAAAATGAACTGAATTCATTAACCTCTTAGCATAAAATACTCCTTCATTGGTTGACATACCGTTAAAATCAACTAGTCAATCGAATCTATTTTCCGCAAAATTATTATTTTTGCTTGTATGGTTAATAGCTATCATGATAGATTAGCAGAGCATTGTTCGATTTTCACTCAACGTGAAATAATTCTGGCTTTGTTTCAATCAATGCTCGGTAAATTACTACATGGGCTGGAACCACATAAACTTACCAATCATATAGCGCTAAGAATACATAAAGTTTTTATTAGAATTTCTTTTTGCTGTAGAATATGAAATGACAATTTGTCTGATGATGTAAAACACTGTGCCTTAGATTCGATTCGAACCCTAACTGTAGTAGGTAAAACTTTGTAATGGTTTGGTTGGTACCCCAACTATGTTGTACGGAGCACAATGTAATAGAATATACGTGGTACATTAAAAGATCTCGAGATTTTTCCTCGAAAGGAAAAAGTTATTTGTACTTGTTTTAAATTTAGTCGCCATTCTCTTCAAAGTAGTCACCTTGTGCAGCAATTCACTGCTCTCAGTGATTCTGTCCCGTTTGGCGGGCTCCCTGAAATTCCCACTTTTATAAAATGCACCAAGGTTCCAGCTGGATCTTCTCCGTGGTATCTGGAGAAGGGAAAAATTGCAAGGAGCAAAATCCGTCGAGTATGTCGCGTGTGGTTCAACGATCGTAGCGCCGATGTGAGTGTAAGCGTTGTACTTTTGAAATGCCAAACTTCTACCAAATCTTCTCCATCAAACGACTCAGAAAGAGTAAGGAGAAATTTATATTGACAAACTGACACAAGTGGGAAAACTTTTTCGCAGTTTTATGATCATTGAAGATTTCCCTGATTTCTCCCCATGCTCTTGTGACGTTCTAAGATTCTTGAAGAGCGAGGGTAAGTGCATGCACTTCGTTTCGGCTCATTGCTTTGTGGCATAATTGAACGGAGAGCCTTGCCAAATAAATCTATGAACCAGAAAAGTGAGAAATGATCGAAATAGATTTTAGAAGAATAAGTCAGTACATTACAAAAAGTGAACCGTAAGGGAAATGGATTTTTTGAAGAATGACTAAAGAATGTGTCGAAGTTAGATTGTAATTGTTTTGTGAGAAAAAAAAAATGGAAAAATATATCGCTATCATTCAGCTGGAAGCAGAAAAAGCCGAATTGTTATGACAAAAGTTGTCAGGCGAACGTTGTTTAGGGAAAAATTATTTTGATGGTTTCCCTGATAGCGAGCTGACACACGGGCTCAAATCGGGGTCAGGGCCTGATATGATGACAGCCAGGTGGCTAAGTATAATTGTTGTTTGGAAACGAAGGAATATTAATAAAACACTTTTTCAAAATTCGGAGCGTGGGAAGTTTTATTTTACCGTTATGACTTAAATGGCTGTTGACGTCATTATTCTAAAAACAAATGAGGTGAAGAAAGGGCTAAGGACACAATATTAAAGAAGAGAAACGGCCTATCCCTTTTGGGGTAAAGGTGAGAGGAAACCGAGTACTGAAAGTGGAAGGAGTTGAATTAATTAACATAATTCAAATCAGGAAAGGCCTGCTTCTTTTTGGGTAAAGATAAAAGGAAACTGGACACTGAAAGTAGAAGGTAGAACGAACAAGGGGGAGAATTAATAATTGAAATCCAAATTTGGAGAAAATTGATATTATCAATAGTTCTGCTAACCATCACCTCTGAGCAGAGGGAAAATAAATATATGCTGGGTTTTTTGTTCGTTGCAAGAGACAGGCGGGAGGCAGCTACGAGACTTCCGTCGCTCTGGGCTCTAGTCTTGCGCTAAACTGCCCTGACATAATTCGACACTTTGAGAGAAGTAGAGAAACTTAGATAAAGCGTTAGTTTGAGATAACCTTGTGCCAGATTCGTAGATATAAAGAAGCGAAGAATAATCAAGATTTTATGATTCCTTGAAAGACCACACAGAACGGCTAAGTACCCATGATACTTTGAGTCTTGACGTTTTACCAGACTCCTTAACATAAGGAAACTGAGAGAAGCGAACATAATACTTCAAATCATCTTATACCAGCCTATCACAAAGAGAGACGCCAGATGCGAGAGACGGGAAAAAAACTAACAATACGAGATTACCTTATGTCAGATTTTAGGTAGTGAGAAGAGAAAAACTTGAAATGATAAATTGAGGGGTCTTCTCTCTGACTCTGAATGCCAAGAAATTCGTGAGCTAAGTCTCCCAGCCACCTGACTACTACCTAACTCACCAAGTGGAACAGTCAGTGGATTAAAGGCGGAACCCCACCACAGGAACTAGGGAAGCCATAGCTTTATTGAACTAACTTCATTACAATGGCTTCATATCAATTGCCTTAATATTACCAGAGTCAACAGAGGATTTGATGTTAATTTGAGCTTCATGCTGAAATCGCCAATGACCTTGTGGTCGTGATTGCAAAAAAAAAAAGAAAAAAAGAAAAAAGCGAACGCGTGTAATACAGATTTGGACGTTCATCACTTGTAACCACGTGTCATATTGACTAGCGACGTATACTACTCACTTCCGGATGCGCATGCGTGATTGTCCTACACTTACTTTGTTCGCAATTGATACTGTCTTGTAATTTGTTGATCACATCACGAATTTCCATACATACTGTTGTGTTCTAGTTAGTGAACACAAGTAGTAGTAGTAATAATAAGACAAACCACGAGATACGAGGAAAAATAGTTATATTTACAGGAAAGAGTATTTACAAGAGAGAGACTGAGAGTAAGGATATACTTCAGCAATAGGAACGGTTCTTCTGGTCTGACTTGTAGACTGATCTCAGACCGATCTGAACTGGACGCCACTCTGGTATTAGAGCTACTGCCATATATGGTAGATGGCCTAGCTCATTATGCTGAAAAGGTAGGTGATACCCCATGCATACAGATATGAATCCATCTTTTCTCCTTCGAGTAGTGCGTAAATAAGGCATACTAGGTTCTTTAATCGAGATTAGGCAACTAGTACATATGGAGGTAGAAATGATGTAAGAACCGTCTTTTGCCTTGTCATACTCTACCGCATACTAGAGAGAGAGAGAGAGAGAGAGAGAGAGAGAGAGAGAGAGAGAGATACATTAATTTAACTGTCAACGTTGACAGATCTGATAGTCTAAAGGCTCCACTGGAAAGAGGATATCAGGAAAATATTTGACAGTTGACATCAACGACTAACAGTTTTCTTTCATATATATATATATATATATATATATATGCCCGCGTGCGCACGTGTGTGTGTGAGTGTGTGTGTGTGTGTGTATGTGTTCTACTATCTGGTCCTTAAAAACCAGAAATCTAATTTCGTTATGTTGATAACACATTTTGTCCCTTCAATAGTGAGATGGAAGTTGATTTATTTTTCACTTCCCTCAACATTATTCACCTAGCCCTTAAATTTATACTAGATAAAGAAAATTAATTCTTCTTTGCCCTTTCTAGATGTCTTAGTTTGAAGGAATACTTCCAGGTTTCTTACGTTGGTATAGAGAAAACCAACATTCACAGGTTTATATACCTGTTGGGATTGCTTCTGTCTTAATAAACAAAAAGTTAATTTAAGTTTCTTATGCATAGAGCTTTAATGATTTGCTCTGAATGTTTTCTTTATAAAGAAATTAAGTTAATTATCACACTTAAAAAAAATAGTTTTCCATTAGACCTCCTACAATCTATAAATACGGTCATTTGTCTTGTGTGAAAGATACGCAGTTTAGCTGCCGGGATGGGAGTTGGAGTAAGATCAATGCCAACTGGGTTATTTGAACAAGGGGGTCTGATGTTGCAAGACCCGAATCCCAACCCCCTTGAACCCAAAGGAAACATCACTGATGACCCATCCCGATGAATCAATGAAGATGATATATATAGTAAAAATAGTTTTCCATTACAGGGTGGAACGATAAAATTGTCGCCCTAGATTCCATTTCCGTTTAATGAAAACCGGTTTTCTTTTTTTGTTTCAGACCATCTACTAGTTGACCAGTTGTGTACAAATTCCAAGAGCGATAGAAGCCCTCTATCATGTCTGAAAGTGACACAATGTTCAACGAGCGAAATGGGAGATGCGCCGCTGTACAACTCATGCTCTCTACCGATCCAAGTTATGACAACAGGACCGTTGCCAATACCCTCAAAATGCAAATCCGGACGGTTCAACACTTGAGGGCACAGCTCAACGCATCGAACGACCCTTTGGAGGTGGTGGAGCGGAAGCCCAAGACTGAGGACACCGCCAGGAAGACCCGGACCAAGGAGTTCATCGAAAAGGTCCAGGCAATCATTGATGAAACTCCCCAGCGGCCTATTCGGCAGATTGCCAGAGATTTAGGCGTCTCACACACAACTGTGAATGCATGTGTGAAGGAGGAATTGAGGTGCAGGTCCTACAGGAGCCAGACAAGCCAGATCTTGACTGAGAAGAACCTCAGGCTAATCAAGTCCGTCAGGTTGCTCAACAAACTGAAGAATCCCAAGAAACCAAACATGCTCTGGTTCTTTTCAGACGAAAAGAACTTCTGTCAGGACCAGGTACACAACCTAGTACAATATATAATTAAAACTAAAGTCTCTAATTTAAATAAAATCAAACCAACCGCTGCACAAAGATGTATTGTTTATCATCAATATTATTGATAGATTTCCTGAACGAATTTCATTATTTTTGAGCCAAAAGACGAGTTATCTTTTTTACTAAACCGATCCAAACATTTACTCGAAAGACGTTCTTCCTCTCCACCATATAAACTCTATTTTTTATTTATTTAATTGTAGTTGTAGCCTTCACTAAAAAGGAAGAAATAGTCAGAGATTAGATATCATGATCACACAACATGTATCTACTAAAATCCGGGACTTTACCTTCCTTCCTACGGGCATTTTGAATAATATATACGGGTCTTTCACCACAGATCATCTGATGAATAATCGTAAGTGCGCAACAAATTTAGTGTTGACTTCTCCATTTTAAACAAACACACTCTCTTTTATTCAAAAAATGTTCGAAACTATATCAGGTTCAGGCAGCTTTCTTTCTGCGAGCAAAAGGAATGCTTTCTTGGACTTTATGTAGATTCTATTTAATATTATCTTTTTTCTTTTCTATTCCCATTTTCCAATCCTTATACATATACATACATACATACATACACGCAGCCACACACACACACACACACACACACATATATATATATATATATATATATATATATATATATTAAATCGTATCTTGGTTATAACACCGACGAGCGAGGAAAGAAAACTGTTAGCTAGCCCCCTTTCTTTTCCATCTTTTAGTTTTAATTTTTTATATTGTCAATAAGTATGGTCTTTTTAAAAGAAATTATATATATATATATATATATATATATATATATATATATAATTTTGAATAATACATACGGGTCTTTCACCACAGATCATCTGATAAATAATCGTAAGTGCGCCAATAAATTCAGCGTTGACTTCTCCATTTTAAGCAAGTCACATCCTCCTTTCAATCTAGAAATTTTAGAAATTATTCATATTAGGTTCAGGTAGCCTTCTTTCTATAAACAAAGGGAATACTTGCTTGTACTTATAGTTTCTGTCTAATCTTATCTTTTTTTTCAATTCCCATTTTAAACTTCCCCTTATATATATATATATATATATATATATTCAATAGTACAATTTTTATATCTGTTATAACTCTGACGAGTGAGGAATGAAACCGGTTAATTTGCCCTTTTCATGGAGGTACCCGTGGTGTAATGGTTATCGTCTTAGAAAATGGACACGGCGACACGAGTTCAAATCCTGGACCAGTCTAATTGCATTTCACATAGCACTAATACCCTTGGGAAAGGTATGAATCCAATTATTCTCCCTCCAGCTATGGGTAAATAGTAGGACAGACTGATTTCTTCAGCCTTGATGAGGCAACTAGTCTAGGAGAAAGAAAACTCTGAATTCAAACCTGTTAAACTCCGCTTAAAAATTTACCTTGTGTCATATCCTGCCCGAGCGGAGGGGTGGGTAAATATGAATTTGCCCTTTTCTTTTCCATCTTTCAATTTTAGTTTTCATCAGGGTAAATAAGTATAATCTACATATTACTACATTCACTCATTATGTGATTAATTGCTTCGTCTCTTTCTCCACATAACCTACACTTGCAATTCTGTTGAGTCTTATCAATTTTTGCTTTGAACATAGTTGAGCCTTATGGCGCTATTTTATGCTGTCATAAGATGATATTAAATTTCTCTCTTAAGGTTTCCCTTTCATAGCAATGTTCAAATCTTTTTTGTATTTGTCGCCCGAAATATCCATACAGTTATTGTCCTTCTCGTTTTTGTTTCTTTGTTATTGTTCTATTGATCTCTGTGTTGTCTGTGCTGTTTCTAGTTTATTTAATCAGTCTTTCTTTGCTCTATTTTACACAGCCTTCTAGTCCTTCAATGTTGTCGAATCTTTTTCCTCCTTCTTTTCTTTAGACATATTGTTTATGTCACCTCTCGGGTGTAAAGAATTGGGCATCGCCATTAACTTTCTTGTCCACTGGTCCATTTTTTGAAGTTTTTCCCTCCATCATCTCAAGAATTGCCTCGAGTATCTTACTAGGAAGAACGATCGGGTGTTTATCCCTTTGATGAGATTTCTGCTATAGAGTTTGGTTTCGAAAATTTTTATCGTTCTCCTTAAATGCTCTTTTAAAAAAATTTTTTCATCTCCATTCGTTTGTTGATGTCCGCCTCCAATTTTCCCAAGTACTTGCAATTTTCCTTTTCTACGAGAACTCTGATTCTTTGTATATTTGACAGTTCAATTCCTTCTGTTATTTGTCTTTTCCGCTTCTCACTAGCATGGCCCATTTTTCGAGGCCCAATTCCTTTCTAATATTCTAACTGTATATTATTATTGTTTGTATTAGAGTCTCCAATTGTTTTTCATTTTTTGCAAAAAGTTTGATATCGTCCATGTACATTAAGTAGTTGATTTTTTCTCGCGATTTCGAAATTTTATAATCCTCTGTGCATTTTTAAGCATGTGATTGAGTGGTATCATCGATATTACAAATATCAACGGTGAAAGCACATCTCTCCGGAAGAAACCTCCCTGGATTTTAACCTCACCTAAGCTTTTTCATCCAGTGGTCAATTCCAGTTTTTCATGACTTCCGTGATCAATTCTGTGACTTTGTCGGATATCTTGTACATTTTTTGAAAATCTATTATCCAGCTTTGCAGGATCATATTGTAGGCTTTTTTGTAGTCAGTTCACGTCACGGCTACATTTTTTCGCCTGTTTTTGCTGTCCAAGAGGGTGTGCTGATGAATGTACAATAGATCATATGTTCCTCTTGCTACCTTATGACATTCTGCCCGTTCTTCAGAAAACAGTCCACCACTTACAAGCATGTAAAAAATCTCTTCTTTATTATGTGTTGTTAGGATTTGCCACATCATCGGTAGATACGTTATCGGTCTATAGTTGCTGGGGTTGTTAATTTTAGGGTGTCTTTTTGGATCGGGTATATTTGATTCTTAAAAGCATTTATTCATTTCAAGAGCCAGTCTGGATCGAGGTGAATTTTTAAAACCAGGATCCATATATGCCATCAAGACTCGGCGTTTTCCAATTCAGTACATTTTTGTGTTGTTCCGAGCGATTCTAGTTATGCTATCGCCTCAGAGAGGTCTTCATGTCCTTGGAACTTTTCCCCATATTCATTATCTATTTAGCTTTTCTCTTATTTTCTTTCCGTTCCCATATTTTATTCCAGAATAGTTTTGCTTCCTTTGGCTCCGGTTGTTGGTATGTCCTCGAGCATTCTCCCCCTCGTTGTTGATTGAATTTTGGAATGTTTGATTTGTTTAGGGGATTCTTAGTTTTCAGTATTTAACGTTTCGATTCGCGTAGTGGGATCTTGTTGATATTCTTCCCTCTTTACTTGTTGGTATTTTGTAGAATCTAAAGGTCAGAAAACCAACCTTTATTTATTATCATTCTAGCTTGATCAGCAATTCTTTGGCTTGTATTAACTCGTGGAATCTGTCTAAATTTCTATCATTCTTTTTCTATACCATCTTTGTGTAGGATTGCTGCAAAGATACCAGTGAAGTTCATCTTATTGTCTTCCCTGGTGTATCTGTGTTGATTGGTTGCTTAGAACGTTGTTTGTGTATCTGAAATTAGAACAGATAACATTCATAGGATGTCGATCGGGTCCCCTATGTTGCTTATCAAGGGAGTACCTGCTGATCATGACACTTAATCCTGTTGTATGGGTGCCACGTTGAAATATGTTTCGATTTGTTATTTTTTCATGGGTGGCTAATCAAGACAAAGGTTTATGTATTATCTGCACAGATGTGACCAGGTACACTCAAAAGTTAGAACACACTTAAGTGAATTAAAGAAAATCCTAAACCCGTTATAAATTGGCTAAGTTTTAACTTAGTTAAAGTCCCTAGAGTCCATTTTTAAAAAAATCATTTAAAGTGTTATAATGCCTTATTCTTCACTTTAAATCCTGAGCACTTTGGGGACCTTCGGTTATTATGATCTTGTTTCTATGTTTATAGCAAGTTATACCATGTATATCATACCTATCTGCTACTGATTGGCACTTTTTTTCGAATGAGTTCCAGTCACGTGATTTGGAAATATCGTTTATGGTATTTTTATTAACATTTTTACTTTTGGCCACCATTTTCTCTTTCCCTTCCAACTTTCGCGCCACACTCCAAATCATTTTCTAAAAGGAGAAAGGTATATAATTTACTTCGATTATATAACAGGAAACTTTACTGATTCGTTTCGCCTGAGTTATACATAAATTCATTTTTATTCTTTTACAAATCACAAAATAAAAATAATACAGTTTATTTAACAAAACGCTCTCAAGCCTTTTTTTTCTGAAATTCTATTTGTATGGGTTATATTTAATTTCAGTCAAACATTCACTATGTGAGATAACAAATGTATTTCTTCTCACGTTATGAAATAGAAAGAATTTTTATGTTATATATCGTATGAGTTATTTTGAATTACAATCTCAGATATTTCTCCACTACAATAAATCTAGACAAAAAATAGATATAGATTTGAAAAAGGTTCTTATATTACTATTATCTTCTTAATGTTTATAAATTTAGATTATTTCTTATTTTCAACTTTTGACCTTAAAGTGAAGTTGCGTGAGATATAAAAATATAATGTATGTATCCATGGAGAGAAAGATGGTCGTGGGAAAAAATACCAAATTTTAGGAAAATATTTATCTCGAAAATTATACTGCCGCGTATCATAGAAAGTAGTTCGCGAGTGGCATTTTTGAGACACCTTGTACAGAGAGTGGAGACTTGCTGCATCGGCAACTGCTTGTTTTTCATGCAATCATGTCAAATCTTGACCCAAGATGAAGAAGAAGAAGAACTTTTCATATTCTGACCCATCGTCTTGTGATATATATATATATATATATATAGCGACACTGAAGAGTTGGGATACAACGAAAAAGTCAGTCTGTGGATGACAATATATACGCGCCCCTCCCAGGGCTCGAGCACTCTGCCGAAGGAATTAATGGCTGCCACTCGCGTAATGCAAAGCTCTTCCAATGAATTGTGCACTCTAGTATCCAGTAAGGCAAAATGTAAATAAAGGAAGGTTAATACATAATGACTTATAATTCCTGAGCTGACGTATGTCGCCTGGTGGGTGAGCGGTAAGATAATATATGACTAACATAATGGGTTTCGATCCTAGCTTGATGTGTCCTGCATGTTTATTCACACTGAATAATTGTGATACTAAGAAACTGTCTGTCTGTGGGTGACAATATATATATATATATATATATATATATATATATATATATATATATATATATGTTTCATTAAATAATAAAGACAAATTTTGTCTGTATAATTTATTTAAGATCCTTTCAAGTTTTCTGATAAATGTCTTATTTTCAGGTTGGAATTGGTAGATGAATTTCCAAAAATTGTCCCCAGCGTTTTCGAACCCTTCATAGGCCATCATCAGGGCTTGCTCGCTTGTTTAAAAGATACAAACACACCTTACCCAAGCAAGCAGTCCCTGATGAGGGCCCATGAAGGGTTCGAAAGCGCTAGTGATAATTTTTGGAAATTCATCTACCAATTCCAACCTGAAAATAAGACACTTATCAGAAAACTTGAAAGGATCCTAAATAAATTATACCGACAAAATTTGTCTTTATTATTTAATGAAACAAGCTTAAATGAACGACTACTGCCTAACCCCCCCCACACACACACATATATATATATGTATATATATATATATATATATATATATATATATATATCCAACCTCTCTGTACGAGCAGTATGCGACATAAGTCCAGTTTTTAAGCAGTTCAATTTTTAGATTCAGACTTTTTCTTCTCTTTGACCGCTTACCATACCAAGTTTAAAGACCCCATTCTGCCCAACTATTTACCTTTAGCTAGAGAGAGGATAGTAAGATTCATATCTTTCCAAAGGATATTAGCGTTATGTGAAATGCAAACTGCCGTGTTCAGTATTTGAACTCGGCTCACCATGTTTACGTCCCTAAAACGATAACTCTTACTACACGTTTAATATCTGATTACTTTATATATCAGTGAAGCATATAGAATTTACTCTAAGAGATTGTACGCCTCCAATATCCCGTCAAGCATATCAGCTTTTCTGACTTGCAAAACAATCATCCCGACGATTTGACATTAGCAGGAAAGAAACGTCATATTTTTCACAAGATTTCCTCGATGTTCAACCATAAAGGTTTGCAAAAATGTGATTGCTTGGTTGGATCATTTCTTTTTTCTGTTTATTTGAATGTATTTATTTGCAAAACGTTTGTGGGTATTCTTTTTCTTTCTTCTTTTATATAGGAATATATATATAAAAATAGAATTTAAATCTTTAAACGGAGATTTAATACTATCATCATAAGCATCAAACAGTGCTGACAGCACAGTGTTCCTTGATTTTCTCACCATCCATCCCTATAATCCATCGCTCTTGGCGGATTATCTAAGCTAAAGCCTGTGTCCGCACAAATCTGTTGTAAGTATTTTATTTGCTGATGGACCAACATTGGCACCTCCATGTGTAAGAGTACATGAGAAAACGTCGCTTATGAGTTTATCCTTACTTCTCCAATAGTTCCGAACATGTATTCTTCGTGTGACTTGGGGCGGGGTGTTTGTAAGATGGTAGGCAGGTAGCCGTAAAGCTGCTGAGCTGTGGGGTGTTGCTTCTAGGATTTGTTCAAGACAACAAGCAACATTCTTGTGCAGTTGCCATCTACCTTTTTCTATAGTGCTTAAGTGGTGCATCCTTATAGTATGGACACAAAAACAGTTTGGAAGAGATCGCATTTTATTCTAAAGGATAGATCAGTACACTTTTATTCTGTTTGTTGTTATCTGTCTATCGTTACAGTCATTTATCTATCTATCTATCTATCTATCTATCTTCCCATACACTCACACATATACAGACATATAGACACACAGACATATATATACATATATATATATAGTCTCATCATATCTATTTCTACATGTTCATGTCTATCTGATATTTGCTCTTAATCTCTCTCTCTATATATATGTATATATATATGTTTGTGTGTGTGTGTATCTATATCTATATTTCTATCTATCTACCTATTTTCATATATATATATATATATATATATATATAGTTGTTTAACAATTTAATGATGTTTACTCATAGTGTCTTCATGCATATCTCGATCTATTTATTTTAGTTTATTGATATCTATCTATTTATCTATCATATACAGAGAATTTCAGAAACTTCAAAAACATTCAAAAACATTCAAAAGAGGTAGGATCGGCGAAATATATAATCCCGAGTCGAGTCATAACAGACTTAAAAATGGTACTTGATGGCTCCTTGCGTGACACTCAGGATTATAAGGTACGTATCAAGGGTAAGTGAAGCAATATAGGGAAAAGAGTGGCGCCTTTCCTTACATCTTGCAATTGAAAGGAGAGCTTTCAGGTCCCTCACGACTGCGGCTGGCCAATTCAATTCTCTTTTTGAATATTTGTCTCTTTATATCTATTTGTAGTAGTCCATGTTTATATATATATATATATATATATATATATATATATATATATATATATATATATATATATATATATATATCATTGATAACAAGAAAATTAATAGATATACTCCATTATAAAATTATCTCATCAGTTCATCAACTGACCCTCCAGATGGGATTTTTACAGAAATATATTTCTTTTTCGGATTATTCTTTTTAATTCTGTCCGCAGGCTTAGTTGATATGGTGTATATATATATATATATATATATATATATATATATATATATATATATATATATATATATATATATATATATCTTAGTCTCTTCATATCTATCTTTTCATGTTTATATATATGATGATATTGACTATTAGTTTCTTCATATATATCTATATATATATCTTAGTTTGTTCATATCTATCTAGTTGTCTTGGTAGCTAACTCAGTATTTTTATGTTCATCTATGTAGATAGTTATGGTTATGTAGTAACCTTTATAGAATAGTACTTTTATCACCTTTCGACCTTAGTTTAAATTAGAAGCATTTTACTAATCTTGAAACTGATTTTATTTAGATAAGTTCCAATAATATTAGGCATCACACTATCTTCATTTTTCTTTAATTTAAGGTTTCGTTAAAGCTGGGATTCTTGAACCGTTTAACCTCTTCAAGTATCAAAATATGCGCAGATAAATATTTCAATTTTGTCTGGCTGATGCAACGATCATTATTAAATTTCTCACCGTTTTCCGGAAATATTCAAATAACTGGTTGTTAGAGTAATTGAATCTTTGAAGAAAACGGAAGAAAGTTTTCGGAAATCTACCTTCCTTAAGATTTAATAGCATAAAACTGAAAAACATTTGATACATTGTTAATATTTGTTTTCACTCAACAGCTCTGCATGAGCAGGATGCGATAAAAGGGTAGTCTTTAAGCGGAGTTTAACTGGTTTAAATACAGAGTTTTCCTTCTCCTTGATTGGTTGTCATGCCAAGGTTAAAGAGTCCAGTCTGCTCAACAAGCCTCGTCCAGGATTTGAACTCGTAAATTAGAAAAGAATTTAGTTTTTATCACATTACTCGGTATTCTCAGGCGACTATAAATCTTTCTGGCAGAACATATCGTCACTTTTTGTTTAAAAAAAGAAGAAAAACAAAAGAAACAAAAAAAATGTTAGCTTTTACTTTTTTTTAAATACAGAAATATTCAGAAGAGCTTGGATCTGCGAAATATATCATATACAGAGAATTACAGAAGCTTCAAAAATGTTCAGAAGAGCTATTATTTATTATTAACGATAAAACCACGCTGAAATGCTCTAAAAATTAAGAAAGCTTAGGTTTGGCAAGAGTATTAGTCCCCCAGTGAGGATCAAACTCAATGGTAATTCGTCTGTGAGACTGGCTGGTTAACCATTACACCCTGATGAGGTGCACTAAAAAACTAAGCATAGCTATCCACAAGGCCGTACGTAAAATTCAGTTACCATCGTAAAAAATTTACTCGGTGAACCAAATTCAAGTCCTGGTGTAGGCTGTTTGCGTTTCATTAAGTCGCTAATAATTTTTGTGAAAAGCCTGAATCCTTCTATAGGTAAATAGTTGGACAGGCTTAGTACGGCAACCGGCCAAGGAGAAGGAAAAAAAATTCAAACTTGTTTTCGTGTCGCATCTTCCTTAGGTTGAGTCTATAAATACTCAACGATATGTCCTACTGTCAAAATCCCTCCCGATTTCTACCCTGCAATGTATTTTTCGTTTGGAATTTCTATTCAGCTTTCATACAAGTAAGCCTATGTCTTTTGGCAGCTTTTCAACAGCTCTTCGCAAAACCTAAATTAGATTTCATTGTCTCTCTACGCTGTGTGGCTCGATATTAGATTGAAAATAATGGAACTTATATATATATATATATATATATATATATATATATATATATATATATATATGTATACATTGATGAAGCTACGCATGGAGAAATTTAAAAAGATATCATTTTCTGTGTTAAACGACTGGAAACATTTGAAACCGAATTTATCAAATATCGACTGGTCAAGTATCCCGGAACTCATATTTTAAATATAAAACAAGTTTAGAATTCCAAAATAATAATAATAATAATAATCAACAGAAAAAAGAGAACCTGCCGAATAGTAGACTTTCCTGACCACAGGGTAAAAGTGAAGGGAAGTGAAAAGTGATATAAATACCTAGACCTTGCTAGAGAACTAAAATACTATGGAACATGAAAGTGACGGTGATACCAATTGCAATTGGCACACTCGGTACTGTCACCAAAGGATTGATACAAGGACTGGAGGACTTGGAAATAAGAGGACGAGTGAAGACCAACCAAACTACAGCATTGTTGAGATCGGCCAGAATACTGAGAAGAGTCCTGGAGACTTGAGGAGACTTGCTGTCACTCAGGCTCCGGTAGAAAACCATAAGCTAACACTGATGTGAAAAACTCTTTAATGAGTAGAATATTAATAATTATAATCCAGTAACTATTTTTTGTTTTATTATTCATAAGTATTCCTAATTTCGGGAGACCTGGGTTCAATCCCAGGTCGAGTCATACCAAAGACTTTAAAAATGGTACTTGATACCTCCTTGCTTAACACTCAGCACTAAAAGGTACGTATCAAGGGTAAAGTGGCGCAATCCAGGGAAAGTAGTAGCGCCCTACCCTACACCTCGGTGTAGTAGCTATTGAAAAGGAAGCCTTCGGGTCGCCCTCGACTACGGTCGCCAACCACTTAAATGGTTTCCAAGTATTGTAAATCATGAGATATTTCTATTTGACCCATAGATGAGACCCAAACGGGTACTACTACTCCGGATGAGAGTGGACCAGGGAGAAATGGCAATCAGGGGAGTACTCCACATTTTCCAAAGCCATGGGACTGGAGATTTACTATCAGATGCATATTCAGGACTCTCATTAGTGGAGGAGTCTTTGCTGAAATGCAGTAGACGTATTTTACGAGCCGTGCTATCTGGGCTGGTAATACTCAGATTTCCATCAATAAACGAAATAACTGTATGAAATTTTCTTATATAAGATCAGAATATCTGAAAGCATCTATGTTCAAATTATTAGTATTAAGTGTAGTAACTACTGAAAAGGGAGCCTTCGGGTCGCCATCAACTACAGTCGCCAACTTTTTTTACTATTCCTAATTTGTAATCGGAAATATAATTTTCCTTTAAGACAAATAAACGATAATAATCTAATATAAATTCATTAACATACGAAATAATTTCAATGTCGGAGTTTTAATATTTAATATATGAATTTAACATAGTTTTTAATTCTAATATGTAATTCAAATTTAATTCATAAACATAATTATTCAAAATTATTATTAGTGTTGTCAGTTTATTAATTATAATTTTATTCGTTTATTTGTTTTTACTTATGTTGTTTTTCTTACGAGAAAGTTTGGAAAGTTTAAGGCAAAGGCTGTTCATAAATTTCTTTTAAATATTTAAAACATTTCTTACCAATAGCTTTTTTGGGGGGCGTGGGGATGATTGGTAATCTAACTTCATGAGGTAAGGGCCCAGTCGGCTGGGGATGTAGAACACACCGACTGCTTCACTGCTTCTCTGGATATGACACTGAACAATCTGATGGTGAGGTTCCAGTAATGCTAGGGATTTGGGGAATGCAGAGTGCCCCTTCATTGCCATCGCTCCCAGGTCCACTCTGGCCCAGCGTGGTAGCACCTGATAGGGTCCTATCTATGGGTTAAATAGAACTAATGGCATACTTATGCTAAACTGCGTTCTTGTGCTAAACTGAATTATTTGAAATAGAACTCTTTTTTGACATTGAAACTGTATATACACTAAACTGAATTGTTTAACATAGAACTATTTTGATATTTAACTGTATTTAAACAAAATCTATACTTATACTTAGCTGAATTAGAACTGCTTGACTAAACTGAATAGCCTGAAATAGAAATGTTTTCGATAAACTGTACTTACATTCAAACTGTGTGCTTATGCTAAACTGAATTGTTTGAAATTTAACTGTTTTTGAAATTGAAACAGTTCTTGTGCTAAACTGAATAGTTATTTATAACTGTTTGAATAAACTGAATAGTTTGAAATAGAAATGTTTTTGACAATTAAACTGTGAACTCAAGCTAAACAGAATTGTTTGAAATAGAACTGGTTATTTACATAAAAATGGATTTGGCGTTAAATAACCTACAAAGGTTAATATGCCATAAAACCCAACCAACCAACCAACCATGATGTAATAAATAGATAAGTAAATTTGAATTAATTCTATTTCTTTTTTTTTTATTGGAGGAAAGCGTATGATATGATCCTGTCAACTTGGATATTAGAATGTCTGAAAACATGTAATACCAATAGTTATTTTTTCGGAAAAGGGGATGATTGTTAATCTAACTCAATGATCGAAGAAATAAATGAATGAATAAATAGATAAATAAATTTGAATTAATTTTATTTTGCTTTTCTTAACTGAAGGAAAACCTATTATATTATCCCGCTAAACTTGGATATTAAAATGTCTACAAATATATTAAATATACAACATCAAAAAATTCATGACGAATAGCATGAAAGACTGTAAAGTCAAATTATTTATAAAAGGACAACTCTAGCACAAATGAAAATCCAATGAGACATCTTCTAGGGAGACTCACTCTCACCACATCTATTTGTTATTGCAATGAAGCAATTCATTTACAAACTTAGGAAGTACCGTGGGTGGGGGCTACAAATAGACGTTATCACAAGAAAAGATTAATCACCTTATGTGGGTGACATTTTAAACTCTTGACAAAAAATGAAAAAAAAAATAGATATATTGATATAAACAATAAGAATATACAACCAGGATATAAGAATGGAATAAGGTAGAGGAAAATGTGCCACGATGATAATGAAAAGTGAGAGAAAAAAAAAATATCGGAAGGAACAGAATCGTTAAATCAGAAAAACTTCAGAACGCCCGGAGAGATGGAAAACTGGAAGTACTTGAGAATATTGAAAGTGAAAAAAAATTCTATCAATAAAAAGGAAAAAAAGACAAAATGTAAAGGAAACCCCGCGAATGAAGGATTGAATTCATTTTAGAGTAACATATAAAACCATAAGAAATCATAGAATAAAAAAAGCAAATAGATTGAAAATTTAAAAACACTTATAAAAATAAGGAACCGCAAATGTATAAACATATTGCGATCGAAGATTTATAAATACGCTTAAATACATAGCATATCCAACGGACGATTCTAAAAGTTCTAAAGATTTTTAAGATATCCCCAGTTATAACATCCCTAAAATACAGTAAGGAAAGGTGATATTTTAAACCATGAAAAAGGCAAAACTAATAGTTTGAAGATTAACAATGGAATCTTCGAAGAAAACATGTTTTCTCCTCTTTTTCTTTCTTTGTATAACTGTAATACCTCTCTCCTTTGAGCTTAAAGGTTGTCCTGGCATATAAAACTACTGCTAAAAATAAACCACCTATTCTATATAGACGATTTAAAGTGATATGCAAAAATAATGACAATTTAGAAGGTTTACAAAGCGCTGTAAAAAGCATTGTAAAAAGCTGTGACAGCATTGGGATGCAATTTGGTCAGGAAAAAAGAACGTCAAATTCAAGAAAGGTTTGCTAGTAAAGTCTAAAAACATCCCTTTAATACTAGTAAAGTCTAAAAACATCCCTCTAAGACTAGTAAAGTCTAAAAACATCCCTCTAATACATGTAAAGTCTAAAAACATCCCTCGAAATATAAGCACGGGAAATACAAGAAAACAATTAAGTGAATCATTATATGAATAAAGAAAAAAAATAAGAAAAGAATTCTATGGAAGAATAAGATATAATAATTTCTCTTTTATTTCTCCCCTTCAGTTTCTCTTTTATTTCCTCGCTCTTCTCCTTCTTCCCCACTCTTTTCTCTTCTCTTCACCCTTATTTATTATCATTCTTCTTTATACTCCCTACTGCTCTCTTTTCTTTCCTTTTTCTTTTTTCTTTTTTTCACCCTTGCTTGTCATTATCCCTCGTCTCTTCTCCTTTCTCCTTTCCCCACTGTTCTTTTTCATATCATGGAAGAGACACTACGATAATAATAATAATAAGAAGAAGAATAAGAAGAAGAAGAAGAAGAAGAAGAACAACAACAACAACAATATAAGGACCAATTATATTGACACTAATATTTATAGCGTCAAAACAGCTAGAGTTGTTTATATGGAAACTGAAATGAAACGGCTAATCCCATGGAAAGCAAATGCAACAAACGTACCAAAAAAGTACAAGACTAGGCATGACTGGGTGGGAACGTTTATCCACTAGAAAATGTGCAAGGGGTTAAATTTTGACCATTCTAGCAAATTGTATATTCAAAAAACCTGAATCCTTCTAACAGAATAACACCCATAAAAATTCTATAGGACTGAAATAAAAACAGGTTACCTAATCTCGGGTAGAAGGCAAGACCAAGTATTAATCAATCAGAAAAAAGAATATATCATCTGGGGAATTTTTCTGTCCAATTGGACCAAAGGGTGAAAATAAAAGAATACAAAACTTAGAAAAATACTTGGATCTTACCAGAGAGCTGAAAAGCTGCGGAACTTGAAGGTGACGGTAATACTAATTGTAGTTTGTCCACTTGGAACTGTTCTCAGAAATAAGAGGAATTGGTAATAAGAGGAAGGATCAAAACACTCGAGACAACAGAATTGCTGCGATCAACTAGAATATTCAGAAGAGACCTGGAGACCAGATCTGTTACCCAGACTTTAGACTAAGATCCCAGTTATAGCTGGTCCGAAAACTTCTTAATAATTGATTAGATAATCATTATAATAATAATTATTATTACTTTTCTACTCATTAGAGAGTTTTTCACATCAGCATTAGCTGATAGTTTTCCACTAGAGTCTGAGTGACATCAAGTCTCCTCAAGTCTCCAGGACTCTTCCCAGTATTCTGGCTGAATTTAGTAATGCTGTTGTCTGAATGATCTCGACTAGTCATCTGATTTCTATATCATCCAGTTCCTTTACCAATCTTTTGGGGATCGTAACATGTACACCATCTACAATTAATGTCACCGTTACCTTCACGTTCCATAGCTTCTTTAGCTCTCAAGCAAGGTCCAGATATTTATTTTTCTTTCCACCTTCTTTTAATTTTACTCTATGGTCTACCAGGACGGTAAAGTCTACAATTCGGCAGTTTTTCTTTTTAGTTGTTGACTATGACCAGGTCTGGTCGTCTGGCCAAGATTACGCATTCTGGGTTGTGAATATACCACTTGTTTATATCGTCAAATTTAAATTTCTTGCGCAATTCCCAGTAGATCACCTTTCTCACCCAGTCGTATCTAGTCTTACACTCTTTTTGTGCTAATTTGCAGCGTTCACTTATGATGCGATCGATCGTTTTGTCTCTATCACCACATTTTCTCCCCGTGGGTTTTTCATACCAAATTTAACTGGTGGTTTTCATCGCAGTACTCATGAGTCCCCCGGATTCTTCTGTGTACCCCAGCTGATATTGTAATCTAGATGGTCTCGATTCTTTCTCTGATCTTAAGTTACCCCAGACTCTTTGTTAGATTCGTGGGGACAGTTTCAAGGGCTCTAACTACGATTGCTATCACTGCCATTGTCATACCCCCCCAACTTTTTCGTCTTCTGGCAAGATCTTGATATTTGTCGAGTTTTCTGCTATCTTTTCTTCTTGTTAATTAATAGTAAGTCTGTTCTTCTGGCTGGGATTAGGTGATCCGTTTGTATTTTGATTCCTATTATCCTTCATCTTCCTGATTCTTGTTGCTTTTTATCACAACTCACTTGGATTGTCAGGACAGGGGATTCTATATTAGGGGATTTTATATTAGGGGATTTTATAGGTTTTATTTTGATATTTGTGATATTATCTATGCTTTCGTGAGTTGATTAAGCAGTTGGACCGTAGAATCAGCCTCCACTGAGGCAAAATAGACATTAGTTTGGATCTCGGTGGAGTTTATTCGTTATACTTGTTTCCAATGCCGATTTGAATAGTGCTATTCTCCGGACATCTCCGCAGATTTCCCAAGATTTTTTTCTAGTTATTTGGGAATGTTTCGTCTCTATCATCACATAACCGACATTTGCTAAACTGTCACATCTTATCTACTTTTGCTTAATATAGTTGGTTCTTATTGCTTTATTATTATCATTATTGGGACCTGAAGTGTCTGCCGCCAATATTCCCAAATACTTGTAATTTTCCTTTTCTCCAAGCGTTCTGATATTTTCCTGATTGGGCAGTACTTTTCTTTCCGTTGTTTCTCGTTTCCTACTTTTCATTATCAACATGGCACATTCCAATATCCTGGCTGTATAATGATATCCTTTTTTTTATAAGAGCTTCTACTTCTTTTTCATTTTTGGCAAATATCTTGATATCAACCATATACACAAGGTGATGGATTTTTTTACCTATAATTTTGTAGATTAATCTCCCCCAGCGAATTTTCCCGGTACATAATTGTGTGGCATCATTGCTGCAACAAATAGAAGTGACGAGAGTGAGTCTTCCTGGAAAACGAGTCTTTGGATTTTCATCTTTGAAAGAATTTGTCTTCCTGCTTTTAATTTTATTTTCCAATTTTTCATGGCTTTCGAGATGAAGTTTATGATTTTGCTGGATATTTTATACATTTTCAGACATTCTATAATAATAATAAAAAAAATAAAAAAAATAAAAAAGAGGGTGTCTCAGTGGCGTAATGGGTAGCGTGCAGGACAGTGAAATCATAGTAAGAGAGTTCGAACTCTAGTCGCACTATTACGTTCACTTTTGGATTAATACACTTTGGAAAGGCATGAAACCCCCAATCCCTCAACCTGTAATTGGTTAAATAACACCATTATTGTTCTTTAACAAGAATGGATTTGGTATTAAATAACCTGCGAAGGTTGATATGCAGCCAAACAAAGAAACTAAATCAAATCAAAAATAATAATTTTACATAATCTTATTTTTGCTGCTTTTCATGTCAATACATTGGCCAGATACAGATGACATTGTTACTCTGATATTAGTAGATTTTCTTTATCACAACACTGGGCCTAGCGAAGGCATGAACTGTTATTGATAGACCGTGGATCATTAGGAAGTCTGGTTTATCAGATGAAATAAAACGGTATTTCTTCGAAGCAGCAGTTGTGTCAATACTATTCTATGGATGCATCACATGGACGCTGACAAAATGAATGGAGAAAAGGCTAGACGGGAAAAGCATAAAAATACTATGCGTTATATTGAACAAATCCTGGAAGCAGCATTCGACAAAACAGCAGCTGTATGGCCACTTACCTCCCATCTCTAAAAACATCCATGTAAGACTAACAAAACTTGCAATAAATTGCTGGAGAAGCAAGGACGAACTCATACGTGACGTTCTTCAAAGGACTCCTGTATGGCCACTTACCTCCCATCTCTAAAACCATCCAAGTAAGACAAACAAGACATGCAGGAGACTACTGGAGAAGCAAGGACGTTCTTTTATGTACCTCTATACGTGTATGTGTCAGTGTTAGTCGACCAGTAAGAACTTACTCTGTGCGGACACGGGAGGCCTGTTGGCAGTGATGGAGGATAGGGACGGGTGGAAAGAGAGAGAGAGAGAGAGAGAGGAGGGAACTCTGCGCTAGCAACACGACTTGTTATGATTATTATTAGTTTTACACCATTTCAATTTAGGGAAATGGTATATGAAAATCAATTCTTTTGTTTTCTCTTTCGGTAGAACGAGAAAATATAAATGTGATTCGTGTCTAGTCTAAGAGATTATTTAGGAGATAAATGACTCTATGACAAGAATGGTGTCAGAGGTTAAAAGGATATTGAATTATTTGAGATAATTACAAGAACTGATTGAAAAGCTGATTATTTGCGTAATCACCGACCCATAGAAACATTACAATACTTCGTGTTTCAGTTGAATTAGGTTCATTATAGAATGAACATGAAAAAGTCGACATCCAGGAACAATTGATAAGAACTATATGTATATAAGATAATTGTCAAATATGATCAAAGCTCTTGATATAGGGTCTGTCTGTTGGGGGGGGGGGGGTCAAAAGAATGTTGAGTATTGAATACTTACAAGTTATTTAATATCATTAAAAGATGGTTATTATAACTGCTCATGACAACCGGATGTCTGCTTCCTTCAAAATTTGTATGAAATGCTTTTCCTGAAAAATCTTTAGGGTGTCGATGACAAAATAAATCATAGAGAAAAGCAAGCCAATTTTCTCTACAACTTTCGATTTTCACACTTTCGAATAAATATCATCAAATGGTAAAAACTTTTGCGGTGAAATCTTTCATGGTATCATAGTGACAATGCTTATCACACAGACGATCGAGGTTCAATTCCTGATCAGGAATTCACAGACTTTACACGTTTACTTTTAATTATTGCCTATAAAAGTATAGGAAAGATATTTCTGTTCATTCTGATAGTCGATAATATTATGAGGTGCTTTCAATAAGTTTCCAGACTTTTTGTACAGGCATTTAAAATTGACGTAGACACTTGAAAATTCAGTATGTTATTGCAAAACATCTTATGTGATGACTGACCAATTTTTATGGTTTCAGGTTCAAATGAACAGCTACAGCAGCAATTGGAATACACCCTACTAAAGCCTGATTGTCGCAGCTGGTGAATTTTAAAAATGCAATCTGGACGCACTTTAGAAGAACGATATGCAATAAAATTCTGTTTTAAACTTGGAAAAAATACCAAAGAAACGTATGGAATGCTTCAGGCTGCTTTTGAAGCATCTTGCATAATCGAGCATTAGTTTTTGAGTGGCATAAGAGATTCAAGGAAGGCAGGGAGTCTGTGAGGGATGCTGAGAGGTGTGGGAGGAGTAAGGAAGTCAGAACACCAGAGTTGATTGGCCAAAGGGTTAGGCTTAGGCTTAGGCTTAGGGTTACTATGTTGAGTTTTTAAGCGAGTTCAGGAAGAGATTCCTAGGGAAGAGGCCAGCACTCTTCAAATCGGGTCAGTGATATTTCCAGCAGGACAATACACTAGTCCACAACTCCATCCTTGTCACAGACTATTTGACCAAGATGGGCATCATGACAGTTCCTCAGCCTTCCTATAGTCGAGACCTTGCTCCCTGTGACTTTTGGTTATTCCCTAAGCTCAGAGGCTGTCGTTCTGAGACAATTTAGGAGATGAAAGAGGCTTTGACGAAGGTCATTGACACGCTCGCACAATAGGACTTCCATGGGGCCTTTGAAAAAGTGGTTAGAACGGTACAACAAGTGCATTGCAGCGGGAGGAGATTACTTCGAAGGGGACTTGAGTTTCATGAGTGCACTGTCAATAAAAGTGCCCATGTAAAAAAAGTCTGGAAACTTATTTAATGATCTTCGTATATTTAATCTTTAGACCTGTAAGGCTGATGTTTCAGGACGGCAGTATTTTATTCTCGACAATATTTCAAGTTCAAGGAAATCATGTTAGATGTTAATAATAACAAGCTCAATATAGTAACTATTTAAAGGCTTCCTTTTGATAGAATCATGGGAGAAATTTAAATAATGAAGGTTTCAGCCAAGAGCAACGTATGAGTTGGTATTTTAAAAGTTTTCTGAGATAAGTTACACATTACCAGAGGGGCAAATATTTAAGGTTTTAGATTGTTAAAAGTGAAATTCAATGATCTATACACAGAATTTTGTCATTTCTTTTTTTACCTAAAATATGTATTTAACCAAGTTTCAAAATTTAATCCGTATAACGAGAATTTTTTTTTTATCATCAGTATTTAAAACAACACTCATTGAAAAAAATAATGGAATACATTAATACAAATGGGGGTGTCCTCGTGGTATAATGGTTAAAGCGATGGACAGCGGAATCGTAGTAAGCGAGTTCGTATTCCAGTCGCGCTATTACGTTCACTTTCGGACAAATGCCCTTGGGAAAGGTATGAACCCCCTTATCCTCCCAGCTATTGGTTAAATAGTACCACTACTGTTCTTCTAGGAGAATGGCTTTGGCATTAAATAACCTACAACGGTTGATATGCCATTAAACAAAGAAACCAAACCAATTAATACAATCGTGTAAATCATTGTATAACGATGAATGAAAAATAAACTTCCATGCAGAATAATCTAAGAATAATGTAAAGAAACACGAAATTTTAAAAAATCAACTATGAATTTTATTTGTTATTGAAATATTCATTTTTAAATGCAGATTTTCTAACAAAGTTTCACCCTCAAAAACTTAAAATCGTTGTATACTGATAATCTCTCTACATGTTTCGTTTTTGATGTCTCATTTATGTATTTGGTCGGGAACTGGGCTAGAAGACAATAGTTAATGAATTCGATTCTGCCTGGGTTTGCCCCGTCTTGGATATTGCACTAAACAATCTGAGGCTGATGCTCAAATAATGCTAGAGTTTTCGGGGAATGTAGATTATCCCTTCATTGCCATTGCTCCCAGGTCCACTCTGCCTCGGAGTGATATCACCTGATAAGGGTCTATCTATGGGGCAAATATAACTGAGTGCAAACTAATGACTTATGCTAAATTGTATTATTAGAAATAAAACTGTTTGATCATTAAACAGTGTGTAAACAAATGACTGGTCTCTACTTGAATTGTTACCATAAAATTCCACACTGTCTCTCTAAATCTTTGGTGATCCAACTAAACATCAGAAATTCTTCACTCTATCAAATAACGAACTACTATTATTGCGACTTTCTCATCTATAAGGATGAATAAAAATTATTTCGTTTTGAAATCAGCAGTCCTTGGAAAACCTTCCTTGAGCTATAGTAAGTTTTGAAATTAATGTGACACTCTTATTATGATTCTAGCTCCCCTGAGAGTTTTCGAACGATGTTAGTCGGATTCCCCTCTACGTTGCCTTTAATTTGTTAAAATCGATAATCAGTTGCTTCTGGTCTTTACACAAAAGGACAAATCCTAACCCTTAAGGCGCTGAAACCAATTCTGAAGAGTTGCCAAATATTGTTTTATTTCCTTCCACTTGCTGAATTCAGCGAAAAGTCCTGAGCAGCTTTAAAAATTAGTTAAAGAGATGCCTAAGGTATTCCAGAAATTTATCTATGAAATATACTCTTGATTTATCTATCTATCTATCTATCTATCTATTTCAGGTGTAGATTTTTATTCAGATTTCATGATGAGATACTTGAAAATTATATATATATATATATATATACACACACACACACACACACACACACACACACATATATATATATATATATATATAATGGAGTCATGGATACCAATACCAATTAGATGTGTATATGACGTAAGTTCTTGACTCAAGTTTCGAAAATACAATTCTTTTTTAAATCAGTTTGTCTTTGAATCTATAAAATAGTGTTAAATATAGATATGTTCAAGATGATTTGAATGCGTACTTGAAGGGAGATCAGAATGTAAAAATCTTGAATGTCACGTGACTAACTTTATAACTCTATGAAAAAGAAAAGAAAACACAATCCCAATCTCAGTGAATTTCCCTCACACTTTGAAAAGGCATTCGGATTTACTATTGTCCGTCTAGAGATAGAAAAGAAAAATCTTTGAAAACTATGTTTTCAATGAAGACAAATCGGTTAGTAAAATCAAGTCTTTTTATCTAAACTATTTTAAATGCATGTGTTCGATTTTATTCTGTCTTTGAAAGTTAAATCTTTGCTGTATACAATCTGGGATTTAAATGAAAAGACGAATCTATTAATTTGAAATCCAGTCTTTCAGGTGAATTATTCAAAACGCATGTTAAATTTTTGTAATTCTGTTTCAATTCTGTACAGTGTGTTTTTGAATAAATGGGTTGGTGTAAAATTCAAATATCTTCAAGCTGGCTTGAATCCGTACTTAAGGATAGAGTAAATAGTGTTCAAAATGAGAGTTAAAATAACAAGAAAAGAATAATCTTCTTTCCTAAAAAAGGTCAATCTTAGCAGAAACGAGATGTCCCTCTTCTGTAATTAGCGAAAGGCGAAATCACGACACAGAAAAACCAGCAAATTGCTCATTACTCATACCTGTTAAATTTTCTAGATATCTTAACAGCGGACTTTAACTAAGTTAAAACTTAACCAATGTGAAAGTTTTTTTTATCCCCAAAAAGGTTCCTTTTCAAAAAGGTTCTTGATCACAACTGTGTCAAGAGCACAGACAATAAACAACCACTGAGTCTGGTATAGCTACAATATACTACTCATGAAAAATGATAAATTGAAGCATAACTCAACGTGGGACCCAGACAGTAGATTTAGGTACCATGATCGACATGTGCTCCCTTAATAGCCAATATGGGGGACTCGTTTGGCATCCGACGAATGTTGGCTGTTATTTTATCTGTTACACAAACAACGAAGAAAACAATCACTCAAATCAGAGACTACAGCGCAGAAAATGGACCTAGGAAGATAACAAACTGGCAGTTTACTAGTATTTTAGGAGTAACCCTACACAACGAGGGTAGAGAAAAAGAATTATATAAATTTGGGTAGAATTCGCTTAATTTAAGACAACCAACTAAAATCTCGTTGACCAGCTTAGGAAAATAATAGAGAAAGGCTGGTTCTCTGATCTTGGAAAATTGGAAATGAACCAACAAATATATAAGGAAACATGTAATATGAAGCATACTCCTACAATAGGAACCGACACGCTAAATTAAAAAAATGCCAGAAACCTTCAACGTAAGGCAAACGCTAAGTAATAACAACTAAGACACCACACACCCGAACACAGTGGAACAAACACTAATCCAAGAAGAAAAAATACATGCAGAGATTATGAAGAGAATTATATCTGAGAAGAAAACCACACACCATCTCTCAGTAACCGAGACTGGAAAACAATCAAAGTAGAAACTGAAAAGATGAACTACTTATTAACAAATATTCCAACAAACCACATCACGGAATTAAACAATCTATTCTATACAGGTGCGAAAGTAGCCTGTGAAAAAAAGGTTTCCCGTGAAGAAAAAGAACAGAAAGTCAAACCTGGATGGGAAATTAGATTGGAAATACAGATAAGCAATCCACGACCACAAACGAAGATGATAAGGCAGAAGAAAAATTTGAGATGTTAGGACAAAGAGAAAAAAAGCAACACAATTACAACAAAAGATACGTGAATTGATAAATCAGAATATACTGTCGAAAGGAGGAAGACTAAAAAAGATATCGAGATGGAACAAACAATACAGACAAAATAGGACATTCCAAGACAACGAGAGAAAATTCTACTTGCAACTAGGGGAAGAAGATACTAAGACAAACCAGGAACCGGATACAAGAGATGCAAAACAATTTTGGAACAAAGTATGGGTACAGAGAGATCATAACAACATGTCGAATGGATAAGCAAAATGGAAAAAGAGTTGCAAATAGTCTCTAAAGCCAATATACTCATTAATTTATTCTAAGCAACGCTAAGAAAAAAATATAAAATTGGAAAAATCCAGGCCTTGATGGCATACATAGATTCTAGTTTAAAAAGTTCACTTCCATCCATGACAGACTGGCTATCTAAATGGACAGATGCTTACAAGAAACAGACATACCCGAATGCATAACCAAAGAAAAGACGACCCTGTTCTAAAAATACCCCCCAAAAATGAACCGGCCCAAACAATTATAGACCCATGATGTGCCTAACGATGATGTGGAAGATACTAACGGCACAAATTAGGGAGGAGATTTACAACTCGTTAATCAGCCACGGACTGTTCCCTGAAAAACAGAAAGGATACCGCAAAAGAAACCAGAGGGACAGGAAAGCTACTATATATCGATCAACACATCCTTAACGAGAGCAAAACGAAACGGAAAATTTGGCTATGGCATGGATTGACTTCAAAAAGGTTAATGATATGCTTCCACAAAGCCGGATAAAAGACTGCTCAAATGTATAAGATATCCAACGAAGTTATAATGTTTATCAAGTAAACCATAAAAAACTGGAGAGTGGAATTGCCAACAAAAGGGAAAACTTTAGCAGAGGTAAAAATCCAAAGAGGAATATTCCAGAGCGATGCGCTATCACCATTAATATCTGTTATAGCGATGATGCCACTCAATCACATAGGAAATGAGCGGGTGGATACAAAATTACTTAATGGCAAGAAAAGATCAATCACCGACTATACATGGACGACGTAAAACTGTTTGCCAATTATGAAAAGAAATGAAAACAGGCCGTGAGAATATACAATCAGGACATAGGAATAGAATTTGGCATAGAAAAGTGCGACAGACATAAAATCTCACACGAGAAAACTTGGACATGGCTAAGAAAGAGAAACCTTCTAAGAGAAACTGAATCTCTTCTGATACCAGCACAAACAACGTCATAAGAACCAACTATATCAAAGCAAGAATAAATTAGATGCAACAAAATAGCAGATGTGGCTTATGTAATGATAGAGACAAAATGATCGATCACGTAAAAAAATGAAGGTCGCAAATTAGCACAAGTAAGTATATAACTAAACGCGACTGGGTAGGGAAGGTAATCCACGGGGAATTGTCTAAGGAATCTAAATTTGACTATATGTACAAATGGTATATGCACAACCCGGAATCCGTTCTGGAGAATGAGATGCACAAAATCTCTCTGGGATTTTAAGCAACAAACGGATCACCGAACTCTGCCAGACGACCAAACCTAATGATAGTCAACTAAAAAAAGAGAACTTGATGAATAGTGGACTTTACCGTTCCAGTTGATCACAGGGTAAAACTGAAGGAAAGCAAAAAAAAAAAAAAAAAAAAAAAATCAGTAACTAGACATTACTTCAGAACTGAAAAAACGCTGGAATATAAATGTGAGTGTATGACTAATTATAATTGGCGTGCTTGATACGATCCTTAAATGATTGATAAAAATATTGGAAGACTTGGAAATGAAGATGAGTGGAGACCCTCCAAACGACAGCGTTATCAAAATCCACCAGAATACTGAGAAGAGTCCTGGTGACTTGAGGAGACTTGCTGTCACTCAAACTCCAGTGGAAGACTATCAGCAGAAGCTGGTGTGAAAAACTCTTAAATGAATAAAATAATAATAATCAATGAATTTACTTGTGTGTATATGAAGTGGCGTAATCTTCATTTGAATTTCGAATCCTTCGGCTCAAAAGGGCAAAAATCAATCCCTCTCTCCTTATCCCCCCCGCCAAAAAAAAAAAAAGAAAAGAAAAAAGAATTATCCCTAACCCTGACAGAAAATAAAAGGGAAAACATTTAGTCTGATCAAGACTATAAATAAAACGAATCACAACTTTAACGATTGAGTTGAAGATTGCAGACGGCTGGAAAAATCGTAAGTCAAGAGATTCTTTACCTTTACTCTCATTAATCTTTTAATCTGTCTTGATTATCGATTAATTAACGTGAATTTAAAGTTGTTTTGTACGTACCTGGAATCTTTGAGTCTTCATCATTTATAACTTTAGAAGGACAAAGAAGGATAAAGATGTGGAAAGAACTGATATCTGTAAAATGTATTGAAAACAAAGTAGCAGTACAAATGCCAAATTTCAAACTCAAAAATTTAAGATTAAAAGTTTATGTGGACTTATACAAAGTTAAAACATTATTTTTTAGCGATAAGTTTCCACACTTTTTATCATTTTTAAAGCTTGAGAACATAGACGTGACGGGGATACTAATTGTAATTGGCGCACTTGGAATGGTTCCTAAAGACTTGGAAAGGGAATTGAAAATCAGGGGACGAGCCGAAACCATCCAGACTACAGTATTGTTGATGTCAGCTAGAATACTGAGAAGAGTCCTGGAGAGCTGTGGATACTTGCAGTCACTCAGCCTCCAGTGAATGATCATCAGGTCTAACGCTGGTATTAAAAACACAAGAAGTAAATAATAATGATAATAATTTGCCAAATCAGGAAACCATAAAAATGTTTGAAGAATATAATGGAACACCAACGTCGAAATGAACGAACGTGTTTTTTGTCACTTCTAGAAAATGTTATATTCTAAATTAAATAAGGGAGGTGAAGATATCTATTTATTTATAAATCCATTCTTTGTATCATGTTCTTTATTGATCTATCAAATTATATATGATTTATATATATTTCAAGTATGTACAAATTTATGTTTAGTATTTGTTTATTTACGATATTAAATTCATATAAATTACTTTATTTAATTATCTAACTTCAATAAACTAATGAAAATTAACTGCATTTACTTATTTATAAATTTGGTACAAGTAACTGAGCTTTATTGCTTTATTTATCAACATTTCAACATTTATAAAGAGAGCACGTTGCACAGCGGAGAGAGGCGTTAAGTCTCTACGGTTCCAGGTGAGCATTGTCAGAAGATAGCGGTTTCAATTCCTACCCAAGCCTGCCAGAGGTTTACTTGGTCAAAAACGTGGTGCGATAGGCAACAACAATGGAAGGCAGTAATTACTGGGGATACGGTTACAAGACTCAGCATTCCTATCACCTGAAGAAGGCCAGAGTTGAAATTTGGCCGAAACGTAGTGAAGAAGAAACAACACAAAAACTACCAAGATGAGGACAAAAAGTCCGCAATAAATAAAAAAATTGAAAAAAAAAATCTAATTCACAGAGATATTTAGACTTTGTACATTGCGATCTACTTTTTCCTTTGATCTTTTACATTGGCACAGATTTTTTTTTGCAACAGTTAGAGTACACGTCTTTACAGTGCATTAAGATTTGAAACTAAGTAATGCTAATTTTTTCTTCAGATATATTGATTATCGATGATTGTATATACACTAATCTAGGTATATTTTTCTTTTTATCAATCTGTGACGTTGTTTTTAAGTCTCTTTATTTGAAGAATTTGTGGAGAGTCTCGAATCCTAACGTACATTTTTACCGTCTATTTCAATCGTTTTTCTTTATAGTTTATTATTATTATTATTATTATTATCATTATTATTATTATTATTAATTTAAGGATTGTTAATACTAATGGTGGTGGTGATAAGGATAACAATAAGAAGTTGTTCATTTGTTGACAGGTAAAATATGTGTATCTGTGCTTCTGTATATATTTGCTAAATGATTGAAATAAAATCAGTCTTTGAGATATTTAAAAATGTATGCTTAAGAACGTATATAACGGTATATCAACGGAAGCTATGGGAAGAAGCATGGTGGATGTTAATAAGGTGGATGATTGCAAACGATGCACTTCACTTGATGCTGGGCTGAAGAACCTCAGAGATCAACGGCTAATATCAAATAGAAAATTCTGCAACTCATCTATAAGGGGAGTCTATTAATGAGGAAAAAACAGCAGTCAAAGAAAGATTACTATGGCTTAAATTCAAACTGTATGTCCAAACCGCATCGCTTTTCGCGCGTGTAAGCAAGGTGGAGTTCTGGGCCCAGTTTTCGAAAAATTAGATACAGAGCCCAAACCAATCCACGCAAAAGCATTGCCAACTTAGCGACATTTAATGTTGAAACTTTAAACATTGTAAACCTGGTACCTGAGCTGACAACATCCGCAGCCGAGCATAAAATAGACATCATATGTAATGGTTGAACGTTCATCTCACCATCTGCTCAGAAAAAACTCTGTAAATGCCACGACAGGAGATGTACGGATGTATTAAAATCATTAAATAGCATCGAGAGAATCCAATTGAGAAAGACGTGTGCTATATTTAAAAGCAACCCCAGCACAACAATTGTCTTTTGCTACAGTCCCACCAATACTAAGGATAAATCGAATATTACAACCTTCTACAATGGGCTATCTTCATTGTTCGAGACATTCCCAACCACATCGTTCAAATCATCGGTAAACATGAATGCACAAATTGGCGAAGATGGAAATAAAAATTCGTTCTACACAACTCACTAAACATAAATAGGAAATATCAAACAGATTTTTCACTCTAGGACAGGCTAACATGTCTAGATAATAATTTGTTTAAAAACGGAAAGGAAAACAGTGGACCAACAACCAGCCGCGTCCTCTTAAGTTCAGCTAGATTATACGTGGTGCATTCAATAATTTCCAGACTTTTTGTACAGGTATTTACAATTGTCGTAGACTCTTGAAAATTCACCATGTTATTGCTAGACATCGTATGAGAAGACTGACTAATTTTTATGGTTTCAGCTTTAAATGAACAGCTGCAGCAGGAATTGGAATACACCCTACTAAAGCTTGATTGTCACAGCTGGCGAATTTCAAAAATGCAATCTGGATGTGAGGACACTTTAGAAGAACGATATGCAATAAAATTCTTTTTTAAACTTGGAAAAAATACCACAGAAACGTATGGAATGCCTCAGACCACTTTTCGACCATCTTGCATGAATCGAGCATCAGTTTTTGAGTGGCATATGGAATTCAAAGAAGGCACGGAGTCTGTGAGGGATGATGAGAGGTGTGGGAGGAGTAAGGAAGTCAATACACCAGAGTTGATTGGCCAAAGGGTTAGGGTTACTATGTTAAGTTTTTAAGGGAGTTCAGGAAGTTCGAGTCAGTGGCATTTCCACCAGGACAATGTACTAGTTCACAACTCCATTTTTGTCACAGACTATTTGACCAAGATGGGAATCAAGACAGTTCCTCAGCCTCCCAATAGTCCAGACCTTGCACCCTATGACTTTTGGTTATTCCCTAAGCTCAGAGGCTGTCGTTATGAGACAATTGAGGAGATGAAAGAGGCTGTGATGAAGGTCATTGACACACTCACACAAGAGGACTTCCATGGGGCCTTCCAGAAGTTGTTGGAACGGTAGAACAAGTGCATTGCAGCCGGAGGAGATTACTTGGAAGGGGACTTGAGTTTCATGTGGTATCATCAATAAAAGTGCCCAACGAAAAAAGTCTGGAAACTTATTTAATGATCCTCGTATATTCATGAATAAAAAGTAGATATATAGCGCTCTGAACTAAGGCATACTCCTCTTTTGATGGAATATCTTCCGATAACAGAATCATATCGGCAGAGATACGCCTGGGTCTACATTGAATTAAACAGCAATCGTCTCATTCTCTCTGGTCTTCATTTACCAATAGAGACGCAAGCAACAAATACACGATAACTGTAAGAAACAAAATCGATACTTTTCAGGACATATCTGAAACATTCTCCGAATGACGAATAGGAAAACTTTCTTAACGCCCTCATGGAACCAGCAACCGATTGATTACCAAGCAAACCAAGAGCCAAATGTAGAGTTTTATGGGAATCACTTATAGTTAAGAAAAAATGAGACACCCAAAGAAAAGTATCCTTGCCCAATAAAAGAATCCCAACAAATACCATTATGCAGAAACTTAAGAAAGCCCAAAGTAAACTAACTCATATCAAAAATAAGGATCAGAATATTAATCGATAAAATTAGAAATTCGGCAGAAGATGGGCAATCATGGTTAGCATGGAAAATAATAAATTCAGTGAAAAGAGGAAAGAGTACCTTTTAGAGCAATACTAAAAGTTTCAAGTCAAGAAGAAAAACCAAAGATGGGGAAAGAACATTTCAAGAATCTTCTAGGAACGCCACCCCCCTGAAATCACTGATAAACCTATCAAAAATTATTTATAGCCAACTAAAAATCAAGATTGGACAGTTTACGAAGGAAGAGCTTGATTTAATATTCTAAAAAATATTAAAAGTTAAAAAGCTGCAAGCCTTAATGAAATACCGCCTGAAGTACGGAAGACAAGAAAATTTGACGACATATTGTGTACTAAACAAAGCACAATAAAGAAATAGACAAAAGGCAGTATCCTCCACTTCCCCCAAACAGTTGATCTCGAAATAACAAAGAACTATAGAGGCATAACACTTACTGCTATTGTTGCGAAGGTTTATAATGCTATACTTCTCGACCGTATCCAACCTGAAATCAACAATTTCATTACGAAAAATAAGAAAGGCTTTCGGAGAAATCAATCAATAACATCACAGATTCTAACTATCTGTTGAATCGTCGAAGAAGAAGGTTCAAAGTATCTTCAAAGAAGATGGAACAAATACAACTAGCATTTTGGTTTTCCAAAAGAAACTGCTACCCTTATAAAGATGCACTACAAAAATACGAAAGCAATGGTTCGCGCACTAGATGGTGACACCGACTTCATCATCATCATCATCATTGTCGCTGGAATCTTGCAAGGATTTACATTAGTATCATTCATATGTTTATAATCAGTCTAGATTACGTACTTTGAACATTAATAGATCTAATAAAAGAAAATGATTTCACATTAAAGAAAGGAAAAAGCAGACGATATTCCGCAGAAGCTAATACAGACGCAGACGATGTAGATGATCTATTGCTTCTTGCAAATGTACCTGTCGAAACCGAATACCTGCTGCATAGCCTAGAGCAAGCAGCAAGAGGCATTGACCTCTATGTGAAACCAAATAAAACATAGCTCATGCCTTTTAAACAAGAATGAGCCACCTGCGCTTTAAATAATAGACCACTAGAATTCGTTGACAAGTTCACATACCTCGGTAGCAATATCTTATCTACTATTTCAACATATGCCTAGCGAAGGTGTGTGCTTCTATCGACATGTAATCGATCATATGAAAATCAGATGCCTCCGATAAAATACAACGGGATTTCTTCCAAGCTGTTGTTGTGCCAATCGTACTGAATGGATCCATCCCATGGATGCTAACAAAACGCAGGGATGCTGTGTGCTGTTTTAAACAAATCCTGGAAGCAACAACCCACAAAAATGCTGCTGTGCGGCCACTTATCTCTCATCTCAAAGACGAACAAGACATGCTGGACATTGATGGAGAACCAAGAATGAACTCCTATGTGGAGCCCTGTAATGGTCTCCTGCATATAGACTGACCAATGTTTGAAAACCAGCAAGGACTTACATCAGCCCTTCAATCCGAGGTATGACTGGGTGGGAAAGGGTATCCCCTGGGAACTGTGCAAGAGATTAAGATTTGGCCATACGACCAAATGGTATAAGCAGAAACCAGAATCCGTCCAAGAGAATGAGAAGCATGAAATTCTCTGGAATTTTGGGACACAAATGGATCACCTAATCCCGCCCAGACGACCAGATCTAGTGTTAATTAGCAAGGACTTGGGATTTTCTGTTCCGGTGGACTATAGAGTGAAAATCAAAGAAAAAGATAAACAACTACTTGGATCTTGCTAGAGAGCTGGAAAAGCTGTTGAGTATGAAGTTGACGGTGATATCTGCTGTAATTGGTGCACCTGGAACGATCCTTAAAAGCCTAGAAAAGATATTGGAGGAATATGAAATCAGAGGAAGAATTAAGACCGTATAGTCTAGAGAACTGTTATGATCGGCAAGAATAATGAGAAGAGTCATGGAGATTTGAAATGACTTGCTGTCACCTAGTCCCAGTGAAAGACCACCAACCCAAGCTGGTGGAAAAAACTCGCCAGGAGTAAGATAATTATTCAAAAACTTTGGAAAATGTATGTGACAGTGATACCAACTATAGTCGGAGCCCTTGAAACAATCCAAACCACAGCAGTGTTGAGATCGGCTTGAATATCTGGAAGTATTCCAGAGAACTGGAGAGAATGGCGGTCACTCAGACTTCCAAAATATAATTGTGTAAAACTTTGCATTGATTAGAATAATAATGATTTTCATAGTTATAAATGCTCACATGAAAAATGATTTTGGGTAAAGATCTGTAAAAAGACGTCACTATTTTTGTTATAGGGTAATATCATGAAAAAAAATTAAGGACCGTTAAACCATTAATTGTCAATGTCTCATTTCCCCAAAAAAGTAAAGGTCAGAAAATCATCATCATCATCATCTTAAAGTCGTACTGGCAGCATGGATTTCCATGACTCTCTCTCTCTCTCTCTCTCTCTCTCTCTCTCTCTTGCCATCCATCCCTATCGTATATCGCTCCAAGTAGACCGTCTACACCTTATCCAATGTCTTTGCTGGTCGGCTAAACCTGGCGCATCCATTTTTAGAATCCACAAGAGAAACTCACTTATAAGTTCGTTCTTACTTCTCCATCAGTGCTTATTCGTTTTACTTAGATGGTTTGTAAGATAAGAGGTAAGTGGCCGTTCAGCTACGAGAAGCACTAGATCATGCTAATCATCGCTATCTCATTTTTGATAATGGGCTGAAAATTCCATTGGCTGAAAAGTTCACATGTTGACGTCATATCTACTGTTGACTTTTTTTACTAATGAGATCAAGCAATGCAATATTGATGGAAGCACTGTGTTGGCTGTAAAGAGACTATGTTGAAAATTAAACTTCACATTTCATAAGAATATCTTGGTCAGCCAATGAACCTTCCGGTCGACCCTCGTAAATACTAAATGTGAACATGAAGAAAGGTTATGTAGATCCAATGTGAGTTACAAAATGTCGGCCATATAATCCAATATGGATACCTAATGTCGCCAGATAATAAGGTATTTATCGTTTCAACATTTTGATTACCTAAATGTAAATATTTTATTCTAATTTTAAAAATTTTTTATGCTAGTTTTAGAATTGTTAACTCGGATGCAACTTTTGATCTTAAAGCTATGAATACTCTTAAATGAGTTCTTTGCGTGTGTTGTAATTTTGATAGAAAATAGAAACTATTGATGTTGTCTTCCTCGGAGGCAGGCAAGATCATTTACTGTGGCAACAGTTTTAACGTGATTATGGGTCATGAAAAATTCCTCACATTTCATTCAGAAATCATAAATATAATTAGAGAGCTAAGAAGTAAAAAACTCTCAAATTAAAATTTTAGAGTTGACAGTTTTTATTTCAAGTTTGAACTTTATGATATTTAAAAAAAACCCTGATGTGCATATCTCTTCCGCTAACCAAGGTACAGGTCTTAGTATTAATCATCTACCGTGATGATCTTTTTAAAGAAGGAATTTTGCTAACAGGGATAGAAAACATTTTATAGAATCTGATTGTTACAAAAACTCTGGAAAATAAAATAAATATAAGGTCTTGATCGTGCAGTTTAATAGAATATTATATTTGATGATGCATTTTTCAACCAGTTGTGAATAAAGTTCGACATTCCATTGGCGATCTGTTACTGTGACCTTGTGCCAGAATATACTAAGTTTAATTAATATATCCTATTGCAAGCTCCTTAAGTGCTCTTTTTTGTGATCATGTGTCAGAATTTACTGAGCTAAATAAACATTTCCAATAATGTTACATTAAGTCAAAAGTGGATGATGCTGCTTGGTTTAGATAATTAAACTAAATCACTGGTCAGCCCACCCAATAAGATAAAATAGGTAATAAATTTCAGACAGTTTAGCTGTCATCCTATGAAGTTCATGCTAGACGATCTGAAAATTTCTGCGAAGTTTTTTTTTCAAGTAGTAAGAGCATACCATTTATATGGCAGGTCAGACAGTATTCGAACGTCAGAGATGTTCGACAAGTGTGGTGTGTGTTTGAGCGAAAGAGATATATCCGGCCATAAACAAGAGAGAAGGTTTGATCTCCCAAATCGAAGAGTTTAGTTGGTGATATAAGAAGCCAGCCACGAGAAATGCCTAATTGTTAGCCTATCTCTTGTTTTTTTGTTTTTTTTTATGCTTGTTACAAAAATCAATCGTATTTTAATCAATTATTGATGGAAAAAACTGAAAATCTTTACGTTGGTTTTAGTGAGTCTTAACGTTGTAAGAGAAATATTTTGCATCTAGGAAGAAGTCAGGAACCTGTCGGCTCCTCGAGAAACGAAAGGGCGATGAGAATTCGACCAATCTTTGCATTAAAGTCAGGTAAAAAGCCACTCTCCGAAAAACCCACATTTAAGATGTCAGTCAAAAGCGACTATCCATCACACAATCTTCCAACAACAAAGCGCACAGCCATTTGTCATCGTAGCTTGTGCAATACAGAAATAGTTCAGTGCCAATGCTAAATCCGTTTTATTAGGGTTGCCTACGTTCTACCGGCTTATTAACACGTGATACTGAGAAAGGAACAGTAGGAGATTCTTTTAGCACTATTTTTATGGCCTTGTGTCAGAGATTACTTATTTTAACAAATATCTACTATTGGTAATTCTTAATGTTCTCGTTTATTGTGAACGAAAAAAAAAACTGGATCAAATATCATTTGACGTAATCACACATTTTCATGGTTAAGTATATTAATTCTGAAAGATTCGAAATGAGTTAGACATGTTCTAACTGCAAAGAATAAAATAGTTTTTCTTTCTGTAAGATAGAAACGTTTATGTGAAGTGCTTACGTGATATCTTACACGTAACGTATCACACCTACCACCCGTTAAACACAACGTATCACACCTATTAATAATGATTCTGCCGTTTCCTGATTTGAAGAATTCCTCAAACCAACTAAATTGACTTTGAAAAGTTGTGTGAAAGAAGAAAAGTGAAAAACAAATAGCAAATTCAAAAAACAAAAACAAAGCAAAAACAAATAAAATACAATTGTACTATTTATCATGGAATCTGATTGATTTCGCACTATTTTGTTTTATTATTATTTACTTCTTGAGAGTTTTCACATCAGTTTTAGCTGATGGTCTTTCACTGGAGTTTGAGCGACAACAAGTCACCTTAAATCTCCAGGACCCTTCTCAGTATTCTGGCCAATCTCAATAATGCCGTAGTTTGGATTGTCTCCATTTGACCTTTTATTTCCAAGTCCTCTAGTCCTTTTACCAAACCTTTGCTGACTGTACCAAGAGCACCAACGACAACTGATTTTACCCCTTACAAATCTTTCATACCAGCCTTATATAATGATCTTTCATTGGAGTCTGAGTGATAGCAAGTCTCCTCATGTTTCCCGGACTCTTCTGTATATTCTGGTTGATCTCAGCAATGCCGTCGTTTGGGTGATCTCCATTTATCTCCGTAGTCTGTTGAAACGCCCGAATCCATTAAATGACAAGTTCTTTTGTTTCTTTTTTAATTAACACAAGGTCAGGTGTTCTGCCCAGGATGAAATTATTCATTTGTATCACAAAATCCCAGAGAATTGTATACATCTCGTTCTCTTGGACGGGTTCTGGTTTATTCATATATTTATTTGGTATAATCGTTAAATTTCAATTTTTGCGCAATTTCCAGGGGATCATCTTTCCCACCCAGTCATGTCTAGTCTTGTGTTCTTTTTGTGCTAGTTTGCTACAATCGCTTATTTTGTGATTAATCGTTTATTCTTTCGCATAACTTACTTTTTCAATTCTTTTGTATATTATCGATTTTTTCTTTAACGTAATTTGTCTTTATGGTTTTTTTTTATCCTGTTGTTAGAAGAACTTAAGTTTTGCTCTTAAGGTTTCCTTTTCGTAGCCATGCCCACGTTTTTTCCTGTGTCATCTCGATAGTTTTTCGCCTGATATATCTTGACATTCCTTTTACCTAGTTTCTGTTGTTTTTCTATCTGTAATGAAGTTGCCATTGCTCTTCTTAATATAGTCCTATGGTCCCGTGTTGCTGCAAGTACGCAACCTTAAATGTTGGCGAGTTCCCTTTCTCTTTCTTTTCTTGATACATAGTCTATTTATGTCCTCTCTCGGATGTAAAGTTTTGTGTACAGTCATCAATTTCCTTGCCCTTTCGTTCATTTGTCTAAATTGCTCTCTTGTCCATTTTAAGAATGTACCTAAGTATATTACAAGGCGGACTCCTCAGGTATTTATCCTTTTGCTGTGATTTTTGCTACAGAGCTGGGTTTCGAAATGCTTTCTCAGTCGTTTGAGGTACTGTTTATTTTTTTCTCTTTCATCTCTACTGGTTTGATAGTGGTTTCTTCTAATTTTCCCAAGCACTTGTAGCTTTCCTTTTCTCCAAGAATCCTATTGCTTTTTTGATTTGGCACTTCTATTTCTTCGACTCTTTCTTTTTTCCCATTTGTCATTATAAGCATGGAGCATAATTCAATTTCAAATTTCATTTCTACTTACTGGCTGTATATATTTATTTTTGATATCAGAGTCTCTTGTTCTTTTTAATATTTTTCAAATACCTTGATATCATCCATACACATTAGTTAATTAGACTTTTCTCCTGATTTTGCAAATCAGTAATCTCTTGTATATTTCCTGAGTGGTTGAGTGGCATCATTGCTATAACAAAAAGCAGTGGTGAGAGGGAATCTCCATGGAATTCGCCTCTTTGGATTTTGACTTCTACTGGTTTTGAACTCAAACAGTAAATCCGCTTTCCAGTTTTCATGGTATTAGAGATAGAATTCATGATTTTGTCGAACATTTTCCATTACACAATTATCCAAGTCTGTGGGACCATATCATAAGTCTTCCTGTTGTCAATCCATGCCATGTCTACAATTTTCAGTCTTTGAGGATCTATTGGTTATTATTGGTATTGGTATTATTATAATGATGTTTTTATTAATTCTGCATTTGTCCTGTCTTTTTATGTTAATATTGATATTGTGTTTCCGTATTCAGTGGTGATTTATTTCCACTATTTTGTGTTTTTATTCGTTTTGGGAAATCTCTTTGAGTATGTTCCCCACGATTTAACAGAATATATATATTTTATCTCAAGGTTAGGCAACAAGCCTTTCTTTAAAATCCAACTCGTTGGGTCGGCAAGTTTTTGATTTGTATTAAATGTCCAGATCTCTGTCATCCATTTCCTACGTCATCTTTGCGTATGATTGCTTTTAAAATAAAAGTAGATTCTCTAATTCATTTTTTCCTTTGGTCTTTGTGTACCAGAAATAAGAGCAGCTAACATTAGCAGGATGCCTATCATATCCACCATGTTGGCTATCAGAGGAGCACCTGCCGATGATAACACTCAGATCTGTCATCTGAGTCCCACGCTGAATTGGATTTGGATTATCATATTTCATAGATAGTATATTGTGGCTATACCAGGCCTAAGAGGTTGATTATCATTTGTGCTCCAGTCACGAATGTTACGAGCTACGCTTTCAAGAAAGAGAACATTTAAGCTGGCCACAAAAGTACATACGCCTTTAGAAATAGTAAATTTTAATTTTGTATAAGTTTAACGGTCATTTTTTTTTATTTGAAGTTTTGTGGATAAAAACGAATTCATTAAGCTACTAGATTTCTCATGAGTTTGCTTATAACTGATGATAATTTTTATACACTAGCACACTATTTTTGTCGATCCCATAATGCCAGAGCCACGATCGACGTCTTAATCTACAGTTTTTCATTTCTTAAACGATAGTTTCTTCAATCATATCTAATTCCCTCGGTTAGATACTTTTGCAAAAATTTCCGGTCACATGACCCGGGGGTGGGAGTAGATAGAGATAGAGAAAACTCCCTTCTTTTCTTTTCGTTTACTTATGTCTATTTAGTGGATTACTACTCATTACATTTCGTCCCGGCCGACGCACTAACAGTTTTACCGGACATTAGCCTAGCGGTTAGAGTGTTCGCCAATTGCCCGGGAGACCTGGGTTCAATCCCAGGTCGAGTCATACCAAAGACTCAAAAATGGTACTTGATGCCTCCTTGCTTAGCACTCAGCATTATAAGGTACGGATCAAGGGTAAAGTGGAGCAATCCAGGGAAAGGAGTAGCGCCCTCCCCTACACCTTGGTGTAGTAAGCTATCGAAAAGGGAGCCTACGGGTCACCCTCGACTAAAGGGAGACAACTTTACTTTACTTTACTTACTTACATTTCTAGTATTTTGAAGACTAAATATTTATTCTTTTTATTCAAACCAAGTCGACTAGGACTGTAGAATATACCAACTGCATCACTGTAGTGGGGGCAAAACTTCCCCTACGAATTTTTATTCAAATATTATCATCTCAAAAATCACTGCTCACTTTCGTTAAGCATTCCTTCCTTAAAAGACGGTTTGATCATTTAAGCATATCTAACTCACTTGGATATATTATTAATAGATAACTCGTGAGTTTTTCACACAAGCGTTAACTGGTGGTATTTCAATGTAGACTCAGGGGCAACAAGTCTCCTCAAGTCTCCAGGACTCTTCTCAGTATTCTAGCCGATACTTATGATAATGCAGTTTGGATGATATCGATTCGTTCAACTCTTCCATTGTTCATTTCAATCCTTTATGGGACTGTTTCAAACGTGTCAAATACAATTGGCACCATTGTTACCTTTATGTTCCACAGCTTTCTCAATTTGTCTCCCTTTTCACTTTCTTTGATTTTCACTGAGGCTGTCTACTATACGGCAGTGTTTTTTTTTTTTGTTTTTTTTTTTTGTTAATTATCACTAGGTTTGCACTGAGATTAAGTGATCGGTTTTTTTCTCAAAATTCCAGAGAATTGTATGCGTTTCATTATCTCGGACGGATTCTAGTTTGTGTATGAACCATTTGGTAGTATTTTCAAATTCAAATTTCTTGCACGAATCCCTGTGGATCACCTTTCCCACCCAGTCGTGTCTAGTCTTGTACTCCTTTGGTGCCAGTTTGCTGCATTCGATTGTTATGTGGTTAATCCATTCGTATCAATCAACGCATCATCTACATTTGCTATTCTGTAGTGCATTATCGATGTTTGCTTTAATATAATTGAAACTTTGTGGCGTTGTTTTATGGTGCAATTAAAAATCTTCAGTTTCTGCCTTAATGTTTCCCTTGAGTAATATTCTAATTTTAAGACAATTATGATAATGTTATTATGATCTCTTATCTTAAGAGATTCTTTCATGTCTAAGACTGGTTCTAGTTTCAGTGAAGTAAATGTTGTTTCTCAGATGAGGCTTGAACCATAATTCCTTCTTCAACAATTTATCTAAATAACATCACCACTTAACCATTGAAACTATCAGAGCAACTTGGGTAGCATTCACTGAACGAGGTGAATCCTATTCAAATATAACTTTATCCTTCAATATAGAAAAATAATATTAAATTAACTATAGAAACTCAGTTTTCTGGACCCTAGTTAATGGACCCTAGTTCGGGACCCTAGTTTACTTCAAAACTCTTCCGGTAAAAACATCTGGATATCCTCTTTTCTCTCTTCCACGATATATATATATAGGTAATATTCGGTCAGGTTAAAAAGTTTGGAGTAATTCCCTCAGGTCAAGAAAATCATTCAAGAGCTGAACATTTAAATTTTCCTGGTAGAGAGCTCAATGTAATTTATTACAGAGCAATATTTCTTTAAGAAATATATATATATATATATCCACACCTTCCGCCACGAGTAGGATGCGACACGAGGTCAAATTTTAAGTGGAGTCCAGCAAGTTTGAATTCAGAGTTTTTCTTCTCCTAGACTGGTTGCCCTGCCAAGCCTAAAGCGCTCAATCTGCTCTTCTATTTACCTATATCTGAGGTGAGGGAGATTAAACCATCTCAACGACAAAATCGTTCCGAATAAATCGTTCCGAATAAAGAAAACGAAAAGAAAGAGAAAAAGAAAAAGAAAAGAAAAAAACAAACAAACAAAAGACACAGAACAATGTATGGTTTCCCTTGTCGAATTATTATTCATAGCATTAATACATGAATCATGCACGTGTTCAGATGGCCAGTAGCCATCGTCGTGATAGAGATAATTACGTCGTCTGTATTTTCACCCATTTTTGAAACTTTATATTTATAATATAAAGTTTCAAAAGCTGTCCTTGGCCCACTAATCCTCCATCTTTATATTATCGCTCAAAAATAACTATACTCCAAATAATTTTCAATTAAACGTTTTAAACAAAATATATCAGGCTTTCATTATTTTCAGGGGAGCATCATACAGCGAAAACGCATATTATTAGGTATTATTTATAACCAAACTTTGCATCTGTAAATAAATATAAACTTGTAGCCCCTCTCTAACCAAAAAGGAACATAGCATAAGCATGTTAGGTATTCTCCTTTTTTCACTTTACTGGACAACAGTCTAAGAGAGGGAAAACTCTGAATTCAACCCAGCAGTAGTCTGGATTGACCTGTTGTCACTTCCTGTCCGTGGTGGAGGGATTGGTTTAATGTATTCATATTTCCAAACAATAATCAATATCCATTTATCTTAAAAATATAAGAAGGTAGTAAATGAGCGTTAATTGCACTGGGATAGAAACATTAAAAACCATTTCAACTGTGTGCAAACAAATGATTAATATTAAATAGAATTATTTGTATTAAATAGCAATATTTGAAGCTATTTAGTGTCCTGAGAATGACATTAAACAGAACCCGTTGGTGAGACTCCAGTTCTGAAGTTTTGGGAAATGTGGAGTATCCCTTTATTCCTATTACTCCCAGGTCCACTCTGAACCAGAGTAGTCGTATCTGTTAGGGTCCCATTTATGGGTCAAACAGAACTAATTAATCATTTACTAAGAATAATTCATTATTTGAAACAATGCAGTTGTGTGCAAATTGTTTGTATTACATTACAATACTTGATAAATGAAATTACTGATGTTAAATAACAATAATTGAAACCATTTAACTGTGCGTGAATAAAATTATTAGTGACTGATAGCAATACCCGAAATTGTTTAAGAGTGTGAAAACGAATGCCCTCTGGTTAATGTTACCTACAAAGTATTCGCTTGGATTTGCTGGCTGCTTGATATGCTGAAATACAAAAGTCCTCACGAATTGAGCATTCCGGTAGCCGATAACGTATATGTAAAAGGGTATATGTAAAAATTCCTTAACTTGGTTTAGAAGAAAATCAACAATTGTTAATGAAAAAAATGGTAGGGCTTTCAGATATATTTGTCTGCACTTAAAATATATTTACTAGATAAAAATATATTTCCTAAGTAACACTTCCAATATTAACCTTAAAAGAGTATAAACACTTTTGTTTTAAGAAAGTCTTAAATAAGTAAAGATATCTATTGAATAGTTTTATCCTGCTTCAAAGAAATAAAGCTCCTTTCCTCAAGGAAATTCCATTTCTTCGGCCTAAAATAGAGACTCTAATGTATTTAGAAAAAGCGTACTTATTGAAAAATAATTGTGTGAAAATTATGCATATCATTTCTCTTACATCTCTCGTATACGAACAGAAATTTATCGACAGAGCTTTGTAATTATGCAATAAAAATTTTCTTTCAACAAAAGAATCACGGACACATAAAAATTCACGTTAACAAAATATCTTGTCTCAGATAAAAAGGAAAAGTGGGAAATGGTATACTTTCAAGAAAAAAGAACAGAAAAAAAAAATTGAAGACTATACGTCTCACAGTGCTCAAAAGTAGCGCAGTGGTTAAAATGCTGCATTATGATATTGTGGTAAGTGATTTCAATCTCTGTAGGGCATTAATATATACATTTATTTAATAATTATTTTTTAGCTTGGTTTTAAAAGAATAGATGAGTTAATATATTTACTTTTGGTCAGTATTTTTTTTTTTTACGAATGTCGGTTTTTGGTATTAATGGGAAAGATTTTCTTTGTGTCTTTGGTTTGTGAGGACTTGCACGTTCACATATATGAGCGATCTCTTGAGATATGTGTAAGCGATACACACGTGCCACTAATTCAATGAATGCATATTGTGTGTTTAAACCGTTCATAGTAAATATTTGTTCAAAAGAGTTTCGGGTTTATATATAGGATCGGCTTATTGGAGCATAAATAATCTGTAGCCTTTGCATTCTTGCTATTTTTTTTTTCTTTTTTAGCTACGTTACTGCCAACCTGTTCCCCGGTCATCATCGGTTTCTCTTGATGGTTGGAGTTAGGATTAAGGTTCTATGTTATTTGTCATTCAGGTCTACAACCACAACATCTAAAAATGGTGGGGGGGGATTAAAAAACTACCTGATAAGCTACAAAGACGGAAGAACGTATCGATCAAATAGCTTGTAGAATATAATATAGGGTTCACTTTCAGACAAATACCCTTGGGAAAGGTGTGAACCCCCTCATCCTCCCAGCTATGGGTTAAATTGCTTCACTGCTGTTCCTCTAGGATAGATTTGGCATTAAATAACCCACGAAGGTTGATATGCCATTAAAGAAAGAGTCCAAACCAAACCATAATATATGGTTGCACGACAACATCACAACTTAAAAGAATCCAAGAAAAAGAGTTGAACGACAACATCACAACTTAAAAGAATCCAAGAAAAAGAGTCCTAGAAAGAGGATAAATTTTATGTCTTTGTTTTCTGGGGGGTTTTTTGTTTGTTTGTTTTTTTCATTTTTTTATTTTGACTTCGTTCTTTTCGGATTGGCTTTATAATTTTGAATTCTATCTAAAAAAAAAAAAAAAGAAGAAAACGGTGAATATTTCTGGAACCCTTAGACTCGTTAAAATGTTTATTCCCTCAAATAGGAGTGTGATACATCTCCCTCAAACATCACGTGGTCAAATAACAACAACAAAAATGTTTATAAATCATTGAATCCAAATGCAAATTGAATAGAAAAAAAATGATTAACCGAAAAAATCTAATGGGAATAAGTTATTAGTATTTCTAAGCATAAAAATAAGTAATCAATATTGCTAACCATAAAAACCCGGAGGAGAGCAGCAACAGCAGCAGCAACAGCAGAACAAATAGATATTTTTTTTGTTGCACGCTGGAGGGTCTTTTCCCTGTAAGAATACCATTTTACATCTGTAACTGGAGCACAGTTAATAATCAACCTACCTCATTTATAATATTAGTGTTTATTGATGAGACACCCCCCCAAAAAAAAAACAACATAAAAACAACACAAAACAAAACAAAAACAAAACAACAAAAAGCAACCATCAAAAGACTCTTTATCAAGGAACTCCATGACATCAGCACAAATTGATGATATATATATATATATATATATATATATATATATATATATATATATATTCCAGGTCAATAACATGAATTACATCCAAACCCTATGGACAGCTATGGAAACTTAGATGATTGTTTCATATTCTGTAAATGCCCATGGGGTGACATAAATAATTTACCCTACTTACTCTAAAACCTACACCCAAAAATAAAATCTACAATCGAACACAGTTTAAAGAACTGCTATTTTTAGACATCCTCATAAAGAATGAAAATTGGCAAATTATCACAGACATTTACCACAAACTCACAACCACCAAACCCTACCTCAAAATTCATCACCCCAAAAAGCTGCAGAAAATCCATCCCTTACACTTTAACACGTACAATATGCACGATAGTCATTAATAAAAGCCTCAGAAAAACCCTTCTAAAAGAATTGATCATAATCCTTCAACAGAAAGGATACCCAAATCACGCTAATAAATAAGGAATTCAAATAAGCAGAAAAGATACCATTTAAAGAATTACGACCCCACCTCACAAAAATACAGCAACGAAGAACCCTTAACATATGTCTCAACTTACAATAAAAACAACCCAGAACTATTCACAGAAATAATAAAAATCTTGGTGAACTTAAAAGCAATGACAAAATCAAAGAAATACTAGACGTAACAAATATCGTTAAAAGCTATTGACAATTCAAAAATCTTTAAAATATACTCACCTCTTCAACATTTGGGGAACATAAAACAGATGGAGTCACAAAATACAAGATGTAGAGCATGTAATATAATCATAGAAGAAAAATCTTATACCTTCGAAAACCTAAAAATGATATTCATGATTAATAAAAATCTAAGCTGTAATTAAAAAAAAAACATAGTCTACTTAATCGAATGTAGGAAATATAAAAAAAGAGTATACATAGGTTCTACAGAAGCACTTAATATCCGAATATCTCTTCACAAAAGTAATATAAAATTCCAAGAAAACAGAAAACTACGTTTCAAAAACATCTATACGAATGCAGCAATGACTTCCCAATGGGATTTGTACGAAATGAACGTAAACTGTTTCAGTTGAAAGTTAAATTTCATTTTCAGTCTCATAAAGAATCTCTCTCTCTCTCTCTCTCTCTCTCTCTCTCTCTCTCTTCCTCTTTCTCTCTTCCCCTCTCTCTCTCTCTCTCTCTTCCTCTTTCTCTTTCCCCCCCTCTCTCTCTTCCTCTTTCTCCCCCCTCTCTCTTCCTCTTTCTCTCTCTCCCCCTCTCTCTCTTCCTCTCTCCCCCTCTCTCTCTTCCTCTTTCTCCCCCCTCTCTCTCTTCCTCTTTCTCCCCCCTCTCTCTCTTCCTCTTTCCCCCCCTCTCTCTCTCTCACACACATATACACACACACACATACACACATATATATACGAGAATCATTCAATAAATAAGAGAATTGAAAGAAAAAAAGCAAAATAACTTTTTAGATTTTTTGAGAATTTTTTCCATAAATGTAAATTTTACATTGGTTGGAATTAGTTTATAGCAAAAATTATCTTAACATAGCGAAAATAATTCCTTTTAGGCTATTCAAAAAGGCGGCAACTCTCAGTATTCCAGGTTTCTGTCATGAAATGTTTGATGACGGCTAAGTGCAAACCATGTGAAATTTACAGAAGAATGTATGATTTGTTTGGAGGAGAATTTTTTGGTAAAAAATATTTACAAATGGGCTAAACAAGGATTTGTCTCTAAAAGCCTGATTCGAAAAGAAAGTCAATGGAGTTAAATCATACTCACTCTCCTGTAAAGAAACATTTCCAGGAGCAGCAGTCAGTAAAGGGGATTATGCTAACAGTCTTCTGGATCATGAAAATACACATCGCTATTGATTTCTTTGAAAAAGATATTGCTGTAAGCGGTGCTTCTTCTGGCAACGCCTTGAGCAAATTCACCTAATTTATTGAATTAGACTCTCAGCCCGTAAAACTTATATAAGAATTCACGGAAGACATAATAATTAATCATCAAACTTGGACAGTTTATGAAGGAAAAACTTGATGTGTCAATAAAAAATTAAAAGCAGAAAAGCTTCAGGCCTCAAAATATTACCTAAAATATGGATGACAAGGAAATTTTGATTATGCAACGTTGTAGGTAAAGAATAGGAAAAATGATGAAAAGGCTGCATCTTCTCATTCCCCAAGAAAGACAACCTCAGAATCACAAGGAACAACAGATGGATAACTCTTACTGCTTAGCTGCTCCACGGTCGTATCCGATCTAAAGTTTTTTAAAAATCCTTTGTGAAAATCAGAAGGGTTTTCGGAGAAATCGTTCCACAACTTTACAGATTCTTATTATCCACCAAATCATCAAAGGAGTAATTGCAAAAAGTCTCAAAGCAACATTATTGTTTTTAGATATCATCCAGGCATTTGAATCCATACACATAGGGAAGATGAAGCAAATACTTTTAGCATATAGTCTCTCTCTGAAAAAGGATGCTATACAAAAACACGAAAGCATGGTTCTTTCACCCGATGGTGACACCAACTTCTTTGATATTGTTGCTAGTTGTCTTGCAAGAGGATACATTAGCACTATATCTGTTCACTATCTGCCTAGAGTACGTTCTACGAACTAATGAAAGAGAATGGCATTCATACTACACAGATGAGCTAGAGCTTTACAGAAATACACCTGCCCAAGTTAAATCCCTGTCGCATCACCTGGAATAAGTCAAAACAGGCATTGGTCTTTACATGGACGCAGATAAAACACAGTTCATCTATTTAAAACAAGAAGTAGCACATCAGTTTAAGTGATAATCCTCTAAAATTAGTAGACCGCCATTAATAGTAGTTCGTTTACCTTCGCAGCAATATCTCATCTATTGAAAGTGATGTCAGCATATGCCTCGGAAGGGCATGGAATGCTATTGAAAGGTTGTCAATCAAATGGAAATCTGATCTATCTGATAAAGAAAACAAAATTTCTACCAAGCTGTAGCCGCGACAGTACTACTGTATGGATGCACCACCCGGACACAAACGAAACGCTTAAAGAAAAAGCTACACAGGAACTATAAAAAAAAGTGTTACGTACTGGTTTTGACAAATCCTCGAAGCAACAGTCCACAAAACAGCAACTGTACAGCTACTTACCTTCTGTCTCACAAACCATCCAAGTATGGCGAGTGAGGTTTGCTGGGCACGGCTGTATAAGTAAGAATCAACTCATGAGTGACGTTCTCTTATGGACTCCTACACATAAGCACACTAGTGCAGGCCAACCAGCAGAGATTTACATAAATCAACTCTATACGAAGTCTAGAGAGCCTGCCTGGAACGATGGAATGATATAACATCATATATATGTTCAAAAGATTCGATACGAAGTGCTCATCTTAATTATTAAATATTCAGTATTTCTATGTTTCACTGATTAAAGAATATCTAGTATAACCTTTTTTTCATCACCCTGAAGTGTCAATACTCCACTAAAGTGCGAGCTACTTTATATAGAACACACGCGATAGAATAAAAATCCCGGTTGATAGCACCCTATTGTGTTACAAAAAAAAAGAATTAATTCTTAGTTTGGTCGTGGTTTATGAAATGATTATTTATTAAGAATATCCAAATCTTTATTTTATTCTGTAAGGTGTTTCAGCAAATCATACAAAACGAGTTCTTAATAAAATGTGGCTTAAAAATTGTTACAGAAGCGACTTCGTGCAACTGTGATAAAAAGGTTGATGCTGAAATGAATTATAAATAAAACAAGCAAATAGCAAATCAAATAATAGGAAGTTAAGTTGAACAGATGTTATATTTTTATATACTATTTTTGGCAATAAGCAATAATTTATAAAATGTTTTTCTATGCATTAATTTTCGTATATTCATAGTGTACATAAATGTTTTTCTATATTCTTTTTAATTGCATTTTAGCGTGTCAGTTTTGAATTCTTTGAGAATAGAATTTAATTATCGTCGTGAAATTCGAAACTAATATTTTTGGTTCAGTCAGGAATATCTAACATCTGCCTTCTTCAATAACTGGATTGCTACTGAGTAGGGAGAATAGCTGGTCTTCAGACCCACTATATTTTGGTGACAAAATAGGGAAAAGTTTGTTTTTTTTTAAATTATGACACTCGTAGGCCTTTTTCTATTTTAAAATTTGATATAACACTTAAGTTAGGGATCGTTAGACATTAATTTAATTTTAAACTTTCAATGATTTTTGCTATTAAGTAAAAATGAACCGACTTAAAAGATGCAGTTAACATTATCGATATAATTATTTTACTTTTTTAGAGTTTTTTTTTACACCAGCGTTGGCTGGTGTTCCTTGCAAGTTTTTCAAGCCAGCTGCTTGGCTTTCAATGGAATTTGAGTGATAACAAGTCTCCTTGGGTCTCCAGAACTCTTCTGAGTATTCTGGTCGATTTCAACATTATTATTATTATTATTTACTCCTTTAGAGTTTTTCATATCAGTGTTAACTTATGGTTTTACACTGGAGTTTGAGTAACAGCAAGTCTCCTCAAGTCTCCAGGGCTCGTCTCAAGATTCTGGCCGTTCTTAGCAATGCTGTCGTTCGGATAGACTCTACCCGTCCGACAATTTCCAAGTCTTCCAGGCCTTTTTATAATCCTTTAGTTATTGTGCCTAATGCACCAATCACAATTGGCATAATCGTTACTTTCATGTTCCACAGCTTTTTCAATTCTCTAGCAAGGTCGAGGTACTTATCTTTCTTTTCACTTTCCTTCAGATTTATTCTATGGTCCGCCGGGACAGCAAAGTCGACAATTTTACAAATTTTCTTTTTTTTGTTGATTATTATGAGGTCTGGTCTTCTGGCCGGAATTAGGTGATCCGTTTGTATGTTAAAGTCCCATAGGAGTTTATGCGTGTCATTTTTTAGGACAGGTGCTGGGTTGTGCATATTATTATTATTATTATTATTGTTCACTCATTAGAGCTTTTCACATCAGCGTTAGCCGATGGTTTTTCACTGGTGTCTGAGTGACAGCAAGTCTCCTCAAGTCTCCAGGACTCTTCTTTGTATTCTGGCCGTTCTAAATAATTCTGTCGTTTGGATGGTCTCCACTCGTCCGCCAACTTCCAAGTCCTCTAGTCTCTTTAGTAATCCTTTAGTTACTGTTCCAAACGCACCAATTACTATTGGTATAATTGTCACCTGCATGTTCCACAGTTTTTTCAATTCCCTAGCATTTTCATATTCTTTCAGTTTTATTCTGTGGTCAGCCGGGACAGCAAAGTCGACTATTTTGCAAGTTCTCTTTTTTTCGTTGATTATTATTAAGTCTGGTCTTCTGGTTGGGATTAGGTAATCCGTTTGTATGTTAAAGTCCCATAGGAGTTTATGCGTGGCATTTTCTAGGACAGGTGCTGGGTTTATTATTATTATTATCATTATCATTATTATTATTTAGATTGAAATCTATTGGAAGTATAAAACTATTGGAATAATCCTTAACAGTCTTTTCATGATTATTAAAACGAAAATGAAATTTGGAACCAAAATCTTCAACGTAATTACCTTTATCGCAATTAGTGCAAAAATAAAATCGATCAATAAGTCAATTATTGTATTTACTCATGGAATGAACAACTTTTTGAGATAAATCTTACACCCATAAAACCAGGGGTTGTTCATCACTCGAAATATATTTTTGAATCATCGAGAGTTACCTTTTAGGCCTAACCCTTGCCGTAACTCCGATCTATTACTAGACATTGTTTACTGTTAATAAAACTTGTGCATACAATATGTGCAAATATATAAGTAAACTCAGTAGGATACATCAAGGTTTATACTACATTATTTATTTACGGTATCATATTGATTTTGATTGTATTACAGTAGATTTTAAGATATAAATAAATGTTTGAATGTGTTTTCTTTATGTAATTGAATGTTGAAGAAATATTTTTGTAAGCTTGCACAGCCAAAAGTTACGGGTCATTCATTACACGCAAAATATGATAAAAATATTTTTCTGTGTGTCAAAATTAGGGGTCGTTCATTACACAATATGATAAAAACATCTTTCTGTGTGTCAAAATTAGGGGTCGTTCATTACACGCAAAAATTGATAAAAACATCTTTCTGGGTGTCAAAATTAGGGGTCGTTCATTACACAATATGATAAAAACATCTTTCTGTGTGTCAAAATTAGGGGTCGTTCATTACACGCAAAATATGATAAAAACATCTTTCTGGGTGTCAAAATTAGGGGTCGTTCATTACACGCAAAATATGATAAAAACATCTTTCTGGGTGTCAAAATTAGGGGTCGTTCATTACACGCAAAATATGATAAAAACATCTTTCTGGGTGTCAAAATTAGGGGTCGTTCATTACACGCAAAATATGATAAAAACATCTTTCTGTGTGTCAAAATTAGGGGTCGTTCATTACACGCAAAATATGATAAAAACATCTTTCTGGGTGTCAAAATTAGGGGTCGTTCATTACACGCAAAATATGATAAAAACATCTTTCTGGGTGTCAAAATTAGGGGTCGTTCATTACACAAAATTCTCGAGTATAGGATTTGTACTGTCATAAGTGAGTGATCGGAGGGGAAAATTCTGAGGGTGATAACTGGGAGGACAAAAATGCTATCGATTATAATATACGAACAACTGGTAGAGAAGTTTATACCAATTTCAGTTTTGTTAGAGTCTGGGTTTGAGGTGGGGGTTGATCATGTTCACTCATCTGACATTGAGGGGAGGTTCATTGAATAAATTATTGTTTTTAGATTCAATTTGAAGAATTTGGGAGGCTTTTTGAGAAAATGAGAGTTTTGTTATAATAAGGCTAAAGTTAAATACTATGAGGATTCAAGAATTTGGCCTTTTAATTCTGCAAACTAAAATACTGCGTCTAATGTGTAAGAAAGTTTTCTTTATGGATTCTTTTATTTTATTATTTAGGCGGAAGAGTTAGTCAAACAGCCATTTAATATATCGTAATTTGAACAAATTTCTTTACTGCAGAAGCATTGGTTGTAAATTATTAAACATTTTTACGTTAACCGGGTGGCAGTTATTAACAGCTATGAAATAATGCTAATGTGTCGGTTTAGAGTTGAGTGATGTATAATTCAGAGTGGACGTGGGAGTGATGGCAATGAAGAGGTACTCTGCGTTCCCCAAAGTTGCAGTATTACTGGGGCTTGGCCTAAAGGACACTCGTTTGGGAAGTCTTACCCCTCTGCAGCCCCAGCCGACAGGACCATGATCTATTAGAATGCCAATAATTGAATAACGAGAATGACTTTAAAACTTTTTTTGCGATATTTAAGTTGAATTTTCTTTTGGCGAGTGAGTTGTATTATACGTATCTCCCAAAAATAAGTAAACGCTTAAAATCTCTTGATCCTTATAAATGCACATACGTATATCATTGAATACAAATGACTAACTATGTGTTAACAAGAAACTGTGTACTTATGTTGAACTGATTTGCTTGGAATAGAACTGTTTAATCATTCAGTTGTGAGTAAACAAATGACGGATGTTTAATTGAATTGTTAGCGATCCATTGCAATACTCGAAAACATTAAACTTTGAGCAAACAAAGGATTAATAGTAAATAGAATTATTCGTAGTGTAATGGTTATCGTCGTAGGAAATGGACACGGCGACACGAGTTCAAATCCTGGACGAGACTGACTGAATTTCACGTAGTACTAATACCCTTGGGAAAGGTATGGATCCAATTATTCTCCCTCCAGCTATGGGTAAATAGTAGGACAGACTGATTTCTTCTGCCTTGGTGAGGCAACTAGTCTAGGAGAAGGAAAACTGTTATTTCAAACCTGTTAAACTCCGCTTAAAAATTGACCTTGTGTCATATCATGCCCGAGCGGAGGGGTTGATGAATAGGATTGGATAGAAATAAGTGAAACCATTTAACTGTGTACCAAAAACAAATGAGCTCAGGCTTGTTTAAAAATGTTATCTACAAAATGTGTTTAGAAATCAGGTGTTTGATATAATGTATAAAAGAATATTTGTCATTAAATGACCCACAATGTTTGATATGCTAGAAAACCAAACCAATAGGTCGTTTTAGATGTTTCCCTGGATGGGAGAAAACTAAGGAATTATATACACTCGAGATTGATCGAAGGAGAATATTGCCAGAAATGTAATGGCAGTCAGGATGAGGATTCTAATCCAAACAACACGAGAATTTGTTCGGCAGTATTACTAGGTAACAAGATCGACAATCCAAGATGGTGAAATTCAGTATTGGTATTTTATAGGCGGAAATATGTACTTAAACAACAGCTGGTCTCAACACAGATGGAAAAAATGTGAAGGAGTGGAAGAAAGAGAGAGAAGAAGCAGGTGAGGAACTAAAAGTGGTAGACAGAGAAAAGGAGTAAGAAGAATGGAGAGAGAGAGAGAGAGAGATACGAAACAACCGAAATATTTTCACTGTTTTAATACTGTTCGGAAAATTATTAACATCTTTTTGCGCTTGATTTCGACATATATTTTCACCATAATCAGTCGTACGTTGCATCCGGCAAAATCTTCGTAGTTTTTCTTTCCTTTTTTAAAGAAGATTTTTAAATTGTGGTACCCTTATTATTTATAAGCTTAGCCAAGTCTGGCGCACAGTTTATTTGGTGGCTTACAGTGTACCTTCTGTTGCTAAGTGGTCACCCATCAAAGTATTGAACGGTGTCTCGTTGCTTAACTTATTTCTTTTCTTGTTGATGTGACGTAAAAAGAAATAAAGTGATCTCTAAGTGTAACATATTCTTCCACGGAAACAAAGCTTACCTTGGCCAAAAATCTTTGGTAAAAATAACATCGATCAAAATTCGCCCCCCAAAATGTATGGAACTATGAAAATACTTGATAGAAATTTAAACAAAGAACAACCAAATAGCCCAGTCGGGAGGGCTGTAGAAATCGCCGACTGCATCTCTGCAGAAGTGTAAGACCCCCCAAAAGTGTCCAGTGGCCCAGTCAGCTGGAGGGGCTGGAGAATACACCGACTGCATCTCTGCAGTGGGGTAAGGCCCCCCACCACCAACGAACGTCTTGGATATGACACTAAACTCCATCAAATGGTGAGGCTCCAGTTCTAAAGTCCTGGGAAATGTGGAGTACCCCGTCATTGCTATTATTCCCTGATCCACTCTGACCCGGAGTAATAGTACCTGTTAGGGTCCCATCTATGGATCAAACAGAACTATTTATCAATTTAAACTGAGAGTAAACAAATGACTGAGGTTATATTGAATTGTCAGTGGTACATAGCAATACTTGAAACGATTCAACTGCGTTCAACCAAATGATTAATATTAAATAGAATTATTTATGTTAGATAACAATACTTGAAACCATTTAACTGAGTGCAAAGAAATGAATTCTGACTTGTTTAAAAATGTGACCTACAAACTATTCGTTTACAAATTATATTTATTTGCGCCTGTGTTGATTCCGTTAACCATAATCGGGTACAAGTGTTAAGAATCACTGTATTATTACTCACCTACAGTCAGGATTGAACCTGAACCCCCCAGGTGATTATTACCTTAAAGAACCAACGCCAGTAACCGTTCCTCTAAGTGTCCTGCTGGACAGTTTAGACTGAATTTTTGGGACTTATAAACTTAATGTTCTTACTATTATGTATGAATTGTGGAAATAACAATAAAGATGAAGACAATAGTCCGAAACTCTTTAATGATAAAAATCATCAAACTAGATGATGGTTTGGTTTCTTTTCTTATTGGCATATCAACCTTCCTGGGTTGTTTAATGCCAAAGCCATCATGTACAATTTAGCACATTGCTATGGAATTAAAGGGTTCAAATTTTTCGCGAGGGGCATTAGTCCAAAAGTGAATTTAATAGCGCGACTGCTGTTCTTCTACAAAAATGGCTTTGGCATTAAATAACTAACGAAGGTTGATATGCCATTAAATAAAGAAGCCAAGCTATAAAAAAAAGCCTGCAAATGCACCATAATTTCTACTCAAATCATCTTTTGAATCTGAATTACATTGTATATGTTTGATGTCGAAGTCAAACAAAAATTATACCGTAAAAATATTCATTAAGCTACTTTTCAGATAGATGTGTGGGGATTCTATCCCTGAACGTAATTCCGTTTAAACCCAAAGATTTGAAGAGTTATGGAAAGTAGCCAAGTTCGTAAAGTAGAATTAGGCTGACAGCTTTTGAAGAAAGGAAAACACAACAACTGTTTGGTAAATCAACTATTTTAGTATCTAAAGGAGGAAAAGAGACTAAATGAAATTATTTGCAGATAACATAATTCGGCGGACTTTGATTAGTAGGTAAAATTACCTTTTCGTAACTGGGATAAAACGTGGTGGGCTTCAGTAGTGGTAATTTAGTGTTTTACTCAGATGTGGCATAAGGACATGTGAATGGAGCACCCTGCGAGACTTGAACTCACTCGTAAAGGTTTGCTAGTCTAGTTTGCTAACCATTACACCGCCCGAAGTTCCCTTAATTTATGCAGCTTTTCGCTTCGATGAGGCACGAGGCCGAATGAATGGGGTACTCAAAGATATTCGAACTCACTCGTGAAGGTTTGGTTATCTAGCTTGCTAACCCTTACACCACCTACGGTGCCCAGGCTTCAATAGTAATCGGCGGTTTCCTCCCTTGAGATTGTTCAATCTGTGCTTCTTTGTGTTTTAGTGTCACTGCGTGGTGAACGTGATTGTGAGAGGGGGAGCAGTGTTCTTTCTGATTGACTTGGGCTCGTTGACTTGGAATTCAGATACTGAATGCTAGGCTGGTAGAAAAAAAATGAAGGTATTTAACCAATTTCTGACTTTAGCCGTTTATTCAATCAACTCAGGTAGATTGTTCTCATTCCATAGTAGAAGTGAACACTCATAGTAGGTATTCCTACTTGTAGGTGAGATTGAACCATCAGTCTAATTTAAATTTGAAGTTCATTAACTAAACGCCTATATCTGCTATGCTACGTGTACTGCTGGACCAGTCGGGTTAATTTTGATGGACTTATAAACCTAATATTTTCATCAGCGCTATGAATTACAATTAATTATTATTATTACAATTTTTACCTCAGCTCATATTACAATTTTTTTATCTATCCTTTTTGATGATTGGTTTTCATTTCGTTTTCATCTGTAAATTTAGACAACTCAACAGGTCACTGCAGCCCAACAAATGCACTGCTTGTTTAAGATATCTTATTTTCCAATATTATTCACTGGCTATTATTTTGACATCATCCCATAAGGGCTGGTGGTTTCCCTTTTCTTACAATACATGATCAGCCATACCCGACTTTTTGATTTCTACTGTTTTTCGATGTTCCTTAAGCCTTACGCTTACTAAGCAGTATGTCTTGCCTTTTCATACTTTATTATAGCTGCATAAGATGAAATAGATGCAATTCTTGGTCATGTTGGATTCTTTTGGAGGTTTAATGGTTTGGTTTGGTTTGGTTTCTTTGTTTTAATGGCATATCAACTCTTTTTAGGTTATTTAATGCCAAAGCCATTCTCTTAGAAGAACAGTAGTGGTACTATTTAACCCATAGGATAAGGGTGTTCAATACCTTTCCCAAGGGTATTTGCCCGAAAGTGAACGTAATAGCGCGACTGGAGTACAAACTCGCGTACTACGATTCCGCAGTCCATCGCTTTAACCATTACACCACGAGGACACCCCCTTGGCGGCTTGACTCGGAAGAGATTTTATCGAAGAGTTAAGCTACTCCTGAATACTGTCCTGATATAATATGGATTACATATCTTTTAAGTCTTTTCGGCCATGCTTTTGAGATAGGACAGACAGACAGACTGTGGTGACTTTTTAGATAAAATAGATAGGCATTAAATTATGATATTATGTCCCTCACATGAACTCAATTGATTTCTTCGAGAGAGAGAGAGAGGTGGTGGGGATGTAATTGTTAAAGCGCTGAACTGCGAAATCATAGAATGGGAGTTCGAACTCTCGTCACGCCATTATGTTCTCTTTCGAACTAATAACCCCCGAAAAAGATATAAACCCCCTTTCCCAGCAATGCATTAAATAGTATCACTGCTGTTTTCCTAAAAAGATGGCTTTAGCATTAAATCTCCCACAAAAGCTGAGATGCCATTAAATAAAGAAATCTAACCAATTTAGAAAGAGAGAAAGTCAAAATGTTTCCACTTTGTCTGCGAACCATACAATACGCTTAGTGTATCCTTTAAAGAGGGGTAAGTGTTCTATATTGACCCCTCGCCCCGGCCTACAAATGCTATTCCAAGGTGATACACCGGAAGGAAGTGACACATTCCAACGGCCAGTAATCGAAAGAGATCGCGTGGGCGGATTAAGGCTTATGATATGGGACAAGGTGAAGGTCTCATTGTGCCACTACAGTCATGCACCGGAAGAGAGTAACCTCTGAACTGCATGACAGTTATTTCCGCTTGATGACGATTAAACATTCGATTTCAAAGATCCAGTAGGCGATCGTGTGGGCGTTGAGTTATTATTTAACTCAGTTGAGTTTGGGTCCCAGAGCAGTTGTCAGTAGAATTCCAGACCGTAGAGACGAGATGTGGTAGGGAAGGCCACACCCGACCGAGGGGGCCCTCGGAAAAGCCCCGATGGAGGGGACCCCAAGACCTCTGGTTGAGCATCTAAGAGAACAAGAAAGACACAACGTGACGGTCATAACAGTGGGGTCAAACAATGAAGTTTATGTTCGGTCTCCAGCATCCTCTCACATGCAACCCTTCAACAACCCTTTCGAACCCTTGCAATAAAGTGAGAGGTGAATATTTTTCTAAAGAAGTCTTCTTGCGTCCTTTCTTCGTGCGTCTGTCGTTTGTCATGCGTCTGTTATCATTGCGTCGGTATGTATCCAATATATATATGTATGCAACATATATTAATTTGGTGCTTGTGCCAGGCGAGTTCTTCAAGGACTCAGAATGAACCTAGTTACAGTAAACTGCAGTTTTAGGCATCACAACACGACAGCAACGAAGAGGACAAAGAAGGATGCTGGAATTGAAAGAAGTAAAAAAAAAAAAAAAAAAAAAGAAAAACCAGCAACAGAAAAGAGAAAAGAAAGAAAAAAAAATTGTAAGTAGAGCGCTCATTCATATAACTTCTATCTCTCTCTCTCTGTCATTTAATTTTGGGTCGTTAAAAAAAAGGATTTAAATTGATTATAATTGTGAAAGATTAGTTGTAATGACAAGGGCCTTTCTAGAAGCATAAAATTGGAAATAATTTTTAAAAAAATGTGTGGTCCCTAGATAAAAATTGAAATTACTGCTATGTGTAATAGTGTATCGAAGTGAGGGAGGAAAAAAAGAAGAGAGAAAGAAAACAAAAGATGGCTGTGGGACAGTCATTGTCCATTTTTTGATAGACAGCTTATCGTAAACAATAAATTTTATGATAAATTTTATCAATGGGATTTTTTTATCGTAAATAGGTCTTTGTGAGAAAAAAAATCGTTGTAACTTTTCATTGGTCCAGACAAGTGGTGATTGGAAATGAGAATTTTAATCCGAGAAATGTAATCCTGGGAGCATCAATGGGATGCTCATGAATTTCGCACATTGATGTTTGTCTGAAGAATGCGCATATACTTTTTCGATATTTATGAAGTTGGGAGAATCGATATTTTCGGCGCTGGTAGAATCAGGCCGGTTGTTTTGCTGTGGAAATTTTTTATATCAATTATTGAAGACATAGGTATTGTCTTGAAAACGGTCTTGTCGTGGAGACAGAGTAACTAAGAGACAGATGTTTTTTTGTGTCTGACGAGGCAGACAGGTATTTTGTGAGTTCCCCCTTGAGTGAAACTTTGAGATTGTTATTGGGGAAGATATTTTGAAACAGGGTTTTGGATGTAATTAAGAGATGCGCAGAATTTTGACGGAACCAAGTGTGGCGAAGATTCGCAGATTCGGAAATATTTTGAATTAGGAAATGTTGGCAGAATTTATAAAAGTTTGGGTTGTTTAGAAAAAAAACGGGATATTTTGTGAAAAGAAAAAGAAAAAAAAGAAGAAGAATGCTCGTAAGCTATTGAAAAAGTTGTATTATAAATCAGGCTTAATTTATGGTACTATAGACTGAAATTGAATAAGCTGGGAAGCAAACCTATAGTTATCGTGTTAAGGTAAAGACAGAGAGGTAGATATAAGGTTGAAAAAAAAATAAGGGACATTGAATGAGCAATTTATTATGAAAAAAAAAAAATGAAAAAAAAAAAAAGTAAAAAGAAAATGAAAACAAAAACGTACAGGACAATAGAAAAAGACGGAAAGAAAAAAAAAAGAAAAAGAAGAAACTTGAACATTGTTGAACACAGCATATGAAAAAAAAAAAAAGAAAGAAAGAACGAACAATTTTTTAAATTGACAGTACATCACTACATAGATTGAAAAAAAGAAGAAAAGAAAACGGAACATTTTTGAACTGTGATTGTAATATTGTTTTGACTTGTTGTAAAGTGAAACTTTTTGAGTTTGTTTGAGTTTAAAGGCGACATTAGAAATTTTTTTTTCCTGTTCATATTATGAAATTTGACGAAAACCATTAACAGAGGATTTTATTCTAGGTTTAATGATATTTGAAATTATATTGATTCTAAAATTCTTTTTTAGAATTTGGGGTTTTCGTGGAATAGGAAATATTTTTGGGGGGGTCTGTTTTTGAGGAAATCGTGGCTGACGTGAGAATAGGACTGACATTCATCCAATTGGTTTCAGATTGTTGATGGGTAGACGGCAAAGAAAGCAATTCTATCGAAGAATTCGCCGACCCATGAAGCTGTTGAGGGCCTATTTGGCTTCTATTTTTTTAGTTTGGAGTTCCGAGGATGGAATAAAAAAAAAAAGGCGTGGCCTACTCCAAAATTTTGTGGATGATGTCTATGTCTTTCAGTCACGATGATGTTTTGGATTCGTGTGTGATTTGGCAAAGGGAAACGAATCTGGGAAAGGCGAGGTGCCTATATATTGGTAGCCACGAGGGTTCCTGATTAAATTGAGAAGAAACCCGGCGTGGGTTTGATCAGGTAAGACATGTTCCTTAAGGGCTTGCAAACCAATGGCATGGAAACAGAAACGTAATGAAAAAAAATGGGTAACACATTGCTAATAAGTATTTTGCGTGGACTATTTTAGGTGGTTTACAGCAAGCGTCCCAGATTGTGATACATTCGGATGTATTGTGATACTTTGTTTTGGGCCATGATTTTTGTGGATTTTTGTGGAATGCTTTGAGCCTTGAAGATATCGTGTTTTAGTTTATGAAATTCTCCGGTTACTCCAGGTAGGAACCTGTTGAGCAAAGAACTGGAGTGTGGTCATGGGGAATCCAGGCGAAATGTATTGCTGGAAACACCAGGGTCACTAAGTTTGTGACCAGGATATGGGACCAGAGTATGGTCCTTTTAGGGTTTTGAAATTTCTTCAAGGAATTATGGAGGGCCCGTTGTGTTGAGAAGATAAAAAATGCATCCGTATGGTACCTTGATGCACACCTGTCAAGATGGCCAACAACGCAAAGATAGTAAGAGAAATTTAGATAATAATTAACCGGGCATGTGTTATATAGAGAGAAGGTCGCCTTTTAAGTAAGATTTTGTTTGCTGTAGTTCAAGTGATTCTTTTTTTATGTTTTCTGCCATTATTGTCCTTTGTAAATTATTCTGTAAAATATGTGTGAGGTTGATGGAGACGAACGTGAAGAAAATTCCTCAAGTGGAATTTTGAAAAATAATTTACGGATGAATGTTATATTTTGACCCCTCGCCCCGGCCTAAAAATGCTATTCCAAGGTGATACACCGGAAGGAAGTGACACATTCCAACGGCCAGTAATCGAAAGAGATCGCGTGGGCGGATTAAGGCTTATGATATGGTACAAGGTGAAGGTCTCATTGTGCCACTACAGTCATGCACCGGAAGAGAGTAACCTCTGAACTGCATGACAGTTATTTCCGCTTGATGACGATTAAACATTCGATTTCAAAGATCCAGTAGGTGATTGTGTGGGCGTTGAATTATTATTTAACTCAGTTGAGTTTGGGTCCCAGAGCAGTTGTCAGTAGAATTCCAGACCGTAGAGACGAGATGTGGTAGGGAAGGCCACACCCGACCGAGGGGGCCCTCGGAAAAGCCCCGATGGAGGGGACCCCAAGACCTCTGGTTGAGCATCTAAGAGAACAAGAAAGACACAACGTGACGGTCATAACAGTGGGGTCAAACAATGAAGTTTATGTTCGGTCTCCAGCATCCTCTCATATGCAACCCTTCAACAACCCTTTCAAACCCTTGCAATAAAGTGAGAGGTGAATATTTTTCTAAAGAAGTCTTCTTGCGTCTTTCTTCCTTCCTGCGTCTTTGTCTTTGCGTCTGTTTTATTATTGTGTCGTTATGATGCTGTGGATGACTATATAACATAAGGACCTCCCAAGAAGAAAAAGGCTGTCCTGAATTTGACACTAAACTGCGTCTGATGGTGAGGCTCCAAATCTGAAGATTTGGGGATTCTAAAGTACCCTTCATTACCATTACTCCTTGGTCCACTCAAGTCCGGAGTGGTAGTACTTGTTAGAGTCCAATCTATAGGTCGAATAGATCTGTTCAAAAATCATGCGAATTCCAGTGGAATACTTGATGCTATATAACTGTAAATTATTCTTAATTATGTATAGTTATTTTTCTAAAAATCATAATTAGTTACTTGAAAGCATATAACTGTGTGCAAACAAATCACTCTCATTTGAAAGAAATAATAACTTGAAACCATATAATCATTAGTATTAGATAGGAATACTTAAAGGAGAAGTCCCTCTGGTGTCGTGGCGGAAGTGCTGGATAGCGAAATCGTAGTAAACGAGTTCGAACTCAAGTCACGACTTGGATGTTCATTTTCGGACTAATGCCCCTTGGTAAAAGTATGAACCCTCTTATCCTCCAGTTATAAATAAGATACTATTATTAATATTCTTCAACAAGGGTAGATTTGGCATTAAATAACTAACGAAGGTTGATATGCCATTAAACAAAAGAACCAAAGTAAATAACAGTTGAAATGATATAAGTAAAGTTGGCGACTACAGTCGAGGGCGACCCGATAGCTCCCTTTTCAATAGCTACTACACCGATGTGTCGGGGGGGTGCTACTCCTTTCCTTCGATTGCTCCACTTTACCCTTATCTTATAATGCTGAGTGTTAAGCAAGGCGGCACCAGGTACAATTTTTTGAGTCTTTGGTATGACTCGACCTGGGATTGAATCCCGGTCTCAAGGACCTTTGGGGAATCCCCTATTCATTAGGCCATTGCACCGGTGTGCATATTATTTGCACATGAATACATGAAACTATACAACTGAGCACAAATCATTTATATTTGATAGGAATACTTAATATCTTCTATGTGCAAATTATTTGTATTAGATAGGAATACTTGAAACCATACAACTATGTACAAATTATTTTATTAGATAGGAATACTTGAAACCATACAACTATATACAAATTATTTGTATTGGATTGGAATACTAGAAACCATACAACTATGTTCAAATTATTTGTATTAGATAGGAATACTTGTAAACATTCAACTATGTGCAAATTATTTGTATTAGATAGGAATACTTGATATTATATAACTGTATGCAAAAAAAAAATCAAAAAACTATTTTAAAAATGTACAATGAACGCAATTTCCTAATCTCTAGATTGGTTAAAATACCGTTAAATCAATCAGTCAAAATCCTTAGATGATGCCAGAGGAAACTTACACACACACACACACAAAAAAAAAGATTTGTCTTATTAAAGATTCTTCACTCGAATATGAGATGATGATTCCATAGACTTGACAAAGGAATGGAAAAGTTCTAAGTTTTCCATAATTTAATTTTAATAAGCCCGATACCAATTAATAACTTAAACTACGATCAATACAACAAATATCATACAATCTATAGGTGAAGAAGCTAACAAAATGACATGAAGGCACTGAAAACGATATCTAAATTGTCCCATAAGAAGGAAAAAGTGTTGATAAAGAGATTCTAGTTGAATTCTATCTGGAATCGTCAGTTTTAACCACAAAGTAAAGAAATTCAATATTACAATAATTGATAAGGCAAATTAGTTGAGACGAAATATCTCAAGGCAGCCGAAAGAGAATCGTGAATTGAATAAACGATTAGATTCGATATTCTCCAAAAGTTACAAACTATGACAAAAAACTCTTAAAGAAAGTCCGACAATACAGCGACTGAATCATTGTGAATATAACAATTAAGATGAGGACATCAAGACAAGTAAAGAATTTTAATAATCAACAACTTTTTATCTGGGAAATTTAGGAAGTAACAGCTTACGTCATTTTTTAGTATTGTTCTACACGTGCCTCCGTTCTACACGTTTTAATTAATTAAACCCTCAAACTCACTGCATTCTTTTTAGTTTCCAAGAACAATTTATTTTCTGAAAGTGGTCACTTTCAAATTCTAATTCAATACAGAATGATAACATATTTCCAGATCAAATATTTTTTAAAAAGCCACCCCCAGAAGTAAAAAAAGAATTGAAATAATTCGACTTATTCGGTTATTTGTCTTTTTCAACTCTAATTGTCCCAGAAATAGAGGATCATTCTACAATGAATTAAAATGGTAATGTGAACCCCCAATAAAATGTAAAATAACTTTTTTTTTAGTTTGAGAGTCTAATTAGTTCAAATAAAAAAAAACCTGTAAAATGTTTTTCCCCGTGAATTTGAACAGGAGCACGAATAGGACCTTATTCATTTTTCTTTGATCAAAACAAATATTCATGAAAAAAGACCCGATGAAAAATATCCACACTCTGTGTATTTTGCAGAAGATTATATATTCAGATTAAAAATTTCGGACTTTTATAATGTTGAGTAAATATATTATTTTTGATGATTTAATAAATAATATCATTATAATATTCCAATAACTTCGAAACATTTTCTTTATCTATGATTTAAGTCATTAATAAAATAAATCAATTAATAACAATAAAACGGTAAACATCATTCATTTATGATCGTTGCATCAAAGTAAAATAAATCCTTTATGTAATTACACGGAAGTCGGCAGAAAAGTTCATTGTCTAACCAAGATACCCGCATGAAATGTGACCAAATGAAGTTTATTTTTCAACATTTAGATAACACTTTCAAAAAGAAATATGTATTTCCAAAACAATGTACCAATAAACTACATTTTTAATATATATTCAGTATTGACCATAAATCAGTGCTACCTATTCCATTTTTCAAGTCACATTATACAGTCAATACGTATATAATTAGTTATTATCTATCAACAAACTCTAAATAATTAATCAATTAGTCAAATAAATTAATTGATAACAATTAATCTGTTAGAAAATTGATTAAATTAGAAAAGCGGAGAAGAAAAACGTCCGAATTGTTTTGATGTGACGGCAAGATTGATATTTCTTAAAAGAGATTGATATTTATTTTCAAAACAAATACAAGAAATTATACCAATTCCATATCCCGGACCTTTGCCTTTATCTCAGATTCTCTCGTTCTACTTTCCGATTTTCTGGTGTCTTTTGTCAGAAGGATAAAAGCATTGGTTGAGAGCTTCTCTTTAGAGTCTGCCTAAACGTCTCGAGTTCAATTCCTGAGCCTTGTTTCAACTGAAAAGAAAACCGACATTACAAGTTGAAATAACTAAGATGGCAGATTAGTTGAGAAGATATATCCCAAGGCATGAACTGTGGAAGAAGAACAGTGGATTAAATAGAATGTTTGATTTAACATTTTCTAAATGTTACCAACTACGACAAAACATATCGAAAGAAAACCAATGGATTCAGCGACAGAATCGTCGTGAATTTAACAACCAAAACAAGAACAATTCTCAGAGAAGTACAAATAACTCTTTGTAAAATAAATCGACAAAATTCTTTAGAAAAAACTAGATTGAAATTTATGTGAATGCTTGAAATATTTTTGTGAAATCCTCAACAGATTCAAATCAAATATGGTAGATGAGTTCATATCTCTGGTTTTGAAATAAGGCACCATTCACTAAATCAATAAGTTCCGTCAGGTATTATTTAAATCTTCTGCTGGAACACATCTTAAAAAACAACAATCTTGTAGGGCGAGTTCTCTGCTAGTTTCTATGAAACATGAGTAAAAAAAAAAAAAATAGAAATATTGTAAAAAAAAAACAATTCTTGATAATTTACCTCGTCTACAACAATACATTTTTGACAAATGATCTTCCATTTTTATCTGAATTATGTAATTTTTTTTTGGCGGGAAAGAAATGGAATTAATCTACTGTCTAGTCTGTGAAATAAGTCTTCACATAAACAAAAAATATTTCAGAGGCGACAAAAAGACATTATACAATCTATTGGGATTCGTCGTAATTGAGTCGTAAAAAATATTGGATGGGTTTTTAGACTTTTCTGCTATAATTGTTACTTCAGTTTTAATGTATATCGGTTCTTTTCTTTAACACTGATTTATTAATTTCAAAGATTTGGATTTATAAAAACGAAGAAAATAATCTCTGAATACATGGAATAAAAGATAGTAAAGTTTGTCTAGACTTCGGGTATTAATCAAAAGATTATAAGACATCAACAAATGGGAATAGAAAGAGTTACAATTAATTAGATAATTAGAAGACATTCACCAAAAGACGTTACGATTTCTCTTGATTCATAAAAAAATCATTAAGAGAAAAGAAAATGCTGGTAATTGCATTTAAACACAAGGCTATACCAAATAAATGCCTAGTAGCCATTCAGGTGGAATCTTTCATTGTTGTTGGGCATATGCTAGCCTAAATTACTACTAACCTACAATTATTGAAAAAAAAAGCTTTGAGCAAATAATTTGTTAATGATATCCAATAATTAGCTAATTAACGACAATAATTATTTACTAAAAATAAAATATTATCTCTTATTGATCAGAAAGCAGATCGAAATAGCGGTACAAATTGATTAGAAAATGATTTCAACTTTCACAAAAATAATGATCGACAAAATATAAAAATACTTTTGGAAAAATATTGAATAATGACACTTAGATTTATTGATTGATTTTTAACGGCATGTCAACCCATTTATGATTATTTTATTACTGAAGGTGAGAGAATCGCTCTAAATTTACGTCCATATATTTACATCTTTGTACTGTTTCTTAAGAATTAGGCTTAGAGAACCAATAATTCTGATAATATCCAAAAGTTTTATTCCATGAATTTATAATCATGTTTATAGTCTTAACTTTCACACATTATTCCCCTTTATTTCATGGATCTATGAAGAAAACTCTTATTTTATCAAAAGACAACAATGAAGAAAACTCTTATTTTATCAAAAGACAACAATGAAGAAAACTCTTATTTTATCAAAAGACAACAATGAAGAAAACTCCTATTTTATCAAAAGACAACAATGAAGAAAAATCTTATTTTATCATAAGACAACAATGAAGAAAACTCTTATTTTATCAAAAGACAACAAAAAATATTTCAGAGGCGACAATACAAGAAATTATACCAATAAGTTCCGTCAGGTATTATTTAAATCAAAAGACGGCATCAAAATGTAAGTACTGTTTTTTTTTTTCAGTTCCTTATGAGACAAACTCTTAAAAAATAAATTTAACAATATAATTTTATATTCTTTTTTTCATATTGAAAGGAAGCACTTCTGATATCTTCATAGCGTAAATTGCAGCGTTCAAGTCGACTTTTTAAGCTTGAAAAAATCTCTATAAAACTAGGGATTGATTTATACGACAGGGCAAATATCTAAATGTTTACTACTGAGGGATCAACTAATGAAACAGTAATTCTAACAATTGATATACACCATTATTCTAACTCCAGCTGACTACCACAAACATTTCCATCTTAAAATTTTGTTTGGTTTACAAGTTAACAAAAACATTAATTCAAAATAAGAAAACGGTAATAAAAATTAACTTCTGTATTAACGCTTCATCATACACTGTTTCCAATGGTTGATGCACTGACTGTAAATACTAACCAAATCGCCACAGCATCTAAGCAACTATGATATGTTTTTATCTATAAAATTTAATGATAGCGCAATAGATTGTTATTTCGTATGAATATAAGTTGTTATATGGAAGTTTGTATGTTACAAGATGCGGACATCAAGATAAGTAAAGAATTTTAATAATCAACAACTTTTTATCACGGAAATTTTGGAAGTAACTGCTTACGTCATTTTTTAGTATTATTCTACACGTGCTTCCGTTCAAGTTCACGGGAAAAAATTCCTATTAATTATTATTCTATTTTATTTTTTGATTTTAATTAATTAAACCCTCAAACTCACCGCATTTTTTTTTTAGTTTCCAAAAACAATTTATTTTCTGAAAGTGGTCACTTTCAAATTCTAATTCAATACACAATGATAACATATTTATATAATTCTGATTTCAGAGAAAAATTGTTTATTGAATATACACACATGGGTATTATTATTCAAATAAAGGTTACTTGAAGGTCATGTGACTGATGATGAATATTTTGATCTTATCACTTACCTATTGTATACGTTTGGTGTCGACCTATATAGCAGAATTTGAGCTAAAAATCTTAAAGTCGACTTATAAGCCAAATCGATTTGTACGCTGCAATTGACAGTGAAGATATTTGCGAAAGATTTTTTTGCATTTACTTTATTTGGTATTAAACACCATAAAATAGCAAAACATCAACGAAGCAGATTTTGTTTAGTCTCTTTCTTTAATGTCATATCAACCTTCATTAGTTAATTAATGCCAAAGCCTTCCTCGGGGAAGAAGAGTAGTGATATTATTTAACCCACAGCTGGTGGGGGATGAGAGGGTTTATACCTTTCACAAGTGCATTTATCCGAAAATAAACGTAATAGGCCGACGGGAGTTCGAACTCGCTTACTTCAAGGACGCAGTCCAGCACTTTAGCCATTACACCACTTTTAAAAAGTTATCCATAATCTCGACAATGAATAGATTGTATCATTAAATAGTTTTAACTCTTTTTGTGACAATCTGTTCGTGGAATTTAGGCTGTTATAAAAAAAAAGGTGCTTTTTAACATCTTCAGCATTATTAGATTCTCGATCTGATAAGTGATCAGTATTTGACATAGTACTTCATCCAACAAAAATCCACATTTTAAGTAATTACATCATAGATCGAAGTTATATTTCTAAACTTTCGATTGAAGAGTTTTTAGAAATAATAACTAGTAATTGGTATTGTTGTTAACTTGCTGATGACTAGATATCGCCAATGAATCTCTGGTCAAAAACTTTCTTGAAGTGTAAGGTTATAGTAATTTAAGCTCCAGATAAAACTCCAGTTTCTTAGTTACCAGGTCTTTACTTGGCAAAGCGTTGAGTTATACAAATGAAACAGAAATTTATATAATGTAATGAGAAACCCCGATATCGTAAAAGAAAGAAAGAAAGAAAGCAAAAAGAGAAAGAATTAGAAGAAAAAATTTCAGAAAAGAGAAAGAATAAGATATGACGGAGAAAAAAAGAAGAGGGTGTGAGAGGAAAAAGAAAAGCGTAAAAAACAAGTAAAATTGATAGATAGATAGATAGAAAGACAGAGATATAGACTAAAAAAATAATCCATTTATGTTTATATTTGATTTTAGATCATCTAAAATTGCGACACAATAAGGTCTTCTGTTCTGGGTGCACTTATTTTGGTGTAATGATGTATCTGCTTATTGATGCGAGCTTTTCTATACATGTATGCGTATAGGTGTTGTATATAAATATGAATATTCATGTGTGAGTGAGTGTGTCTGTGCAGGTGTGTATGGGCATTTGTAACGTATATGTTTCCATATACACGGATATGAGTTAACAGTAGTATCAGAAGGATAAACAAACTAGGGAGATCGGCTGATTTTAATAGATGATAAAATAGAAAGAGAGGATTTCCTCCATGTGGATGAAAAAGTTTTTAATGTCCTTCATAAACAAGAGTTTTCGGCGCTAGTACGTTCAGAGGTCAGAAGGCAATGGCATCATTTTTAAAAGTACTATAGTTTTGGGTGTGGGTCTGTGCGGGAAACTTTTTTTTTTCTTTTCGGGAAGTCCGAACTGCATTTATTTCAGGAAGCAATCAGGGCATCGATCAGTTGTGCGGCAGACAAGAAGCGGGCCAGCGGAATAATGGTTGCGTGGTCTTTGAACATCCCATCCTCGTCAATTATGCCTGATCACAAGAAAATTCTATCGGAGAGTTATGATTCAGCTTTAGGCACAGAATGAGATGAAAAAAAACTTCGTCTGCTGTCCGTATAACGATAGTGAGGGATTAGAGCTCAAGTTTATTCTGCGATATGTCACGCACACCCTCCGACTAGAAAAGAAACTGTCACCAATGAAGATGGCTATGTGTGTATTCTGAAATTGTTGTTTTTATCTTTTGCATTTTTTTAATTTGTTGAGCTGACCGTAGCTTGTACGGTTTTAACTCAACCTGGCGATACAGAGATCTTCTTTCGTAAACAAACATCACGGTGAGAATGGACAATCTGCGACGATAACTACCGTAAAATATATGCGTATAATAGATAAGAGGCTCATTCAATGAATAAGGTGAATGTGGCCAAAGGAGTTGACAATAAGAAGCACGGTTTACAGTGGCACCTTTTTCAAGGAAATCGATAGTGATGAGTCCTTTCATGTCTCAGAAGATTGTCAGCATAACCTTCTTTACTAGTCGCTGTACGTTGAATGTTTTCTTTACCAGAGAGTCTGTGGGTTTCCACTCCATTGACTCTTAGTGGCAAACCCATGTTTGTAAACATTTTTTGGCTAAAACCTGTTTCTCCGTAACAATCACACATTCTTCGGTAAATTTCACATTGTTTCCACTTCCCCACCAACCAAATCTTTGATGGTAGACCTCTGTTCAAGGCTGGAGCACTTTTTTTTATTTTGGATGCCATTTTGAATAGCCTCAAAACAAATATTTTTGCAGGATCAAAATATTTTTTGCTATAAACCAATTCCAATCAATGCAGAGTTTATATCTATGGTAAAAATTCTGGAATTTTGCTTTTGTTTTTTTTAAGAAAAAATTCCTTTATTTATTAATTAATAAATTAAGATTCACCAAATTTCTATATATCACATGACGTTTATCTTAACACAAAATAAAAATCTGTTGTTTCGAGTTTTTTTTACAAGTCGTTGATGGATTTTCTTATCAGCGTTGATTTACTAAATTGCGTTCTAAAAGATTTTTACATTCCATTTAAACTAAGAGTTTTCCTTCTCCTAGACTGGTTATCTAACCAAAGCTAAAGAACCCAGTCTGCCTTTCGACAAAATTTTGCACCGTGAATGTCAATAAAAGAGTCCATTTTGCTTTATTCAAACAGAAAACATCTTTGTCTTCATTGTTGACAATAAAAACTTAGTGCTCTGAAAATCTGCAAAATAAACTTGAAGTGTTTCTTGACTTAACTATGTATATATTAACTCATCTCATCCGCTAATTTTAATCAGGGTAAAGAAAGTGTAAATTAAGAATTTTCCTTCTCTAAGACTGGTTATCTAACCAAGGCTAAAGAACCCGGTCTTTCCTGTCATTTACTGACAAAACTATACTTTGTGATTGTCAATGTCTCGAGTGTTTTTAAATAAAGATTTTGAAACTTTTTCTTTATAGAAGTTGGTAAATAGAAAAAGTTCACATAAATAATACGGATAAATAAAACATAGAAAAATAATACACAGTAGATTGATTGATACCAGGCCATTGGCCCAATGAGTAGAGGGTTTGGGAGGCCAGGGTTCAATCCCAGGTCGAGTCATACCAAAAACCCCAAAAATGACATTTGATGCCGCCTAGTTTAACACTTATCATCAAGGGTAAAGTGGAGCAATCCAGCGAAAGAGTAGCACCATCCCTTACACCTTGGTGTAGTAGCTATTGAAAAGGGAGCCTTCGAGTCACCCTCGACCAAAGTCGGCAACTTTACTGTTACTTTCGATTGACAGATTGACTCTTACGGCATGTCATTCCATCAAAGGTTATTTTATCCTGAGAGGTCAGGGAATTGTGTTCATTTAATGTTTATATGTACGTTTTATGTAGTTGTTTCTTTTGAGTTTTTTTTTCACATAGTTATTTCAAGTATTATCATTATGTGATAAGAATATTTTGAATACAGTTGTATGGTTTCAAGTATTCTTATCTAATACTAAGAACTATATGCTTTCAAGTAATTATTACTTTTAATTACTCATTTGTTTGTACACGGTTATATGGTTTCAAGTGACTAATACAAATCCTAAATGAATAATTATAGCTTCAAGTAACTATTAGTATAAATGAATTGCACACAATTGTATAGCTTCAATAACTGATTTCTTGATTTTAACGGCATTTCAACCAGTCAGAGGTTATTTTATGCTTTGACGTTGGGGAATTACTTATATTTTACGTTCATATTTACATGTTTGTGTATTTATTTCTTAAGAGTTTTTTTTACTCGATTTTATGATATCAAATATTCTTATCTAACACAAATAATTACAAGCTGATCTTTGACATATAGATGGAACCCTAACAGAAACTTCCACTTCGAGTCAGAGTGGGCCTGGGAGTAATGGCAATTAAGTTTCGTACCAAACACTCTCGCAGATCTCCAGAATTGAAGCCTCACCACCAGATGTAGTTCAATGTCCTACTCAGGACACCCATTTTTGGAAGGGCGGGGTCTTTACCCATTTACCGGGGCTACGATCAGCATACTCTAAGCCCCACCGACTTGGCTAAATACATAGTAGAGCTTCAGAAATCTTTTTACACAGCATCAAGGCAATTCGTTTTGTTACTATTTCCCGTGAAATTTAATCTTTTACAATTTTATTGAAAGCTTTTTGTGCCGGATATTAGATTCGATACGCTATGAAAAGTTTTCATGGGAGGTTAAGGTTTTTGTTATTGGACTGGTCACCTCAATATCTCAATATCTTCCGTGTAGATTCTGACTGATATCGGTGTATTTTTCAGTCGAGTAAGTATCAGATTTAAAAACAAGCGACCTTCAAGCACACGGAATGCATTCCCGACTGCGATAATTTTTTCTCTGCGGCTGACAATAAATACTAAGTGTTTTTCTGCAAAACTGAGAAACCTGTGCATGAATATCTTAAACGTTTTTAAATCAAAATGTTGAAATTGTATTTTCTTTATATAACAATTCCATACATATAAGAAATTTCGTTCAAACAAGTAAAACAAGTGAATAAAACAATGAATAAAAATCCATAGTAGATTAATAGATTGATTGATATAACTTTCTCCAGCTATGGGTAAATAGTAGGGCGGACTAGGTTCTTCAGTCTTGGTGAGGAAACTAGTCTAGGAGAAGGAAAACTCTGAATTCAAACTTGTTAAACTCCGCTTAAAAAATTGACCTTGTGTCATATCCTGCCCGAGCGGAGGGGTTGGGTAAATATGATATTACTTTCGACGCACTATTAAAGTTCTTGTTGAAGGCGAAGGTCTTTTTAGTGGGTTGGGAACCTCAATATTTTGATGTTATTGACTTCTCTGTGGGTTATGACTAATCTAGCGGAGTGTTTCAGGTCAGTTGTTATCAGCTTGTAAATACATTTAATTTTGGTCGTATGGAAATTGGATGGAACATTTTCAGACATACAAACCATATCATAACACTCCATTCTTCGCACTCAACTGTCATTCTAATAAAGCACTCGTGCCCTTGGGAAAGGCTCGAATCCGTCTCTTTTCCCAAACTCAACTATAGGCAAATAGTAAAGCGGATCCTTTAGTATGTATTTACACAATCCCTCCCCAATGATCAGGATGCTACACAAGGTCAAGTTTTAAATTGAGTACAGTTGGTTTGAATTCAAAGTTTTCCTTCTCTTAGATTAGTTGTCAGTTCAAGATTAAAGAGCTCAGTCTGGATTCATTTCCCAAGAGGATTTGCACGATATGAAATTTAAATCGTCTTATCAAGGATTTGATCTTAAGTCACAGGGGCTATTTCCGACGACGATAATCGCTACACCATGAGAGCCTCTTCTTTAGGATTAGTACGGCAACTAGTCGAAGAGACAATAAACTCTGAATTCAAACGATCTGCATACCATTATACATCTTTCTTGTATACCACCGAAAACCATTTGTACACCAAATACATCATTGTTCACCATTCCTGTACACCATTGTACACCACTGAAAACAATCTGCATCCCAATAAAAAAACAAACATTTAAAAACCATTGCAGTCACATCCAGAGGGAAGAGTTGAGTTAGTACATACCCGTGGTACTTTTCGCTCATCCTTCTACGTGTGTATGTCCACACACACACACACACACACACACATATATATATATATATATATATATATATATATATATATATATATAGTAGAATTATACAAGTGTGAGTCAAAAGTGTTTCAATATTTTGATACACTGATACATTTGTAACATAGCCAGATATCCGGATATGTGAAACGTACATAGAATGTTCATAACATATATACATAGAACATAGGAATCCCGAAACACGAAAAACACGTAACGACTTCTTAGTTCAGGTACGAAACCTTTTATTACCTTTGATTATAAGGAAGAGAGATGTACAATCTTTCTCTGCTGGCTTTTCCATCTCCTCCCCCCCCAACACGTGTGGCGCCCGTAGCGCACACATTCGTCTGGCCTCAGCGAGCCCCGAAAGTCGACCCTTCCCGTTCGGAGTCTAGTTCTCAACTAACTGACTTTTTCAAAATCCCCCAAATCCTCCGTGCACGCTTCGGTGCATGACGTCATTCACGTCCCCAAGTCCTATCTGGGATTTTTATTTTGACATCTCTGAATGACACATCCTCCCCGAGCGCGCGCGTGAACACCTGCGCTCAAGTTTGTACCTATGCACTGAGCCGAAAGGTTCTCAGCCTAAATAGATCCAAAGGCAAGATATATAAAACGAAATCCCTCAGCCATTATATTACACATCCCAGTTTGCGGCACTTGACCGAAGCATTTAAAGCAGTGGTAAGTAACTGCTGTGTTTAGTAGTATAGTGGTGACTGATGCGCTGACATGATGCGCATTGCTTCATTTCGTGTCTGATTTGAAAGCCGTACAGATGTACATGCAATATAGTCTAAGACGAGTAGTTATGCTTGACGTGTTTGGACTGGGCCATGATGTCGTGGAAGCCATCAAAGACATTTGCTGTACAAAAGGTGAAGGTGTAGTCGAGCACAATTCAGTGACCTGATGGTTGAAGAAATTTTACTCGGTTGCAAGAGCCTCGACGATTAGGCTAAGTAAGGTGAGTCTAAAACCGTGAAATTCGAGGTTTTACTCCAAACCATCGAGGGAAGTCTGGCGAGTATCACTCGGAGAGTATCAGGTGAGCTCAGCATCTCACAGTCTGAGGTGGATTGTTACCTTCACAACTCCTACAAAAGTATTCAGAACTGCCGAATTTCTCTTCACGTTACCAACATATTGCAAAATATTTGACTTACCCTAGTAAATATCAACGTATGTTATAAATCTTTCTGTGAGTGTAGGCAGTATATTTCGAAAACCCAACTCCGGACATAATTTTTCGCCTTACTTTTAATGGCTTGCAAGATCAAACATTGGTTGGTGGATTGATTGGTTGGTTTTAGAGT
>OY757940.1:28002345-28012345 GCA_963585895.1 Sepioteuthis lessoniana
TCACCGACAACACAACAATACTCGAACATCAAAATAATAAACAAAAACTTCAGATTCTCGAAGCACTATATATTAGAAACCTGCAACCAGCACTTAATAGAATTAATTTTCAAACCAATGCTAATGTACTTAAATGTCTTTAGCTACTGGCACTATTTACAGAATTACATTTAAAAGCAAGCGCCATAATCTCCAACAGCAAAGACGTCCTTACACAGTAGTAATTTGCTAAAACAAAAGTTACATCACTTTTGTTATAGATTCTCCCTTGATGATGACCCAAAGTCGAGCAGAAAGTACTAGGGATACATAAAACTATGGACAATACCTAAATCAATTCCCCCCGAATACGATAAAAGTAATACGGGAATTCGAACGAATCCAGAAGAAAATATGTAGGCATAAAATGTCTATTATGTTTAATGAAATTTGCATATATATATATATATATATATATATATATATATATATGCGCCCACGCGCGTGCGTGTGTGTGTGTGAGTGTGTGTTTTATAAAATAAAGAGACTTATTTTTTTTCAGGTTAGCAACATTGGAATAAAGCAGATCAATACTGACTTTGATCAGGTGTGAAGTTATTTTGTTTATGCTTACCTCCACCCCCAGAATTCATGTTCTGCTAAGAAATATGGGTTTGCCACTAGTATGTTTGATTCGGTATATCTTGAATACAAGTCTTAGTCAAACTTCCAATCAATACAACTCGATTAATATAAAATTCTATAAAAAAAAAAGGTTTTTAGATGATACAAACGATTTTTAAACTGCCGGGAGACTGAAAGAGTCAACTTATTTTTGCCGACTAATCATTTTTATCATAGACAACAGAAGTGACAACTCTTATCGGATAAGATCGAAGTTTGTCGGTGAATATGATTTTTGGTGAATTAACATTTACCAGTTGAAATTTAATTAGAAATAATCTTGATATTTTCTATCTTGTCTAATCCTCAGCAGATTTTTGGAGAAGTTTTATTCTGAGCGAATAGATATTACTCTAGCATCTTAGCAGAATTCACAATGTTCATTAGATGCAGAGATATCTATGTGTGTGTGCGTGTGTGGGTGTAAGTACTTACCCGTGTGTCAGCTTGAGTTTGTGTGTCTGTGTCAGCGTGTTTTTAAGAGCACGTGCGAGTGTGAATATTTATAAGAAGGTGGGCCGAAAAGTTCATCAAACCTGATGTTGATGAGTGTTTTTACCTATGGGATTAAGACACGGCAACTTCGACGCAAAAAGTGTGTGGATCACAAGGAAGAGTATGTTAAAAATAAACCTCATTTGGTCCGATTATATGAGAGTATCTTGACTAACCTATAAATTTTTCTACTGACCCTAGTATAAATCTCATTTGGTCATTTTCAATGAGTGTCTTGGTTAGACTATGAAGTTTTTGGCCGGCCCTTTTCCATAAGCGTATTTTGGTCAGCCAATAAACCTTTCAGTCGACCCTTGCATAAACCTCTTTTTGTCACTCTTCTTGAGAGTATCTTGGTCAGCCTATAAATTTTTCAGCCGACCCTCGTATGTGCAAGTGTTAATGTGTGAGTGCGTGAAAATGAAAGGCTTCCATATTCATGTGTAAGTTTATGAGTATATGCACACGCATTTGTGTATTTGAGCGTCCACGAGTACGCATATTAGAATATTCTATATAAAATTGAAATTCTATAAATCTCTATCAAAGTTGCGTCCACACACGCTTGTATTTGTGTGACTGCATAATATCTGGTGTATTCAATAAGTTTCCCGACTATTTTTGTACAGGCATTTAAAATTGTCGTAAACTCTTGAAAATTCAGTATCTTATTGCTATACATCTTATGAGATGACTGACCAATTTTAATGATTTCAGGTTCAAATAAACAGCTACAGCAGGAATTGGAATACACCCTACTAAAGCCTGATTGTCACAACTCGGGAATTTCAAAACAGCAATCTGGACGTGAGGACACTTTAGAAGAACGATATGCAATAAAATTCTGTTTTAAACTTGGAAAAAACGCCAGAGAAACGTATGGGATGCTTCAGACTGCTTTTGGAGAATCTTGCATGAATCGAGCTTCAGTTTTTGAGTGGCATAAGAGATTCAAGGAAGGCAAAGAGTCTGTGAGGGATGATAAGTGTGGGAGGAGTAAGGAAGTCAACAGATCAGAGTTGATTGGCCAAAGGGTTAGTGTAAGGGTTACTATGTTGAGGTTTTAAGGGAGTTCAGGAAGAGATTCATCCATACAATTTTTTCAAGTTGAAGGGAGTCCTCGTGGCACAGTGGTTAATATACAGGATTGTAACTTCGTAGTAAGTGATTTCATACAATAACGTTCACTTTCAGACTAATGCCCTCAAGAAAGGTATGAACCCTCTGATCCCTCCAGCTATGGATTAAATAGTACCACAGCTGTTCTTCTTCAAGGATGTATTTGGCGTTAGATAACCCTCGAATGTTGATATGCCATTAAAAAAGAAACTAAAATAGAAACCTACACGTAAGTAACACCCAAATAATCTTATTTGGTTTAGATTATTTTATTAACGGCATATCAACTCCTTGTTGATTACTTAATGCCAAAATTTGATACAACTAATTTGCGCACAGATATATGGTTTTAAGTATCTATTCATATTTAATAATGATAAATTGTTTGCACACAGTTACATTGTATCAATAATTCCAATTAATTAATAATTATCTATACAGAATTACATTTGGTTTGTTTAACGGCATATCAATCCCTTAGGGGTTACTAAATGATTAATTTGTGAATGTTTTATTATAAACATGACTATTTATATTCTCAGCATTCCACTGCAATCATCTTATTCACACAGTTATAGGATTTTAAATATTCCTATCTAATACTAATATTTACAAACGGATCTATTTGACCCATAGATTAGACCCTAACAGGTACTTCTACTGCAGGTCAGAGTGGACTTGGGAGTAATAGTAGGGATATTACCCATAGATAGGACTCTAACAGGCACTTCTACTCCTGATTAGATGTAATGGCAATAAAGAGGTAGTCCCCCGAGCTACAGAACTGTAACCTCGACACCAAATACAGGTTACTATCGTACTGGGAACCCCCGCCTTTTTTAGAGTTTTCGAGATCTTACCCTTTTGCTGAAGATACAATTATTCTATGGTACCCCTCAGTCTCGTCAACAGAGTTGCTAATAATTTGGTAAAAATAACTATTTCAACGAAATATAGAACTGCTTGCAAAGTTATATTTCAAGTAGAACGCAAAAGGAGAACACGACCATGTTCTGTGCATGACAGTCACCATTAGACAGTATAACCATTCATGACAAATTCGCATATTTAATCTTCAGAAATCAGTTTTTCTAATCTTAAGTCAGACATAGAACAATGCCATGGCGAAGTATTGGTGACAATCTTCGTTGGCATATTATTGGGATATACCGTGCCAGGTTGCCCAGTAGAAAAACTAGAAGCTATCCAAACATAAACCATACAGTAAGTAGTTATCTGGTACAAAAGCACACTACAAGAAGGATAGGTCAAAAGTTGTAAGATAAAAAAGAAACAAAAAAACCTAATGCCTGTGAAGACATTTTGCTTATGACACTTCTATACCAGAAGTATATCCACGGCAAAGTATTTCTCAGTACTAATGGAAAAAAAAGCTAAATGTTAGCAATCTTGCATCACGGCGTCTTATCCGATAAACACTCCTCATTCTAAGATATAAACAAGAATGCGATACCTCGACAAAGTTGGCTGGAGTAACCACTTTTCAAAGGGAATGCACTAGTCAATAGTGGGTTTCTGTTATATCGACTGATGGTAGAGCACGAAGATGACGTTCCAGGAGAACAGCAAATCATCATCTCAGAAAGAGATTTCATTTGGTGGTGGCTCAGTTATGATCTTTGGTAACAGCTTGTACGACAGCAAACTCGATCTTATGATGCAGAAAAGCAACCTCAACGCCCAGTAGTACCAGGAGCAAGTCATTGAAAGAATCGTCGTACCACATAGAATATTTATAGATTATTTAGGGCTGTAAAGAGAAAGATAGAGTCGTCCTAATCTAGTAATCGTCTCTATGGTCCATCGTTTCTGGATGATCTTCTAGACTACATCCTGAGTCCTTATAGATCTATTGTAGATAAGTTCTATTTAGTCATCCAACACCTGCTCGTTTGTGTGAAGGGGTCCATGGGGGAACGTCTGTTATGAGTTAATCTTTACTTCTCCAGCGGTGTACCACATGTGTTGTTCATCTAATTTGGATGGTTTTTGAGATGGCAGGTAGGTGGCAGTACTACTGCTGTTTTGTGGGATGTTGCTTCCAGGATTTGTTCAAAACAGTACATATCATTCTTACGCAATTGGCATCAAGTTTTTTCTCAAGACGCTTAGTCAACGTCCTTATAGTGCATCCATATAGTAGTATAGACACGACCGCTGCTTGGAAAAATTGCGTTTTATTTCATTGGACAGGTCTGACTTCCATATGACCGGGAACCTATCGATAGTTATCCAGGCCTTCGCTTGTCACGCGCTGATATTATTTTCAGTAGATGAGACGCTGCTTCTAAGGTAGCTGAACTTGTCCACTAGTTTAAAAGAATTACCATTTAGTATAGAGATGTCTCCTCTTAGATTAAGACACGTGAACTCTGTTTTGTCTGCCTTCACACGGAGCTCGATGCCACCTGCTGTCCGCTCCAGACTATACAGCAGGGATTCAGCCTGGTCGGATGCATCTGCCAGAAACCCGAGATCATCAGCGTAGTCCGCGTCCGTAATAGTTTGTGTGGGGTATCATCTGCTTCTTGCCTTTTCCAGTGTAAAGACATTTTCTTTCATTGAATCCATCAACGTCCGAAGTACATTGTCAAGGTAGATTATGAACAGGTATGGGGCTAATGTGTTCCCTTTGCCGAACACCTGTGACAATATTAAAGAAGTCTGTATCTCCATCCGGGGAGAGAACTTTTGCCCTTGTGTTTTTATAGAGCGTCATTATGGATGTGACGGTTTCTTTGTGGAAACCATTGGCAAGACGCATTTATTCCATCATCCCTCTGTGTATGGCGTCAAATACCCCGGAGAAATCGACAAATAAGAGTGTCGCCTCCAGGTTTTCTGCACGTACTCCGTCAATATTTCGACGGATTGTCAGAATTTCTGATGTTGTCGATCGATTTCTTCGAAAAACATTTTGATTCTTCCTAGGAATTTTCTCAATCTAGTAATAATGATATAATATTCATCAGACGAAAATCAAAAGATTAATTAGCGGCATCAAAAGTGTTTCGAAATTGTCATACATGGTGGCTATACCAAATACAGAAAAATGTTTTGTTTACAACAAGCTGAAAAAATGAGCTTTAAAAAATTGTGATTATGTGTAATATATCTGTGTGCAGAATCACACTTGTTTGTGACAACAATTTGTCATTGTTAGAAACACACACACACACACACACACACACACACACACACACACACACACACACACTCACACACACACACATATATATATATATGATCCTAACAAAAAAAACTTATTATATATCATAATAAGTTTAAAACCTCCAACTTAGTCATTAGAAATAATTCCTCTCCCTCGATTGGAGTTTTACAAAAAAACAACGTTATATATCAATTTAAATGTCCTTTAGGAGATTGTATCTCTGATAATAATGATAATATATATGTTGGTTTAACCTCAACTACCCTGTCGAGGAGACTTACAATTCACTTTTCTGATACAGGTTCAATAGCTCAGCATTTAAAAAACATTCATGTCCAACAACAGAATTATGGAAAATTCTCACCGACAACACAGCAATATTAGAACATCAAAATAATAAACAAAAACTACAGATTCTCGAAGCACTACATATTAGAAACACGCAACCAGCACTTAATAGAATTAATTTTGAAACTAGTGCTAATGTACTTAAATGTCCTTAGCTACTGACACTAATTATAGAAACCCATTTAAAAGCAAACGCCATAATCTTCAACAGCAAAGACGCTCTTACATAGTAATATGCAAAAACAAAAGTTACACCACTTTTGTAATAGATCCTCCCCTGATGATGGCCCAAAGTCGGGCAGAACGTATTAGAGATACATACAATTATGGACAATACATAAATCAATTCCCCCCGAATACGATAAAAGTAATACGGGAATTCGAACGGATCCAGAAGAAAATATGTAGACATAAAATGTCTATTATGCTTTATGAAATTTGTATATATATATATATATGGAAGTAAATAATGGAGTGTAATCCGACAATATATAAAGAAAAATTGATATCAAGGTAATCCAAGAAGAAGGAGAGATTTATTGAGGAGCAAAGTCGACAATACAGCGTTTCAGTTCTGATGAGTCATCATCTGGACTATGCGGTATAATATTTGTTATGAGTCAAATGACGTCATTTTAAAACAAGAAACGCTGATTCTCTAATTAAACGGCCAACTTTTTCTTGTTAAACAAATTTTCCCTAGGTTTTTGTACTTTGCACTTTTAAACATCCATCGTTGATTTAACATTGACTTTGCTTCTCAATAAATCTCTCATTCTTCTTGGATTATCTTGTTATCATTTTTTCTTTATATATATATATATATATATATTAATACATATTTGATTGAACATAATAGTTTTATAAATCCTTTCGAATTGCCGTATTCGGCGGGAATTGGTTAAAAACATTGATTCATAGAAACGTACTCCCCACCGATCATAATAAAAAAAATAAAACTTATTATATATTATCATAAATCTAAAACCTCCAACTCAGTCATTAAACAAATTCCCCTCCCTCGATTGGAGTTTTACAAAAAAAACAAAAAACAACAACGTTATTTATCAATTTAAATGTCCTTTAGGAGATTGTATCTCTGATAATAATGTATATGTTGGTTTAAACTCAAGTACCCTTTAGAGAAGACTTACAATGCACCTTTCTGATACCCGTTCCATTGCACAACATTTAATAAAACATTCATACCCAACAACAGAATTACGGGAAATTCTTACTGAAAACAACAATATTAGAACATCAAAATAACAAACAAAAACTACAGATTCTCGAAGCACTACATATTAGGAACAGACAACCCAAACTTAGTAGAATTAATTTTGAAACCAGCGCTAATGTACTTAAATGTCTTTAGCTGCTGACGTTATTCATTGAAACAAATTCGAAATGTAAACGTCACACAATACAATAGTACAGACGCTCTTCTTACAAAGGAGTAATGTACATACAAAAGTTATCACTGATGATGGCCCAAAGTTGGGCAGAAAGTACTTGGGAAATGACTAATTATGGAAGATTTATCAACCAATTCCATCCGAATATCAGAAGATCAATACGGCAATTCGAAAGGATTAACAAAAAAAAAAAAAATATGTAGACAAAAAATGTCTATTATATTCAATCAAATATGTATTAATGAAGAAATGCTGCCAATATATATATATATATATATATATATATATATATATATATATATATATATATATAAGATGTCTGTTGTAGGTACAAAGAAAGAATAAAAATACACTTTTTAAAATAGGTAGGTCCTCGAAGAGATTTGTATTTTTTTAACTTATTTATTTTGTTCTTACATTCGTGTCATATATGTTTCTGTTTCCAGCTTGTTGCTTTCGTCAAAGAACATGTGTGGCACAAGGCCTTGTTAACGGGGTACTCAATGAGACTTGAACTCACTCTTGTTAGCAGTTTGAATGTTTTTCCTTTGGTTATGGGTCATCCTCTCTTTATTTTAGAGTGTGTTTACCTTAGTCTGCTTTACCCTTCTTTGATATTTAATATGTTTTGTCTTTGTATGTGTGTGTGTGTGTGTGTGTGTGTGTGTGCATGCGTTGGAGTGATTTTGGGTTTCACTTACAGTTATTTTTCTTCTGTGTGAGTGAGTGTGTGTCTTGGGGATTTTTTTGTGTATGTGTGGCAGTGTGGTTTTAAATTTACTGGTAAATATATATATATATATATATATATATATATATAACCATTCAAAAGTTAAGCACCACTTTTTATGCGCAAATCTATAACTGACATGACGCATAAAACGCTATGATAGATTTTTCAAATTAGAACTGCAAAATCTGTATATGTTATGCCATTCTGAGTAAAGATAAATGAAAGCAATATATAATCTCACACGGAAAAAGCGTATTTTGCAGGGAAGCTAATTTATAGTTAGTTTAAATTTCTTGCACAATTTTCAGTGGATCACCTTTCCCATCAGGTCGCACCTAATCTTGTTTACTTTTTGTGCTTGTTTACTGTTTATGGGATTAACCATTATATTCGTTCATCGTATAAACTACACTTTCTCTTCTGTTGTGTTTTATCAGTTTTTGCTTTGATATAACTGGTTCTTATTTCATAATTTTGTGTTTTAATTAAAAGAGATTGAGTTTCTCTTTTGAGGTTTCCTCTTCTTCTCATTGGCAGTTTCCTTAGTTTGTCGCTTGAAGTATCCATACAGATGTTTTTTCAGCGTTAGCTGATGGTTTTTCACTGGATTCTGAGTGACAGCAAGTCTTCTCAAGTCTCTAGGACTCGTCTCAGGATTCTAGCTGTTCTCAGCGATGCTGTCGTTTGGATGGTCTCTACCCGTCCGCCAACTTCCAAGTCTTCCAGGCCTTTTAATAATCCTTTAGTTATTGTGTCTAAAGCACCAATCACAATTGGCACTATCATTATTATTTTTATCATTATTATTATTGTTATTATTATTTTTATTAGAGCTTTTCACATCGCGTTAACCGATGGTTTTTCACTGGAGTCTTGGTGATAGCAAGTCTCCTCAGGTCTCAAGGACTCTTCTTAGTATTCTAGCCGTTCTCAACATTGCTGTCGTTTGGATGGTCTCCACTCGTCCGCCAACTTCCAAGTCATCTAGTCCCTTTAGCAATCCTTTAGTTACTGTTCCAAACGCACCAATTACAATTGGTATAATTGTCACCTGCATGTTCCACAGTTTTTTCCAATTCTCTAGCAAGGTCGAGGTACTATCCCTCTTTTCACATTCTTTCAGTTTTATTCTGTGGTCAACCTGGACAGCAAAGTAAACTATTTTGCAAGTTCTCTTTTTTTTTTTTTTTGTTGATTATTATTAGTCTAGTCTTCTGGCCGGAATTAGGTGATCCGTTTGTATGTTAAAGTCCCATAGGAGTTTTATTATTATTATCATTATTATTATTATTGCTTTGAGAGTTTTTCACACCACCTAGAGCTGATGGATTTTTTTTTACTGGCGTTTGAGTGAGAGCAAGTCTCCCAAAGTTTACAGGACTCTTCTCAGTATTCTGGCTAATCCGGAAATCTGGATGTCTCCACTTGTCTTCTTATATCCAAGACTTCCAGTCCCTTTACTAATCCTTTGAGGATTGTTCCGAGGTACACCAAATAGTATCACAGTCACCTTCATGTTCCATAGTTTTTTTTTTTTTTTAGTTCTCTTACAACACTTATGTAATTATTTCTCTTTTCGCTAGTTATGTAGAAAACATAAGGGGTATTTTCTCTGAAATTGGGGAAAGAATAAACAGTGGGGAGGGCAGATAAAATAAACTGGCAGTAAAAGTAAAGGCTATCATTAAAAAATTTTCTTATGCTTACATCGATGTTTGAAAGAAATTAATTTAATCATTCTTTCTTTCTTTCTTTCTTTCTTTCTTTTGTGTCAATTTCTTTCTTTCTTTCTTTTGTGTCAATTTCTTTCTTTTGTGTCAATTTCTTTCTTTCTTTCTTCCTTTCTTTGTGTCAGTTTCTTTCTTTCTTTCTTTCTTTCTTTCTTTCTTTCTTTCTTTTGTGTCAATTTCTTTCTTTCTTTCTTTCTTCCTTTTGTGTCAGTTTCTTTCTTTCTTTCTTTCTTTTGTGTCAATTTCTTTTTTTCTTTCTTTCTTCCTTTTGTGTCAGTTTCTTTCTTTCTTTCTTTTCAGTTTC